>CAWUFW010003764.1:1200000-1726377 GCA_963921515.1 Calotriton arnoldi
ATATTCTGATTTGGTTTGCCGTGTGTGCCATACGGAGTGGTATAAGGGGAATCATTGACCTTCACAGACAATTGATGCAACTGTCCACAAAAACACACAGCTCCTTGCAACCACTGTGAAAGTTCCAGAATCTTGGCAGGTGCACCAATTATTCGCATTAATGCAAAGTAACTGTCAGAACTAATTACTCTGTTTATTGCAAATGTTCCAGAACAAACAGCAGTAACAGGTGTCCTCATCAATTAAACTCACAAAGTATAACCTTCAAGATTGATTGCCCCGCTTGAACATTCCATGACCTAGGCAGATGCATTTACTAATCAACCCCCTGGCACACAGTGAAAGTTCCATGACTCTGTTAGCTCTGCTTGAACATTCCATGACACCGGCAGATGCATTTGCTAACCAGCCTTCTGGCTCATAGTGAACTTTCCATGATTCTGTGCTTTTGTTAATCTTACTCCTGGCTCACAGTAAACTTTCCATGATCCTGACAGGTGCAATAAAAGCACACGGTCAGCCTCTATTTAAAGTCCATGCCCACCCCGCTTCCCCGCTTGGTCTCTTTGCTTTTCTCTTACCTGAATTCCCTCGATCAAGCCTCTGGATCCTGTCAGCATCACAACATTGTTCCTGTACTCCGAAGCAGCAACTCTGGATTCCCTAAAAGAAAGGAAAGACAACGCTTCATTATAATTTAACTCCACAATTCTTGTGTGCTCTCAGGTCAGTAGCACAGTAATTTAGGAATTACCAATTCTTGTTTTAAGAAAGCACACTAAAGACTCCATCACTGGCCGGGTTCAGTCAGGACTGATATCTCCAGAGCTTTTGCCCCTCGTATGCTCAGAAGAATAACTTGGCTAGGCTACAAGGTGTGACTTCGATGAGATCTTAGTTCAGTGCACAAAAGGAATGACCTAGCAAGAAATTGAAGAATTGCACTGCAATAGTGACTTTGTTTGATCTTCGTAACAACTATCATCAAACAAACCATTGGAAGCCAACACCGCACACAAGAAAAGACATCCACCATCTGACCAGACGCGCAGAGCACAGTAGATGTCGGTTTAGGGTATGAACAGCAATATATAAATAAGATTTGTTGATACTATATACCAAATACCTTGTGTGTATTAAACCACAGTTTTGCAATCCACAGATACCCCTCAAACCTTGGGCGTTCACATAAGATCTGTGACAGATCTCTTAAGGTCTCTGTTAGATTTGGGGGTCTCTAGTTGGCAGAGGTAAATACCTTTGTCCAAATAGGGACCCTTGCTTCTAGTCAGGGTAAGGGGGATACACTCCTAAAATAACCCCTGCTCACCCCCTTGGTAGCTTGGCACGAGCAGACAGGCTTATCTCAGAGGCAGTGTGTAAAGCATTTGTGAACACATACAGTAATCAAGTGACAACACTACAGATGGACACCACACAAGTTGTAGTATAAAAATAAGTATTTTTATATAGACTTAACACAAGACCACAAACGACAAAAATCCACAATACTGTACTTAAAAATGGTAGAATTAGCTCAGTTCTCTTAAGATGTAAAATGCGACACTTTGAGTTCAATGTACCTTTGGATGCGTAACGCTATACAACGAAAGTGTTGCAGGGAAGGTGATGCGTCGGTTCCTTATACGCAAGAACGGTGATGTGTCGGGTCTTCTCGGTGTGGGGAGGTGATGCGTCGGTTTCTTACTGCGCTTCCGTGGCGATGCGACCAGCAGCACCGTGATGCGATGAAGATCCGGTGCAATGCGACAAAGATGGCGTCTTCTTCTTGATGCGACACGATGTGTGCACGCCCGACGGCCGTGCGGCGACTCAACGATTCTTCTGAGCTGCGACAGGCCCTGTGACACGCTTCCCGGTGATGCGACGGCATCTGATGCGACGGCGACACTCTTCTCCGGCGACACGCTTCTCCGTTGATGCGGCGGCGTCTGATGCGACGTCGATCCTCTTCTCCGGTGATGCGAGGCGCTTCGGCGATGATGTGACAGCTGCAGTGGCGGCGACACGCTTCTCCGTTGATGCGGCGTCATCTGATGCAACGTCGATCCTCTTCTCCGGCGATGCGAGGCGCTTCGGTTGCGGCAGCGACGCTTCTTCTTCATGAGTCGCGCTTCCAGCTCCTTGCGACACGCAGTCCCTCAGAAAGCCCAGCACAGCAGCAGGCACTTCCAAAAAGACTCTTGGGGAGCTGGTTGGTGAAGTCTGTTGTCCCTGAGACTTCAGCAGGAGGCAAGCTCTATCTCAAGCCCTTGGAGATCCTTCCCAAGTTGATGAAAGTACACACAAAGTTCCTCTCTCCTTTCTTTGGCAGTCAGGCAACCACTGCAGGCCAATCCCTCACGCTTAGGGATAGTCTCCTCCTCAGTTTCTCTGGTTCCTCTCCTCAGCAAAGGTTCTTCTTGTTTCCCAAAAGTGATCCAAAGTTCTGGGGTCTGGGTCCCCTCTTTTATACTCATTTTCCCTTTGTTCTCTGAAGGCAGAGAGGCCTTTCCCTAGTCCAAACCAGTTCTGGTCAGTCCTGGAGCACTTTGTTGACAAGACTCCTTCTTTCCTTTCACAGTGTAGGCCAGTGACATCAGACGCACCACAGGAGGTGGAGCCAGATTTGTGGAGGGAAGGCACAGCCCTATTCAGGTTCCATGTGCAACGCCTCCCACCCATCTACATGCAGATCTCTCTATTCAGCCCTGGGCTGACTCACCCTGTCTCCTGGAATCCCCCAGCCCCTGTCACTCACAAACCGGACACACAATACACAAGCCAGCAGAGGCAGGCTGGATGGTTTAGGCAAGAAAATTCCTACTTTCTAAAAGTGGTATTTTAAAACACAGAATGTTAAAACCAACTTCACTAAAAGATGTATTTTATCATTCTGAGTTCAGGCATACTAAATTCGTTTTTCTACCATGTTCCCTGGGTCAGTTAGGATTATAAGATGTTATAATCAAACTGCCCATTCTGGCCTATGGGGAACAGGTAGCCTTGCAATAGTGAAAAACGAAAATGGCTGTAATTCACTATTAGGACATGCCACACACACCAGTCCATGTCCTACCTTACACATACAATGCACCCTGCCCTAGGGCCTACCTTAGGGGTGACTAATATGCAGGAAAGGGAAGGTTTGGGGACTGGTAAGTGGGTGCACTTGCCCAGTCAACATGGCAGTACCAGACTGCACACAGGCTCTGCAATGGCAGACCTGAGACATACTTTTACAGGCTGCTTCTGTGAGTGGCACAACCAGTGCTGCAAGCCCACCAGCAGCATTTGAGTCACAAGCCCTGGGCACAACCAGTGCACTGTACTAGGGTCTGACAGTGAATCAAATAGGCCAAACATGGAGTCACTAATCCATACATCAATTTATAACAGAGAGCATATGCACTTTAGCACTGATCAGCAGTGGTAAAGTGCCCAGAGTCAGAAAACCAACAAAAACAGGTCAGAAAAAGTACAGGAGGAAGGCAAAAAGTTCAGGGATGACCCTGCAAAAAGGGCCAAGTCCAACACAACCCCCTTCCAGCCAAAACGCAGGGTAGACCAATCACTACCTTGATGGGCTTCCCTGCTTTGGGCGATAGAACCTGGACCTGGCCCGCAACAGCAGGGGCATATTTCAGTTCTACGCCAATCTGAACCTATTTCGATCCCTCTGTCCATACTCTCAGGGCCCACCAAGCTAACCCATGGGGAACCCTTCTCCTCACCTGTGGACACCATCTGTGCAGCACCTAACCTTAACTTGCTCACAGGTGTGTCCCAACAGACAGACAGCAAGCCACAGTGGCCACTGACAGTGGTCAGGGATGAGATCCAGGCTGTATGCCTCTCAGGGCTCTCAAACCTCTGTGGCGTCAGAGAGCGGGGGGCAGTAGCCCCAGGTGCTTGGCACCTTTTGTCCATTCTCCCTCCTGTCAGGTCAGGTATGACATCCTGACACTGACCTACCAGCCCCGGGCCTGTTCCTGGCGGCTGGACTGGAGACTGGGGTGGGCTTTCCCACACCCGGTCCTCCTCCTCCTCGGGGCTCTGTACCCTCCCACCTGGAGTGGTACCCCCTTCCAGAATTGCCAGGGCACCTGTGGCAGGTGTCCTGCTCAATTCGTCCACCAGTTCAGGGGTTCTATCCTGCAACTGGGCGTCCAGGTCAGGGGGGACACCCTGAACCTGGTCCTCCAATCTAGGGTCTAAACCCTCCAGTTGAACCGGGGTCAGAGGCAAGGACTCCCTCCCTCTGCACCCCCTTCCAGAGTACTGCCCCCTCCCATCAGGAGCGGTACCCCCAGAAGACAAACAGGTCAGGACACTGTTTACAGTTGTCCCACCCTCCAGGTCAGACAACACCTGAACCTGGCTTCCCAACCCAGGGACAAAACCCTGCAGCTGAGCACCCGCCTGGCGCACCAGGACTTCCTTGGGAGCACGCATGCCCCCCGTGAGGGTGACACATAACTCATGTGTCGTGTGACAGTCTGCCTGGCGCAGATCTCCCGACCCCTGTCCCTCTGACAGTGCGTGAAGATCCCCCAGGACAGAAGTGGTGTCACCATGGTCCTTCACCGGTGACTCAGCCCTTCTGGCTGGCCCCTGAACCACTGGTTCTTCCACTGGGGACTCTTTCCCCCTCTCACCCCTCAGTCTGGACTTCTGCACCCTCCCAACTGTAGCGGCACCGCCAGATACCAGAACCACTGGAGCTCCATTTACAGATGCTCCAGGTTCTCCTGACACTTGGAGATCCTCCTCAAATGGCCTACTAGTACAGCCTAGGCCCCCAACCTGGTGTTCCTTTAAGGAACCCTCCAGGCCCTGAAACTGGGTTTCGGGCACCTTGGGACATGCAGCCCCACACTCACTCCTTCTCCGCAGAGACAGGACGTGAGCCCCTACACCCCTCCCACTACCACGGGACCTAGCTGGGCTATACTAAACCTCTCCCACCACTCTGGGTTGGAAGACACCTGAGCCACTCCTCTTAGGGTCACTCCCTAATGCCTCTTCAGACCCTCTGGAATCCACCAAAAGGTCTGCCTCCATTGTGAGCTCCCTGGGGTCAGAGAACTCACCCTCCACCAGGTGTTGGCTTAGCTCTGGAAAATAGGGACTTACAATATGCTCTCCCTCAATTGGATCACACAGACCCACCAAACTATCCTTCACCTCACCATCCAGTGCCTTGCACACGTACCCCACACCACTCTCCTGAGACTGGCAAGACAGTATCTGACTGTCTCTATCACTCAACCCACACTCTTCTGGGCGGTCTCCACACTCGCACACCAGGACTTCAACCATGGGGGAACCCCTCTCCCTGCACCTCCTTCCTAGAGTCAGTAGAGTGACCCTCCCACCACTAGGACTATGAACCCCTGTGCCAGTTCCCCAATCCACCTCAGGGACACTGCGCACCACTGGAGCTACCTCATATCCTTGAATCCCCTGGTGTATATTAACCCCCTCCTTCAAGTCAGGCGCCACATCTCTGGGTGTGTGTACTATTCCCTCAGCACTAGATAACATAATTTTGCTGCCACCATCTGAGCTGGACTCCCCCTCCAACTCAGCAAAGCTCACTCTCTGACCTACACATATTTCTTGTTGCTGGGCTGAGACACTCATGGCCTCAAGCCTCTCGAGCTCTAAATCAAGCTCCCTCATTCTCAACTCATGCTCCATTTGCATCCTCTTTTCCTCTAGGGCCAATTTCTTACTTTCTAACTGCCCATTCATTCTTGCTAGCTCCAGCTCATGCATCCTACTCCTGTCCCTGTCCTCCAGCTCTTCTGGGGACAGGCCTTTGGCAGAAACACTGCTACCTGCTGGGGAAGTTGCTCTCCTTCCCTCTGGACCCAATGGCCCCTTCAGCTGCTCATCTGCATTCTCAGCCCCCTCCTCATTCTCAGGGGTATTCCTTGCTTCGACCCAGGCCCTCAGCGCCCTTTGGAACTCATCCTTCTTGGTGAGACCGGTCATAGCAACTTTAAATTTCCTGCAGAAGTGCTTTAGCTGTTTCACATTGTAGCATTCTAGTTTCTCCTCTTCCCAATCAAAATCAACAGATGCTATGGATGCTGCTTTATCCATGGTGGTTAAACTTGGCAGTTCTTGGCAAAAATAGGAAATCCCAGGAAAAACAATCTGCCAAAAGTATGTGGTCGCGTTTGGTCTGCACTCACTAGTAGTATACACCAATCACTGTACATGAATCACAAATGCAAGTCAAAATCCTCACCGCTGACCACCAATGTTAGATTTGGGGGTCTCTAGTTGACAGAGGTAGGTACCTTTGTCCAAATAGGGACCCTTGCTTCTAGTCAGGGTAAGGGGGATACACTCCTAAAATAACCCCTGCTCACCCCCTTGGTAGCTTGGCACGAGCAGACAGGCTTATCTCAGAGGCAGTGTGTAAAGCATTTGTGAACACATACAGTAATCAAGTGACAACACTACAGATGGACACCACACAAGTTGTAGTATAAAACTAAGTATTTTTATATAGAATTAACACAAGACCACAAACGACAAAAATCCACAATACTGTACTTAGAAATGGTAGAATTAGCTCAGTTCTCTTAAGATGTAAAATGCGACACTTTGAGTTCAATGTACCTTTGGATGCGTAACGCTATACAACGAAAGTGTTGCAGGGAAGGTGATGCGTCGGTTCCTTACACGCAAGAACGGTGATGCGTCGGGTCTTCTCGGCGTGAGGAGGTGATGCGTCGGTTTCTTACTGCGCTTCCGTGGCGATGCGACCGGCAGCGCCGTGATGCGATGAAGATCCGGTGCAATGCGACAAAGATGGTGTCTTCTTCTTGATGCGACACGATGCGTGCACGCCCGAGGGCTGTGTGGCGACTCAACGATTCTTCTGAGCCACGACAGGCCCTGCGACACGCTTCCCGGTGATGCGACGGCATCTGATGCGACGGCGATACTCTTCTCCGGCGATGCGAGGCGCTTCAGCGATGATGCGACAGCTGCAGCGGCGGCGACACGCTTCTCCATTGATGCGGCGGCGTCTGATGCGACGTCGATCCTCTTCTCCGGCGATGCGAGGCGCATCGGTTGCGGCAGCGACGCTTCTTCTTCGTGAGTCACGCTTCCAGCTCCTTGCGACACGCAGTCCCTCAGAAAGCCCAGCACAGCAGCAGGCTCTTCCAAAAAGACTCTTGTGGAGCTGGTTGGTGAAGTCTGTTGTCCCTGAGACTTCAGCAGGAGGTAAGCTCTATCTCAAGCCCTTGGAGATCCTTCCCAAGTTGATGAAAGTACACACAAAGTTCCTCTCTCCTTTCTTTGGCAGTCAGGCAACCACTGCAGGCCAATCCCTCACGCTTAGGGATAGTCTCCTCCTCAGTTTCTCTGGTTCCTCTCCTCAGGAAAGGTTCTTCTTGTTTCCCAAAAGTGATCCAAAGTTCTGGGGTCTGGGTCCCCTCTTTTATACTCATGTTCCCTTTGTTCTCTGAAGGCAGAGAGGCCTTTCCCTAGTCCAAACCAGTTCTGGTCAGTCCTGGAGCACTTTGTTGACAAGACTCCTTCTTTCCTTTCACAGTGTAGGCCAGGGACATCAGACGCACCACAGGAGGTGGAGCCAGCATTGTGGAGGGAAGGCACAGCCCTATTCAGGTCCCAGGTGCAACTCCTCCCACCCATCTACATGCAGATCTCTCTATTCAGCCCTGGGCTGACTCACCCTGTCTCCTGGAATCCCCCAGCCCCAGCCCCTGTCACTCACAAACCGGACACACAATACACAAGCCAGCAGAGGCAGGCTGGATGGTTTAGGCAAGAAAATACCTACTTTCTAAAAGTGGTATTTTCAAACACAGAATGTTAAAACCAACTTCACTAAAAGATGTATTTTATCATTCTGAGTTCAGGCATACTAAATTCATTTTTCTACCATGTTCCCTGGGTCAGTTAGGATTATAAGATGTTATAATCAAATTGCCCATTCTGGCCTATGGGGAACAGGTAGCCTTGCAATAGTGAAAAACGAAAATGGCGGTAATTCACTATTAGGACATGCCACACACACCAGGGCATGTCCTATCTTACACATACAATGCACCCTGCCCTAGGGCCTACCTTAGGGGTGACTAATATGCAGGAAAGGGAAGGTTTGGGGACTGGTAAGTGGGTGCACTTGCCCAGTCAACATGGCAGTACCAGACTGCACACAGGCTCTGCAATGGCAGACCTGAGACACACTTTTACAGGCTGCTTCTGTGGGTGGCACAACCAGTGCTGCAAGCCCACCAGCAGCATTTGAGTCACAAGCCCTGGGCACAACCAGTGCACTGTACTAGGGTCTGACAGTGAATCAAATAGGCCAAACATGGAGTCACTAATCCATACATCAATTTATAACAGAGAGCATATGCACTTTAGCACTGATCAGCAGTGGTAAAGTGCCCAGAGTCATAAAACCAACAAAAACAGGTCAGAAAAAGTACAGGAGGAAGGCAAAAAGTTCAGGGATGAACCTGAAAAAAGGGCCAAGTCCAACAGTCTCCCTGAGGCAGCCCCACAGGAGCATCATGGCATCTCGTTTGTCTTTCCACATCCCAACCCCCTTTCCCCTTGGGGCCTGTCACAGGTACAGTGCCACCCTCTGTCCTTGAGGGCAAACTCCAGGGGGAATTGAGGGACTTCGTTTCACCCCATCGGAAATGCCTGGGATTCATGTGAGTTGCTCATGACAGATTCATGTCTATCTGGACAGAAAGCGTTTTTTTAGGGATCACAGCCACAGGGTTAACTGGCTTTAGCAGAGAAACATGGAAAATTGATGTATCCATAGGGACGGGTGTAGCTCCAACTTCATGGCCACTTCATTCACCTTTTTGATGATTTTAAAGGGTCCAATGTATCTCGGTTGGAATTTTTTGGTCTTTTCAAGAATATGATTTTTGTGGAAAGCCACACTTCTTGGTTTTGCTGTAATATAGGGCCTGGTCAACAGTGTTTATCTAAATAAGACTTATATTGAGCTTTAGCTATGTCAAGGTTCTCTGGAGCTTTATCATGAATGTCCTTCAAGTGTTTGGCTAGATCTTGCACAGCCGGAAGTCTGGAAGCAGATGTTTGTTCAGTGGCCAACATTCGGGGATGATAGCCGTAATTACAGTAGAATGAAGCAAACCCATTGGAACTGTTTGTAGCATTGTTGAATGTGAATTCCGCTGCCCAGATAAAATTGGCCCAACCCAATTCACTTTGTAATAGCTGACTTTGTAGATATTGTTCTATTCATTGGTTAACCCTCTCAGTCTGCCCATCTGTTTGAGGATGATGACTAAAGGATAACTGGATGTCCATCTCCAGCAGGCTACAAAGAGTTCTCCAGAATTTAGAGATGAATTTGGGGCTGCTATCTGATATGATCACTGATAGCAGTCTGTATAATCTAACCATGGCCTGTAGAAATACTACAGCAAGTTCTTTGGAGGTCGGGAGTGCCTTCAACGGGGCAAAGTGAGCCATTTTTGTAAGATGGTCCACTGTGACCAATACAGTGGAATAACCTTTTGTAGTATCTGGTAATTCCACTACAAAGTCAAAAAAGACAGTGTGCCAAGGTGCTGGTAGTGTGGGTAAGGGAGTAAGCAACCCAGTAGGGGCTTGATGTAAACTTTGCCTTCGGCACAAATGACACAATTCTGGACGTATCTTTTGGTGTCGTTGGAGATGGTCGGCCATCAAAAATATTGTTTGACCAGCTCAAGAGATCTCCTTACTCCTGGATGTCCCGCCAATGACCATGAATGGCGCCAGTCTAAAGTTTGTTGCTGAGGGTCAGAAGTGGGTATGTACAAGGTTCCGTATATATATACACTAAATGATTGATTATTTCCCCTTCATGTATATGAATGAGTTGTGCAGCACCCCCTTTTTTCTGTTCCGCTAAGACTTGTGTCATGAAATTCTGGCTTGTGAATAAAGCACTTTGAATAGGTTCCAATGGTATTATAGGAGGTGGTTGACAAATCTGTTCTGCATACTCATGACCTAAACAGGAAAGCATATTGGCTTTGCCATGTCTCCGACCAGTTTGGTATTGAGTAACAAAATCATAGTCATTGAAGAATTGAGTCC
The DNA here is from genome assembly GCA_963921515.1 of Calotriton arnoldi. Taxonomy (NCBI): domain Eukaryota; kingdom Metazoa; phylum Chordata; class Amphibia; order Caudata; family Salamandridae; genus Calotriton; species Calotriton arnoldi. The sequence continues at coordinate 1,210,126 of CAWUFW010003764.1, forward strand.
AACGCAATTGTCGTGTGGTCAAAGCTGTAGCAGATTTTCAAATGTTTTAATTTCAATGATCTGTTATTATGGAACTGTGTGCAAACTACCCAGCAGATTGTTCTTCCATTCTTAGAACATCTTCTTGATTGCTAGAAGTTCTCGATCACCCACCAGCAACTAGTTTATTTCTGCAGGATTTTGTTTATGGGAAAAGTAGACAACTGGATGCAGCGCCCCTGTCACACTATCTCGTTGTGGGAGTACCCCTCCTATACTATTTGTGATGCATCAGCCTCGACAATGTAAGACTGTGTGGAATCAGTATGATGCAACACAGGAGCCTTTATAAAATTGGTATTTAGGCTTTAAAAAAAAAAGTTTTTGCATCCTCAGTCCACTGAAATTTAACTCCCTTCCATAACAGCCTCATAATTGGGGAGACTAATGTGGAAAATGGTCAATAAACCTCCAGTAAAAGTTGCCAAAACAAGAAAAGCTTTGTACCTCTTTTGTGTTCGTTGGTGAGGTCCATAGTACCAGGGCATTAACCTTCAAGAGTTCCATTTCGATTCCTTGTGCTGATATAACATAACCCGAGAAATTCACTTGAGGGACATGAAATGCACACTTCTCTAGTTTTATGCACACATTGTTGTCTCTGAGTTTTTGAAGAATATTCTTAACATGTTCTTCATGCTCAGAAAGGGTATTTGAGTAGATGAGGATGTCATTTATATATGCAACAGCACATACATCTAGATAATCTCTGAGGACTTTGTTATTGAAATATTGTAATGCTGCAGGTGCACTTCAGAGCCAAAATGGCATCACCAGATATTCATATAAACCAAACTTGGTGCGAAATGCTGTCTTCCATTCATCCCCTTCTCTCACGCCCACCAAATGATACGCTTCCCTTAAGCAAAGCTTTGTGAAGAATGTAGAGGATTTAACCTGATCCAGTAGCATGGTTCAGGGCTCTGTAGTCTATGCAGTTTCTAAGATCGCCCTCCTTTTAAAGGACAAAAAAAAGAGAAGCTGCAAGGCACCATGAAGGCCTATTGAACCCAATGGCTAACATCTCATCCAGATATTGCCTTAAATGTTGGTTCTCTTCTTCCATTAAGGGATAAATTCTACTAAACTGTATTTGTGCAACAGGTTGTAGGTCAACACAACAAATGTAGGGTCTGTGAGGAAGGAGGACAGTAGCATTTATCTTTTCACCCACCTCAGCCAGGTCTTTGTAACAAGGAGGTAGGACCGGTAACAAACCGGTCTCACCACCAATAGCACCCAGTGACTGGACAATTTGGGAAGGCGTTTTCCAACAATGCTGTTTTCAATATGAAGAATGCGAGGTAATAGTGCATTTAACCCAATCGATCACAAGATTGTTAATTTGTAATTAGGGTATTCCGAGAATAGCTTGAAACTGTGGGGCCTTAATTAAGTTAAACCTTATTGTTTCAACATGAGAGTTAGATTCAGGTCTCCAGTAGTATGAATGATGGGTCCCAATGCAAATTCGCTCCCATCAATAGTTTTTTCAATTTCCGGGAGGTCTTTAGGAAGGCGGGGTATGCCATGTTTGCTGGCTAGATCAATATCAAGGAAATTGCCAGTGGCCCCTAAATCTATCAGAATACATAATGTCATAGTTTAAGTGCCTCATTAGAGCTGGGCAGATACATATAAACTATGGTAGTCCTGATTTATACAAGTTTGGGCCAATGTTTTGGAGACTGAAATATCAGAGCTCTGTAAACTACTCCCCTCTGTTTCCGAGCTTCCTAGTTTCCCGCCTCATATTTTCTTTTAGGTTTGCTTGAACAAACCCGTAGGAAATGTCCTTTTTTTCTACCACAATACAGGCAGAGATCCATTTCTCCAAGTCTCTGTCTTTCCTCTTTTGTTAAAGGACCTTTAATGCTACCTATCTGCAACTATAATGACCCCTACAAGAATGTACCCAAACGACAAACTCCAAACAATACTGTGACAGATACTTGACAAAACAATGTAAAAGGACAAAAATGTATAACAAAGCCACAATACAGAGTCAGAGCACACACTGACAAGACCAAACAACCACCAAAATCACAGACACTCTCAAAACACCTCCAGCACCCTGCACAAACTAACAGAGAGTAAGAGAAAGTGAAAGTAACTTCACACTTCCTAGTATACAGCCTGCCACACCCATTACATCAATTCCTGGGTGTGTCCCGCCCGTTGTTGGTAGTGGAATCACGTTTTCTGATGCATTTGTACTAAAATTGCCATTGTGTGACGAACGCACAGTGCAATAGAACTTATGCAGTTTTATACACGCATTGGCATCTATGCACATCTCATTACTGGTGCAACAGGTGCAATGGGTCGTGTAACAGGGGTGTTGTGTGGTTTTTGACCCATGCTACTGGCCTAATGTGTGGGATCTGATGTGGAGGACCTAGAGCTATGGCAGTGTAGTAAAAAGTTTGGTTATGTGTGACTTTTCATTGGTGATAATGTTTTTATGTGTGACATAATACCTTCTTAAGTGTGACATCTTGAGTGGCAATTTATTGTGAGGAGAACCACATATTTATTATAATGTATTGAGACATTTTAAAGTCTATCTACCTTTTGTGGTTTGAAATTGGCTTGAGTGGACTTACGTTGCTGCAGTGATGCTGCAATTATGTAATATGTGCATTACTACATGCAGAGTTGCATGGTACTTGGCACAGCTGTGGACTGGGTTGGCCCCACTTGACAGGTCTGTGTGACAGAGGGCAGTGTCCAGGTGGTGAATCTGGGTGAGTGTAATTGATTCATGTGCTTGTCACTTCATGGCCATTGGCCCTGCACATGGCCCGTGGAGTGAGTGTGGGCTCAAGGAGTGGATGTGCATTCCTCTTCAACCAGCCTGAGGAATAGCAGGCAACCTGGCAGCACAACGAGGCAGGAATCAGGAGCATTCTAATCACAATGAAGTTGTCGGAGCCATTACCAGGGTACACACCAGAATATCCCTTACAGTCATATGTTCATCGGAAGAATATTCCTGGGTCCTATGTGCCACGCTATTGTATTGCCTATTCTGCCCAATATTATTCATTCAGTCTGTCAGGAATCCTGCCATGAGATGTGTTACAGATGCAACACACTTAGGGTAGCCCAGAGACAGGCTAGCTCACCCATACTACAGTGTATGTGCCACCCAGCTTGCAGATTTAGTGGATATTTCTAAAATATATGTTGTATTTCCAATAAGGCATGGTCATTGCCAGGCAGCCATTTATTTGCACACAAACTTAGGCAAGGTCTGCCATGTGATGTGGTGGTAAAGACACGTCTGCGCTCAGGGCTATGTGTCTGAACCAATATGTGTGGCATTTGCCAAGTGCACTATGGTAGATGTACTAGGAAAATCAGTGGGCATATTATTTGAGCCAAATAAGGCAAGCTTGTGTAGCCCTGAGAAGTGTCATTAATCACGAGTGACACAATGTACTGCAAATGACTGCATTGCCTCACTCTGCACCAGAGACAGGCTCCTTGACCATTACATGGGGTTACACATTCACACCCAATGGTTCAATATGTATTCCCAAACATATCAAATAAGGTAAATCTAGAAATGCGCCAGTACATACTACCTTCCCAAGGGTGGCATTACAAGGACTTGTACCTTAATTTCTCATCCTCGCTTCATTGTTCCATGTGTGCTCTGTTCTGCAGTAGATATAGATGGTGGAATAAGGCTCACAGGATAGTTTTTTTGCAGGAAGATGTGCCTTTATGCACACATACATTCCTGCATCCGATAGTTGCATCCCTGCTCCATGGTGCAAGTGTGCCTGCATAGGCCCTAGGCAGCCAAAACGGCACTGGCACAGGGGAAAACGTATGATTTTTTTGGTTTCAGTTAGCTACAGTACATTACTTGCAATGTCCTCTCACACTTACAGTGCTGCGCTGTGTGGCTATGCATTTTTTTAGGCCCTCTATTCACAATCGCAGGACATTACGGGAACTCTACTGTGATCCATATGTATCAGACGTGAAGAATCATCATGACATGCATCATACACACTAAGTCATCACACAATGTTTGGTTCTACACTCCCTATTGGACTGTGCTTGCGTGTAAAATGGTGAACACACTCTTGCAGCACACATACTCTCAGAATATGCACATTATTCCACATTGCAAGCTTCTTGTTGTGCAGATCTTGCACAGCACTTGTGTTCTGCACATGGTGTTATCATGCACACATATTTTTATGAATATGATAGTGGGCAGGGGTGAGTGTGACACACAGCAACAGACCTTTAGAATAGGTGAGTGAGCCATTGGGCCTCACTGCAGTAAACCAGAGTCACATGGTCATGTACACTACTGATGTTCAATGAATATCATTCTGCCATACACATATGATCTCTGTCTCACTCCTGTCATTGGCAGTAGCAGTACATCTACTCTGAGGGCCAGTCTTTGTGTGGCCCTCCTGGTCAAAGAAGACAGCATTCCCTGACAAACACCTATGTCATGGCACACACTCAAATGCGATTTACCCATTGGGATAATAGAAGATTTATGAACCACTCAACTATGCACTTTTACACTCAGAGCAGGGGTAAACTACTCTAGCCATGCAGAGGTAAGTGTTTATCCCAATTCCTCCATCAAAACATGTTCAATTAGTGTGTGGGTGTATACACATACAGTTTTGTTTGACTTTTCACATGGACATATCACAGTCTTGATATTTCTGTATTCTTCAGGTGTTGTGATGTTTGCAAAATGCCATCTTCATTGTCATACTTCTTGAGGTAATTACTCAAGGTGCAACGTAATCTGCTCAAATTGTTGTGTTACAGGACTTTGAGTCGCATCACGTTACTGTGCAAGGCCTGTGAAATGTGTATTCTTACAACTGTGGCCTAAAGTGGTATATATGACAATGTGGCTAGGAATTGAGTAACATGGGTATTGTCTTGAGCATCCACAGACATCAATGTATGCATTCTGTACAAACAAATTTTCATATTGTGCACATCATACTTGGCCTTTGTACATGACAACTGTCACTCATGATCTGCGAAGGTATGTGCTACAACATTAACTCCTGCTAAGTGCTGCCATTGTGCATGGTACCACATTGGTGAGACACACTACACTGAGTGGATTGTCTCAGGTATGTACATATTGGGTGGTTTGTGTTCCAACATTCACTGAGTGCCATCTGAAACAGACCTTGCTGCTGCTGATAACAACAAGACTGCCAGCTATGCAGCACTGTACTGCTCAGGAATGATCATTTTGGATGTGGATATGTGGCATTCCTGGCCTGTTCCTTTCATGCAGTGCACTGCATCACATTGCATTTCTGTATAGGAGGAATGAATAATCAGAGCAATGGCCCCATGTTGCTCATTGGGTCTGACAACATGAGAGTTAGAAGTGAAGGCCTAAATCTAGTTGAGGAGATGTGAGCGACTTTATGTTTACGGTGACTGTGACATAAATTGCAACACAAAGAATAAGTGCAAACATTTAATTTAATGTTGCACATTTCAGATAAGATCTGAGATTTACTCCACCCAGTAAACGTAAATTAAGCAAAGAAATTCTGCACTATTGTGTGTTGGAACTTTCCTCCATCCTCCATTTGTTCCTGCTCCTCATGGTCCATGTCCCACGGGATATTTGTCCATACACATATGTTGTGTAGGATGGCACATACAAGGACAATCTTGCACACCATAGGGGGCGAGTATAGCAATCTCCCCCTTACATGTCCAGGCATCATAACCTGGATTCAGCACACCAAACGTACGTTCTAAGATGTTCCTGGTCTGGACCAGTGCCTGGTTGTACTGGCGTTCCGACTCAGTCTGGGGATGTGCAATTGGGGTCATGACCCTTGATCAGCTGAAATTAGAAGAGAAATACTACTGTCAATGATTGTACTGATTGTTACAGTGACATTCCTGTCCATGTATGTTATGTGTACTGAATGACTCATACACATTTGTTACAGTGGTTGACAATGTATGCTACATGTACATTTAACCATTGAATTACACTTGTCTCTTCCAGTTCTCTGTGTAATAGCAAAAGATGAGCATGCCCTGATACGTTGGACACTTCTCCATGCAGACATCCATGTTTGGCCAGTACTTTACTGTGATAGGTATTTTGAGATGTTCTTGACCACTCGATGTTATGTGCACTCACTGCATGTGCAAAGTGACAGGATATTCTTATGAGCACTGATGTTGTTGCTGCTCCACATGACAATGACACAGCCTTTCAATTGTTCACTTACTTTAGCATGTGATTGTGGTACATACATGTGGTGCGTTTCTGACATGTAACATGGATAGTTGTACAATTTTTTGTCAGCCTTCAGCTATTGCTTTTCTTCAGACAAGTTGTCATGATGCTCTTGGATTAACACATAGGTATTGCGATGTGGACCATCTTTATGTAAGACACACTGATGTTATTACAAGTAGCTGTCTGTCACTGACCTGGACACAATACTGTGGTTTTTCATATGTATATGTACGACTCTAACTTGTAGGGGATTGTGTGCTTCTATGCTTTGACTATTTCATCAGTGCTGTGGTGAATGAATGTTGAGATTGGTATCCTGAGTACACTGTGCTGCCTTGGCTAGGTTACATTTTATTAAATGTTTATGACTGATGTATGACATGTTTGACGGCATTGTGTTAGACTTTGCGAGTTTCACATTGCTGGATTCATATGCTTTTCATCTGTGCAACTTACACCACAAAACAGGTGATCTATCACATTAATTACATATGTCAATGTGGCTTGAAACCTATGTGTATGTGTGTACCTAGATGGTCAGTATGGCTGAGACATATGTGTGTTTTGTACTATAGATGTCACAATGTTATCCAGTATTGACATTTACTCGTGTCTGAAGCCTACACTGACATTGCATGCCACACATAGCCTTTAAAAATACTTCTTCCTGTATTGCTCCTGAGACGTTGGTCAACATACAAGTATACTGCCATGTGTGAGATGCTTCCCCATTTCTACATTACTTGTTATCACACTGTTGAATTTGTTGACCTTTGACTGATACCGAGAGTAGGCACGCATTGAGGAGACATTAATCTCACACTTTTCTATTGTGTAGCCTTTCTACTCATATTGACTTGTCTGGCATACCACCTGGGTTTTTATTGTGATTCATTGCCCAGTGCAGATGATGTTGTTTCATTCATTCACACAGAGTGAAATAACATATTACTACTCACTGATGTTCTGTAGCTACTGCCATTGACAGATTAGTGAGGGAATGTCAATGTGGGAAATCATTAGGTACATGTTGCAGTACATTATTCTCACTATGTGCACATGAACAAAGGCTCAAATATTTGGGAAGGTTGCACTGTGCAGTGAAGTAAGTCACCTATCTGCACTTCACTGCATCACTGAAAAAGATCAGTAGTGCACAGTATTTTGGCCATACAGTGCATTCCTTTCCTTTTACCCTGCACTGGCACACAATGGGCTGCCTAGCACAAACACAGGCACACTTGCACCAAGGTGCAAGGGTTTCTGTGTTGCATGTGGGATTGTATTTGTACAGGAGGGGGCACCTTCCTGCACATGATAACCCTTAGAGACATTGTCGTTAGATACTTGGATGACTTGAGTGATATATCCTTGTTACACATCACCCGGGGAGACATATTTATTTGACACAGTTCCAGGTTTACCAGGTGTGGGTACCATGGGAGTTGCATGGAGACACATACACAACACCCATGGAACCACTACCTTGCACACAGTGATGCAACACTGCATTTTGCGCAATGTTACATTGCTCCGGATTTTTACACGATTCAAAGGCACAAAGTCACACATGTCTTTATATGTCTGACTTAGATGTTTGCTTTAAACATGTACCATGATGCACGGTGCAAGTGTGAGGCACACCCCTCACAAATATGTTCTTAGCTCCATCGACAGACTCTGAGATGGCTATTATGCCATACATTTCTTAGTGTTAGTAGATCTGTTGTGTACTTCAGATATGCTTACCAACAAGTAGACCAGTCCCATCTCAGGAAGTGCCCGTTGATAATGCTGTGCCTGAAGATGTAGGCATCATTCACGCTTCCCGGGGATTTTGCTAGCACATTGGTGAACATCCCCAGATGATCCACGATGGCCTGGATGTTGATGGAGTAGGTGTGCTCCCGGTTCCTGTACAGGTGTGATGTATCTGCGGGCGAAACCAGTTGCATATGTGTGCAATACATCACACCTAACACATGGGAAAATCCAGCAAAGGGATACAAACCTTGCTTTGTCTCCAGCTGCTGTTGTTGGGCATTGGGTGTTGGGGAATAGGAAATACTGGGATGTGAGGTGGATGATGGCATCCAGGACAGAGGATAGGAAGGCAAAAAATTATGGCTGCGATATTCCTGCCACTCTGGCTGTTGTGATCTTAAAGGAATGTGGAGGACTGCATCAGCTTGACCTGCAGAGGGATGCTAGTGGGCCTGGTAGTTGGTGGCTGGAGCTTTGGGGCTATCTTTTTCAGCAATCCTATTATGGAGTCCCTCCTGAGTCTGTAATATCTGATGACCTCCTCCTCCCTGAGGTCAATGAGGGAAGGCCGCTGGCAAAAAACATGTTCCCTTCTCCTGCACTGCCTACGTGGTGGTGGTGGTCTCCTCGCAACTCCAAGCTGCAGAATGACCATCTCCATGGCGTAGTTGTGCTTGGATAATTGTTTTAAGTGGCTTGTCTTTCTATACCACAGCCACTGCGTCGTTTCCTATGCCTGGGTTGCTGATGCGCAGGAATTTTTACACATTACAGGCTTTGCACGCCGCTTGACGACAATGCATCACATATTGACAAAACCATAAATATCACTGCATGAGTTTTACAATAGATTTTACGGGGGAATGCTGTTAGGTTTGAAAACCCCATTCTTGATATGCGCTCGTTTCATGCTATATTAGGTTAGCAGTGTGTGGCTAAATAGACACCATTTGTATTCACGTTATGCAACCCACTGAGTTATCCCTGTAATGTGCAAGCTTTAGTTAGCGAGTGTGACTCCATTTTGTATCTCGTAATCCCTATTAGGCTGCTTAGGCTGTGCCTGAGCTAGGCCTCATTATTCAGATTGCTTGCCTCAGCAGAACACTGTATTTAGTTCTATTTTCCTTATTATTCAAGGCTGCTTCTTGACTTACTAATGAATAGACCATTCTGCCCTTGCATACCTATCCGAGTGTGTAGTTCTGCTCCCACGTTAGGAGACGCTGATACTCATCGCAGTAACCTTGAGTTACAGATAACATATACCCATCTGGCAGGTGGTAGCCCATCCTTCTGTGTCCCTTTGTTCATGTTCGCCTGAGCCGGTAATTTTCCACTGTGGGCGTGGTTGGGGGGTTCTTGGAGGAATGATCATGCATTGCAGACCGTTGGGGAGTCAGTCCCTCGGCAGACATCTTAGGGTGCAGGTCAGATTGGACTCCTCTGCAGAGTATTGCTAATAAAACCTGTTTGTATTCTCTACTGTCTGACCGACTCTTCATTACTTGGGAAGGCATAGCAGGTGGTTGTAAATAACCCGGGTGGCCCCTAAGGGCCACTTCCTTCAGTTGGCGCCCGCACAGGGACCCCGCAAGGTGACCCGACTCACCCGCAATCGGGTTGCAGGGTCGGGGTTGCGTCCAGTCGGTTGGGCAGATCGGGGTATCCCACACGATCGAGCTTGGTTCTCGCAGCTGCCCCGCCCGTCTGATCGGGCGACTCCTTGTCTAGCGGTCACCGGCTGGGGTCCTGAGAAGGCGAAACCTTGGAAGTTGACCGTTTGGTCCGAAGAGTCGGCAGTGGAGAATAACTTGACTCGACCTATGTGCACCAGGTGAGTGAATTGATTCTTGGAAAAATGGCACCTTTCTTGAACTGCACAAGCCTGTGGGCTGTGTCTCAGTACAGTCTCCAGACTGTCGTGGTGCAGTTTTCGGACTGCCTTGCTTGAACGGCACGAGCCGATGGGCTGTGTCTTGGTACGGTCTTCGGGCTGTCTTGGTTTGAACTTGGTGGGTTTGCGGACCCTTTAAAAAGACACAATGGGGCCGATTCCGATCTCGGTCGGAGGCGCACCCAATACCATTCGGTCGGGAAAAAAGCCATGCGAAAGCCTGTTTCCCGACCGATCCGTACAGCACACCGAACGAGTAAGTACGATGCGCACAACAGCACAGAATCCGGCCGAGCCGTACTCACCCAAACCAGGTCCTGTTTCCCGACCGAGGCGAATCCGGAAAGGCCGAATCGAGTCGCACGGAAGGAAAAATGCAGCTCTGTCCGGCCGAACGAGTACGATGCGCTTTCCGTACGCGCCGAACCCATCGCTACGCACGGCACGTCAAAGCATCCGGGAGAGGCGCACATAAGCTCCGATTCGCGCCACAACACGTCCACGGCTACGAGACGAACACGCCAGCGACGAGGACGAGGCGAAGCGACGAGGACGACGCGAAGCGACGAGGACGACGCGAAGAAACGAGAAGGACGAACGACACGAACCAACCATGAATCCCTTCGTCCCGATCATACCAATATTCTACATTTACTACCGGAACAGGCATGGACGCGTACGGCGCAGAAGGTAAGCCAGACACCAACCACAAAACACATACAACACGTACACGACACATCACACACACACAGAGGGATGCAGAATATACTTACACCAGCAACAGCAGCACCATAGGGGCGGGATGCCCATCACCAATGCCACATATGCACACAGGGGCCTGAATGCGCACCACCACCCCTACCCAGGGGGGGCAGGATGCCTACCACTACCACCACCCCTACCCAGGGGGGCAGGATGCCTACCACTACTACCACCCTTAGCCAGGGGGGCTGGATGCCTACCACCACTACCACCCTCACCCAGGGGGGCTGGATGCCTACCACTACTACCACCCTCACCCAGGGGGGCTGGATGCCTACCACCACCCTTAGCCAGGGGGCTGGATGCCTACCACCACTACCACCCTCACCCAGGGGGGCTGGATGCCTACCACTACTACCACCCTTAGCCAGGGGGCTGGATGCCTACCACTACTACCACCCTCACCCAGGGGGGCTGGATGCCTACCACCACCCTTAGCCAGGGGGGCTGGATGCCTACCACTACTACCACCCTTAGCCAGGGGGCTGGATGCCTACCACTACTACCACCCTTAGCCAGGGGGGCTGGATGCCTACCACTACTACCACCCTCACCCAGGGGGGCTGGATGCCTACCACTACTACCACCCTCACCCAGGGGGGCTGGATGCCTACCACTACTACCACCCTTAGCCAGGGGGCTGGATGCCTACCACTACTACCACCCTCACCCAGGGGGGCTGGATGCCTACCACCACTACCACCCTCACCCAGGGGGCTGGATGCCTACCACTACTACCACCCTTAGCCAGGGGGGCTGGATGCCTACCACTACTACCACCCTCACCCAGGGGGCTGGATGCCTACCACCACCCTTAGCCAGGGGGGCTGGATGCCTACCACCACTACCACCCTCACCCAGGGGGCTGGATGCCTACCACTACTACCACCCTCAGCCAGGGGGGCTGGATGCCTACCACCACCCTTAGCCAGGGGGCTGGATGCCTACCACCACTACCACCCTCACCCAGGGGGGCTGGATGCCTACCACTACTACCACCCTTAGCCAGGGGGGCTGGATGCCTACCACTACTACCACCCTCACCCAGGGGGGCTGGATGCCTACCACCACCCTTAGCCAGGGGGCTGGATGCCTACCACCACTACCACCCTCACCCAGGGGGGCTGGATGCCTACCACCACTACCACCCTCACCCAGGGGGGCTGGATGCCTACCACTACTACCACCCTTAGCCAGGGGGGCTGGATGCCTACCACTACTACCACCCTCACCCAGGGGGGCTGGATGCCTACCACCACCCTTAGCCAGGGGGGCTGGATGCCTACCACTACTACCACCCTCACCCAGGGGGGCTGGATGCCTACCACCACCCTCACCGAGGGGGGCTGGATGCCACTCACCACCCTTAGCCAGGGGGGCTGGATGCCTACCACTACTACCACCCTCAGCCAGGGGGCTGGATGCCTACCACCACCCTTAGCCAGGGGGGCTGGATGCCTACCACTACTACCACCCTCAGCCAGGGGGGCTGGATGCCTACCACCACCCTTAGCCAGGGGGGGGGCTGGATGCCTACCACCACTACCACCCTCACCCAGGGGGTGCTGGATGCCTACCACTACTACCACCCTCAGCCAGGGGGGGCTGGATGCCTACCACCACCCTTAGCCAGGGGGGGCTGCATGCCTACCACCACTACCACCCTCACCCAGGGGGGGCTGGATTACTACCACTACTACCACCCTTAGCCAAGGGGGGCTGGATGCCTACCACTACTACCACCCTCACCCAGGGGGGGCTGGATGCCTACCACCACCCTTAGCCAGGGGGGGCTGGATGCCTACCACTATTACCACCCTTAGCCAGGGGGGCTGGATGCCTACCACTACTACCACCCTTAGCCAGGGGGGCTGGATGCCTACCACTACTACCACCCTCACCCAGGGGGCTGGATGCCTACCACTACTACCACCCTCACCCAGGGGGGCTGGATGCCTACCACCACCCTTAGCCAGGGGGGCTGGATGCCAACCACCACCCTTAGCCAGGGGGCTGGATGCCTACCACTACTACCACCCTCAGCCAGGGGGGCTGGATGCCTACCACCACCCTTAGCCAGGGGGGCTGGATGCCTACCACTACTACCACCCTCAGCCAGGGGGCTGGATGCCTACCACCACCCTTAGCCAGGGGGGCTGGATGCCTACCACCACTACCACCCTCACCCAGGGGGGCTGGATGCCTACCACTACTACCACCCTCAGCCAGGGGGCTGGATGCCTACCACTACCCTTAGCCAGGGGGGGCTGGATGCCTACCACCACTACCACCCTCACCCAGGGGGGGCTGGATGCCTACCACTACTACCACCCTTAGCCAGGGGGGGCTGGATGCCTACCACTACTACCACCCTCACCCAGGGGGGGCTGGATGCCTACCACCACCCTTAGCCAGGTGGGGCTGGATGCCTACCACTGCTACCACCCTTAGCCAGGGGGGCTGGATGCCTACCACTACTACCACCCTTAGCCAGGGGGGCTGGATGCCTACCACTACTACCACCCTCACCCAGGGGGGCTGGATGCCTACCACTACTACCACCCTCACCCAGGGGGGCTGGATGCCTACCACCACCCTTAGCCAGGGGGGCTGGATGCCTACCACTACTACCACACTCACCCAGGGGGGCTGGATGCCTACCACCACTACCACCCTCACCCAGGGGGACTGGATGCCTACCACTACTACCACCCTTAGCCAGGGGGGCTGGATGCCTACCACTACTACCACCCTCACCCAGGGGGGCTGGATGCCTACCACCACCCTTAGCCAGGGGGGCTGGATGCCTACCACCACTACCACCCTCACCCAGGGGGCTGGATGCCTACCACTACTACCACCCTCAGCCAGGGGGGCTGGATGCCTACCACCACCCTTAGCCAGGGGGGCTGGATGCCTACCACCACTACCACCCTCACCCAGGGGGCTGGATGCCTACCACTACTACCACCCTTAGCCAGGGGGCTGGATGCCTACCACTACTACCACCCTCACCCAGGGGGCTGGATGCCTACCACCACCCTTAGCCAGGGGGGGCTGGATGCCTACCACTACTACCACCCTCAGCCAGGGGGGGCTGGATGCCTACCACTACTACCACGCCCACTCATAGGATGGACAATGCATGACACAACCAGAACACCACAACCTAGGGAATGCAAGAATAAGACATCCCCCCAACACCATGACAAGCGTGTGTAGACTGTGTCAAATGCCTACAACACCGAACATGACTTTGAACATACAATGTGACCCCCTAGCACATGTGCCACACATATATGTGTGTGGCACCCACAATGCAAGCAGGCCATGACCATTGTGGCAATGGGGTCCAAACCCCCATCATCACAGTGACCAAAATGTAAGTGTGGGGTCCATAGCTGAAGCACATTTTGAACATTGTGGCAATGGGGTCTAAACCCCCATCACCACAGTGACCAAAAGGTAAGTGTGGGGTCCATAGCTGAAGCACATTTTGAACATTGTGGCAATGGGGTCCAAACCCCCATCATCACAGTGACCAAAATGTAAGTGTGGGGTCCATAGCTGAAGCACATTTTGAACATTGTGGCAATGGGGTCCAAACCCCCATCATCACAGTGACCAAAATGTAAGTGTGGGGTCCATAGCTGAAGCACATTTTGAACATTGTGGCAATGGGGTCTAAACCCCCATCACCACAGTGACCAAAAGGTAAGTGTGGGGTCCATAGCTGAAGCACATTTCGAACATTGTGGCAATGGGGTCCAAACCCCCATCATCACAGTGACCAAAATGTAAGTGTGGGGTCCATAGCTGAAGCACATTTTGAACCTTGTGGCAATGGGGTCCAAACCCCCATCATCACAGTGACCAAAATGTAAGTGTGGGGTCCATAGCTGAAGCACATTTTGAACATTGTGGCAATGGGGTCTAAACTCCCATCACCACAGTGACCAAAAGGTAAGTGTGGGGTCCATAGCTGAAGCATATTTCGAACATTGTGGCAATGGGGTCCAAACCCCCATCATCACAGTGACCAAAATGTAAGTGTGGGGTCCATAGCTGAAGCACATTTCGAACATTGTGGCAATGCGGTCCAAACCCCCATCATCACAGTGACCAAAATGTAAGTGTGGGGTCCATAGCTGAAGCACATTTTGAACATTGTGGCAATGGGGTCCAAACCCCCATCATCACAATGACCAAAAGGTAAGTGTTGACAAAGAAAGAGGTGCAACTGCCAAACTGCATGGATGATTCCTGGTCACAGAACAACAAACACATCAGTGGCAAAGTAGTGTATGTGTCCCATTGCAACATAAATTGGGGGAGCCAAATACTGCAGTGCAAATAAGACATACCTTTGGCCATGTGCAGACAAACAACACCCATGGGGGCTGACACCGTCAACAATCATCAATGACACAATGACAGAAGTGACCATCAGAATGCAGACCCACATATTTGCACCAATGGGCACACAAATGCAGATACCCTGTGGAGACTGCAGATGTGAGGTGAACAGATACCATACCATGGCAGCAATGGGACACACAAACCATGATCATTGTGCTGACCGATGACCTAGGAGTCCCAGGGACAGCAGGGGAAACCCACCAAACTACATACAGCCAATGGCACACCCAAGATATGCCAATGCAGTGGTGCAGATGCACAAACACAAACAGGCAGACCCACACTGCACATCATACACAACAGGTGAGGGGGTGCCAGTGTCCCCAGGCAACCACACAACACATGAGGAGACCTGAATACCAATCATACAGATGTGCATACAGTGCCACACAAAGGTAACTCATGGATCCAAATCCCCTATGTGGGCAAGCAGGCATTGTCAGATGAGAGGGAGCACAAATCACACATGTCACACAGGCACGTAGGGACAGCAACTGACACAGCAAGACACAGACACACCACAGCACCACCCCCAGGGCCCCCACAATGTGGTGACCCTGGGCTGCATTACAATTCCACTGTGATGACAAAGCTAAATGTGGTTCACACTGTGAACCACAGTCATGTGTCCTGAGCAACTAACTACCATCACACCTACACAAGCACAAATCAAACAGCATGGCCAGTAAGCCAAGGCCAACATGGAGGCAGGGGCCTAGCCGGGCAACAACTCTCATCTGCACACACTCAACACCACACCCCTCAACCTCCAACAATGTGCAGCAGTGAAGCACACATGCACTGGTGACATTGCACATGCACCCATGACTATTCCAGGGTGGTGGGTGGGAACCAAGGTGCAGAAACACATCACACATGGCCACTCAACAAGACTCCTGAATGTCTGACACACTGCACACTACGATGTACATGGACATGACGGCAATACCACACCAACCAATGGGATCCCATCCACAGTCACACACCAATGAAGAAGCCAAGGTCACCCACAAAGAACACACATAGACAACAACCAACATTGCAGCCCGGACCCTGAGGAGTGCCAGCAGTCACACACACAACGTGTCACAATCACTGAAAGATAACACAAACTGGAAATCACATGACAGGGGCAAACAACAAGTGCCAAGGGGAAACCTGACTGTGACCCATCTGCGTCTGCACACAAACTCAGCCCTGACAGCAAACACACCTATGGGTGACACCCTGATGACCAGTAATGTGCCATGCACCCACATCACAGAGAACCCAGGGCGAAGACTTTGGGGGAACATAGGTCAACTCAGCTAGCATCACACACAGGTACAACACTAGGGATCACAGCATGCACAGCTAAACGGAAGTGAACACACAGACATGCACATACAACACACACCTTGGGCGCAGGCAATGTCACAGGAGTACACACTGCCATGAGGGGACTCCACTCCTGTGTGAGGAAAGCTGTGTCATATGTTGCCTCAGTAGGGCCCCATCATGTCAGCTGAGCACTTGGTCACACAATCAACAATTAGCACCAAATGAGGGCTCCCGTAACATCAGCCTGGTCATGGAAGTGCCAACGGAATCATCAGCACAGATCCAACACACTTGTATAGCAATGTTGCACTGACAACACAGATGAGTCCTTCCCCATTGATGCCCAAACCTGCATGTCCACTGGAGATGGCCACACGGTCAGGGAAGTAGACGAATTGAACAATGGCAGGCACAACAGATGTGCAGGGGTGGAAGCCACAGATGTGAAATAGGCAATCTAAGTAGGAAATCCCATTGCCAAATACTGAACACATGACACCCTCAGATGCTGCTATGGATGACATGGATACACCACAGGATAGGACACATTCCCCCTGGACCACATGGGTTCCTGCACAGTAACACTTCATTATCATGAGACCAAATATCACCATCACTGCAGCAAGGGCATGGTTAGCATCATCAACATCATGTACATCAGAAGCAAAAGCACTAGAGAACAGAAAGTTGCTTTATTCAGCATATGTGGCATTAAAAGTAGAAGTCCGGTAGAAAATAAACAAAGGCCAATGGCCAGTCCATCAACAAAGTCACAAGTGGTTGACAGTGGCAGATGCCACCCTACACATGCCTGCACAAAACCAGGGACAATCCACTAGGAGGGGCAACCGGGGGGGTAGGCCAGGTACCGCAGGGACAGGATCAGGGCTCACCAGGAGGAAGCAGGGAAGGGGTGGTGGGTGCTGGAGAGCCACTGACAACTGCAGTGGAGGTGTCTGACATGGTGTGTGCCGGCACAACTGGGGGGCATGGCTCAGATGTTGTGGGTGCCGGCACGACTGCAGTGGACCCTGCAGATGGAGTGGACAGGTCCGCCACTGCAGTGCCCAAGTCAGACAGGGTGGTAGTGGACTCCACTGCAGTGCCTACCACCAGGGGAGGAGAATGGGGAACAGGCAAGGTGGGCTGGACAGAGGGGGAGGACACCCTCACCACATCAGTGGCACAAACAAGCGCAGCGGGGGGGTGGTGCCGGGAGAGCAAGTGGCAGGGGGAGAAGGCCGGATCCTCTTGGGGATGGTATATCTGTGGGTGGGGGAACCTGGGGCAGGGTGTGGTGGGGGCACCTGTGGAGTGGGGGCCTGAGGGATGGAGGAAGGAGACCTGGTGCTTGAGCTGCAGGGCGGCGGCGGGGTCTTGCTCTTAACACTCCGGGGGACTTGCGGGTGGGGGCCTCAGTCTGTCTGCGCCTGGGGGAGGGTGTCCGGGGGCGAGGGGCACTCTGCTCCGTGTGGGGGGCTTCCTCTTCCCCCTGGATGCTGGAGCAGCTGGATCGGAGGGGAAGAGGCCGAGGTCACTGAGGAAGAGGCACTGGGTCTTTGGGGTTGCAGGTGAGGCAAGGGAGTGTGTTTTGGAGGGAGAGGCAACTGAGGACTGCGCAGTGCCCGTGGATGCGTGTGTGTGTACCAGGGCCCCATCCCCTGTGAGACTGGTTTCAGTCCCCTGACTGTGCGTGCGTGTGCGTTTTGTTTGTGGCGTGTGTGTCTGTGTGCTGGACGTGTGTGTGCTGGTGTGTGCCTGTGCCGGTGTGTGTGTGCTTGGGATGGGTAAGGTGCTGGGGAGTGTGGATGGAGCAGAGGCAGGAGGGGTGAGGGACTGTCTGAGGAGGGACACTGCTGCCGTCAGGGAGGAGTCCATGGACCTATTGCCCCTCTGTAGGTCAGACATGCCCGATGAGATGCCCGCCATGAACGACACCAGCTGAGTCAACAGAGCGGTGTGCGCATGGAGGACACTCAGCATGGCTGTCTGCCCTACATGGAGCTGGCGAAGGAGGTACACAGACTCCTCACTCAGGGCAGCAGGGGACACAGGGGCAGGGGGTGCGGTGCCTGGCCCAAAGGAGACACGCTCCCGAACATGGGAGCCTCCACGGACCTGGGGAATGGGAGCCGATGGGAGGGCGGTGGTGGTGCTGGTGGTGGCGGGGACAGCAACACTAGCTGGGGTGTGGTGGCTGCTGACACCCGCCTCCATAAGGGAGTCATCCTCCGAGTTGCTCTGGTCCTCAGCTGAGGTGGATGGTGCTGAGGACTCCTCGGTGTGGCTCCCTCGCCCTCCGTGCCACTGGGTCCCTCCGACCACTCCTCGGCTGCTGACCCAGTCTGGCTCTCTGGCTCCTCCTGGTCCGTGGAGCTGTCCCCTTCCGTGGCCGTGGATGTATCTGCAAACAATGGGGAAACAGACAGACATCAGTCACCTGCACCAAACGCACACACCACTGTGAGCACAGCACATTACAGAGCAAGCCCTGGCATCATTAGTTTTACATTGCTAAAAGTGCCCTAACTGAACAGGAGAAGCCAATTGTCAGTCTGATGCCAAGCATGGCACTCACATCCCACATGGCCTTGCACCCATCTGTCTGGTGTCTGTTGGATTGCAACACCCCAGTGTGGACACATGCACCAAGTACACAGTAGTTGGACAGTGCAGAGGACACGGTGTGGCATGTGGACATGCACACATCACAGCTCTTGCCACTGAGTCAGTACAGGTTTCCGGATGAAAGGGATGCCCAGAGTCAAATAGGAAATGCATGTGATGCATACCAGCGACAGACACCATGATGCACCCATGTCCTGATAGCCATCGCCACAATGGTGTGCATGTAGCACATGTCACTCCCCTGCAGGACCACCAATAAGTTGACACATGCCATGGCAGAGGCATGACTGCTAAGTCATACATCACTGTCTCAGTGATGTATGACTTGGCAGCCAGACAACAACACTATGCACTGTGTCACAATAGTAGGTCATGGGGAATGCAAGTCCTGGAGCTGCACAAGTGCACATGTACATCCCCCACACAACACATCATCTTAACCCTCATCTGTCCAGGTCATACCTATTGGACATATGGGAGACCTGTGACACTACCCTCTGAACCTGAGCCCCTCACAATCTGCTGTGAATGGGGAACAGCTGCCTGAACTTCACATTCGCATACCCCAGTCTGCACGGGCAGCTGATCAAACACCTATGTGACACACAAGTATCGTCTCCTATGGTCACATCTCCAGGGGCATGCTGAGCCCCTACCAAGAAACACCCCAGCAGTCCTGGCAAGTAATCCACAGCACACTGACACAGAGGCAGACACCTGAGGGGTCAAATCACTGCGCACAATGTGTCAGCTGATACACGGGAGTGGGAGTACAGAGTGCATTGCATGGCCTGGAGTAGGCATGACTGTCCTGCTCCACATGAATGAGGGATGAGCCCTGGACAGTGGATAGCTGGCTATGTATGTGTGACACACGTAATCTGCACACTCCTGGGGCCCAAACATTGTTCCCACCCGCTGCATGGGCGTGTGCCACATACCCCAGGCACATGTGGTGGCTCAGCTCAGCAAGTGGACCGCATATCAAAGCAACACGCAGATTACATGTCCGAACACAGGCGTTGTGTGAACAATGGACCCACCCATGATGCCCACAACAGAGTTAGGGAAACAGATGCTGTCCCCCACCTTTAGTGAAGCAAACTGCAAGGACACAGTCCCAAGTGACACAATTCCCTGAATGTAAGGGCCACACCTGGGTATCAGATGAGCAGTGGGCAGTGCACAATAGAGGGACATGGCTCCTGGACAACATGACTGCTGCACTGTGGCAGTTGAACCAGGCCAGAGGAGGGCACAAAGCATGTAATACAGAGTTCAAGGGCAGTCTTTGACTCACCCCCTCCTTGCTGCTGTCTGGCCTTCAGCTGCCCATTCAGGTCTGGAAACACCACCGCCAGGATCTGGAGCATGTGGGGGGTCAGGGTCCGTGTTCCGCCCCTCCTGCGAGGAGGCGACAGCTTCAGCTGGACCCGTGCAATCCTCCGGGTCCAGCCCCGAAGGTCCTGCCACCTCTTCTGGCAGTTGCGGATCTGGCGCTTGTAGACCCCCATGGACCGGACAGCCCGGACGATGTCCTTCCAGATCTCCTGCTTCCGATGGGCATTAACCTGTCAGGATGACAAAGTGAAAAGGCCATTACTACACATGCAACATATCCGTGCATGACACAGTTGTATATACATGTCTCAATCACAGGGGCACATGATGTACACAGGCAGTGCAAAGCTGCCCATGGACAGTTTGCCAGACGTCACTACATGGTATCATTGCATGGGAAGTAAAACCTTGTTCAAATACACTGTCACTGCACCATACCTGTCCAGTGCATGTCACTACACACTATGGGGGGTGACAACTACTCAGTGAGCCTGCTAGCCAGTGGCGTGCAGACTTTCAGCCTTGCTAGTCAGACAATATGCACATTCAGAAAGGCAGTGCACAGAACACTCACCTGCTCCCCTGGTGTCCCATACAGCTTGCTGTACTGTGGAAGTAGGCTGTCCAGCAGGGCCTGGTTCTCCTCAAGGCTGAAGGCTGGGGCTCTCTCCACAGTACGTGCCATTGCAGGGTCCAGAGGGGCAGAGACAGCAGCAGTGCAGTGGCAGATGTCGTCCTGGAGCATGTAGTGCAGGCAAGTGAGCTCTCAGGGGAACAGCCAGCAATATATATGTGCTGGAGAGGCAGATACTGTCCCTTGTGTCCAAAGTGATAGGTCCAAGTCGTTTGCATCTTCTGAATCTGGCCAATCCATGGAATAGCAGCACCAAAACACGCCCACAGCATCCTTCAAATCTTCAACTTCATGACATACATGATTTTGCAACATTGTTGTGGGTGACCAACTGATTTTCCAGCAACCGACTCGTTCAAAATTCGAAAACGCGTCCGTTGCCAGGCAAGCCCATTGTCAATGGGTGCGCACCGATCGGTCCATTGCGGTACAACGCGTACAGGGGTACAACGCGTACCCGCACACATTGAATGCAATGGGCCGGCCGGGGGCACCGATCGGTCCATTGCAGTTCAACGCGTACAGGGGTACAACGCGTACCCGCACACATTGAATGCAATGGGCCGGCCGGGGGCACCGATCGGTCCATTGCAGTACAACGCGTACAGGGGTACAACGCGTACAGGGGTACAACGCGTACCCGCACACATTGAATGCAATGGGCCGGCCGGGGGCACCGATCGGTCCATTGCGGTACAACGCGTACAGGGGTACAACGCGTACCCGCACACATTGAATGCAATGGGCCGGCCGGGGGCACCGATCGGTCCATTGCGGTACAACGCGTACAGGGGTACAACGCGTACAGGGGTACAACGCATACCCGCACACATTGAATGCAATGGGCCGGCCGGGGGCACCGATCGGTCCATTGCGGTACAACGCGTACAGGGGTACAACGCGTACCCGCACACATTGAATGCAATGGGCCGGCCGGGGGCACTGATCAGTCCATTGCAGTTCAACGCGTACAGGGGTACAACGCGTACAGGGGTACAACGCGTACCCGCACACATTGAATGCAATGGGCCGGCCGGGGGCACCGAATGGTCCATTGCTGTTCAACGCATCACTGTACATGTGACTGGCATATGTCAGCATGCCTGTCTCAGATGGACATATGCCAGCCACAGATAGCTCCCAGGGAGTGAGGGGCACACCTACATCACGACAGCCTGTCCAAACTTTATCATAAGGCATGTAAGGCTGCATTTCCTATTGTGTGTATGTTGGTGTACATGTTGTCCTGTGGGTGTCACCTGTGGGCAGCCACCCCCAGGCTGTGCACGTGTTAATGGGGACAGGATCCTGGGTGTTACGTGTACATGACCACTGTGATGTGCAACTGTTCATATCTGTGCATGTGCCATGGTCACATTTCACGGTGGTGTATGTGTATGTCATGTCACATACCCCGTGAGTCCCATGTGGGACGGTATGTTTGAGCCAGGGTGTCCCAGTGGCACAATAGTGATGGTCCTCCACAGTCTTTGTGCGTGTAGTGTTTACAATGTCTCTGATTTCATGTGCACAATGGGAGACAGTCTCCACATCCACGTTGTGTGTGCATGGACTTTGATGTTGTGCGTGTGTGTGTCACAGACGTCCATGTCTGTCCTGCCGTGGCAAGTGGGACCACTACCTGTGGGGGTCATGGTTGTTTTGCTGTGGTGTATACATGATACTCCATGTAATGCCAGTGTCCATGTGGCAATACAGGGTCCCTGGGAATGTACCTGTCATTGAGCTGTGGTGCCTGGGGCACATCTGTCCTCACATGTCACTGTGGGGGTGATTGTGACACAGCAGCAGGAGATGGGAACTGTGACACGGCCTCATGATATCCAATGGGCCAACCTGGGACTAATTGATGCCACCTGTTGGACCGTGTTGACAGATGTTGGCCATGTATGTACCATACATGTCCTTACGGAACTGCACACTTCATGTAGTTGTGCCTCATAATGATGTATGTTGGGATATTGAGTGTGTTCAATGCCGCATATGTGGGCTGACTGACAATCTTGCTTACTTCTCCTCTGCACTGCAGGGCTCCTGCTGTACATCGACCATTCCCAGACCTGGCAACGATGGTGGAACGGGACAGCATCCGACGGTACCGCTTCACCAGGCAGCTGATTGAGGATTTGGCAGTGCAGTTGTCCCCACATTTGCAGCCTGGCCGCCCGTATCCTACAGCGCTGACCCCCAAGGTGAAGGTGATGGCAGCCCTACACTTCTTTGCCACCGGTACCTTCCAACATACTGTGGCGACTGCTGGTGGGATGTCACAGACCATGTTGAGCCGTGTGCTCCGCGATGTTTTGGTGGCAATGTTGCTATTCCTGATCCGGTACATCTATTTCCCTAGACTGCGACGACTCACTGACGTGAAGAGTGACTTTTATGCCCTGGGGAGGATGCCGCATGTCATTGGCTCCATTGATGGGACACATGTGGCTTTGGTACCACCACAGGCCCAGGAGCAGGCCTACAGGAACCGCAAGCACTACCACTCGGTCAATGCACTGGTGGTGTGTCTTGCAGACATGACCATCACACACGTGTGTGCCCGTTTCCCTGGTTCAGCACACGATGCCTTTGTGATGAGGAGTAGTCGCATCCCCAGGATGATGGCACAGATGCAGAACCAGCGTGCCTGGCTTGTCGGTGTGTACTGACTTTGTGCCATTGTGTGTGATCTGATCTGTCGTATTCCGCCCACTTTTCCAAGTCAGCTAATGTGCACTTGTCTGTCCGTAGGTGGCTCGGGATACCCCAACATGCCGTGGTTGCTGACACCCCTCAGGAACCCTGTGACACCAGCCCAGATGCGCTACAATGAGGCACATGGTCGGACCAGGAGAGTGATTGAGCGGACATTTGGTCTCCTGAAGAGCCGCTTCCGCTGCCTGGACAAGACCGGAGGGTCCCTCCCATATGCCCCTGCGAAAGTGTGCAAGATTATCATCGTCTGCTGCATGCTCCACAACCTGGCAGTGCGGAAGGAGTTGCCTCTCATCCAGGATGACAATGACCAACATCCGCCACCTGTGGAGGATCCTGGCTAGGACCACGATGCCAGTGACGATGATGATGATGATGATGATGATGGTGATGTCCGCACACAGCTCATCACCAACTTCTTTAGCTGAATGTGAGTATCCTGAGGTGTCATGTCAATGATGTGAGTTGGCATGATGTGTAGGTGGTGCTCTGGTGCTGTTGGAGTGTGTCCATGGGCTACTTGACTGGATGTGTGTTGCGATGTGTGCTTACAGGTGGGCTGTACTCCCCAACAGTGTTGACATGCTAACTTGGTTCTGGGTGGGTATCTTGTAACATGTATTTTGCATGAGTTTTGCTGTTCTGTCCTGTACTCCATTGCTTTTGACTGTGTGTCATTTCTGTCCTTCACAGGGTACTTTCAGATTCGTTTGGTCAACTGTGTCCACCGACGACGTGATTGCACTTCCAGGCTGGTAGCTGTTGTGTCCCTACAGGTGATGTGCGCCACACCCATGGACTTCCTTCCGTCTACAGTTGTTGACTGTGTGCCCGCTGCCAGGTGGGATTACCTTGCATCTGTAGTGGTTACGACATGTTGCAACTGTGTAATAAACCTGTGCTTCACTTTGTGATGTGCGTTGTCTGTGGTCACACATTTGACTGCCATTTGCTTACTGCACCTGTGGGCTACTTGACTACAACTGGGAATGGGTGTGGTGTCTGTGCATTGCACCGTCTTCCCTGGCAACATCAGTGTAGCAATGAGTCAGATGGCCTAGGTGTGTATGTGTTGTGTAGCCCTGGTGGTGTGTCTCCCTCATATGTGTCACGTTGCCTTTACTCACATGCCTGTGTTGTCCTTGCTGTTGCAGTTCGCATACACAGTGTAATTTTGCAGTTCATCATCCCCATAACAGCACCCACGTTGGAATCACAACAGAGGCAAGTATGGTGTATTAGTGTGTTTATTGTGATACATTTGTGTGAATAGTGCATAGGATGGGTAGTGCTGTACATAAATCTTGCAATCTGAAGTTCCTAGGTGAATTGAAAGTCCTGGTAGACAGAATCCCCAGTATCGGGGCCACAGTTGTCTGACACATTGGTCCAACTTGTACTCCCCATGCAATGTGTGGGAGTAGTGTTGCCGTCAACAGGGTGAACAGTCTGTGCACAAAGGTGAACATCCAGAACAGGTTCAGGCTTCCTGGGAGTTGCGCTTGGCCATCGGCCTCTCACTTGCCCCTCCTCGGACGACCCCTCTTCTTGGGGGGGCCCCTCAAGTACAGGGTGCTGCGGTGCAGGGGACTCTCCGCCAGAGTCATCCTCCCTCCCTGTGGCAGTTGCAGTTTGTTCGGCACCAGATGTTGTTGGCACACAGGGAGGTGTGGACTGGTTGCTGTTCATCTGGTGGAGGCATTGTAAAATGTCCCTGTGCACCACCGTCATCTCATGCAGTGCATCCCACTTGGACTCCACGCGGGACATGTGTGAGTCCACGCGGGACATGTGTGACTCCACGTGGGACATGTGGGAGTCCAAGCGGGCATGATGGGCAGCCTGCTGCTGTTTCATGTCTCTGAGGAGCCCCACTACCTGGCTGAGATCTCCGGTGCTGGACTGGTACGCATCGGCTATGCGTACCAGTTGTGGGTCATCATGCACACCAGCAACCTCTGCAAGCAGCGACCTCTGTCTCCCACCCCTCCCACCACCCCTGCCGACATGTGCAGTGCATGCAGTGGCACGCACAGATGACCCTGGTCCCCCTTGGGGGTTGGTGGTGGTGGTGGTGGTGTCCATGGCCCCACGTTGGTCCAGGGTCCCTGTGCTGGTGGTGCTCCTTGTTCTGTCCATGTCGGCAGGGATGGTATTTGTGGTGACAGTCGTTGGAGGGGTGGGTGCAGGGGGTGCAGCTGGTGGTCCTGCTGGTGCTGCAGCTGGTGGTCCTGCTGGTGCTGCATGTAGACTTGCACCGGATGTGCCAGGTTGGTCTTCTTCGTCCGAGGAGGACAGAGGCTGTACGACGCCAGTGAGCTCCGCATCCTCTTGAGCCTGGGACTGGGACTCCTCAGCGTCTGCTGCTGTGTCCCCATCATCACCTGTTTTTGGGAGACACACACAATGTATGTTATGTTTCTGCAGGCATCAATGGTTGACACACATGACAGTTGTGACTGTGCCTCTGGGTGCGGGCCTGTACATTGCATTGTCCTAAGTCGTCACAGTCAGGGGTTGATATTGGTGTGGCACATTGTCCTGCATTATTTGGGCATTTTCGATGTATTTTTTGGGGTGTGAACATGGTCTGCATTGGTTGTGTTTGGTTGACAGCCGGCCCTCCTTCCCACCCACCCAGCCAGTCAGTTATCCCACCATGGACTGTGCTTGCATTGTAGGGAGTGGAAGTTGTCTCTCAGGATGTCAGTCAGTGGTGTCCTGCTGTTTGTTGGTGCACAGTTGCCAGCAGGGCCTTGTGCTCCCCACAGCAGTAGCCAGTGTCAGCCATCTTGTGAGTCCTTCTCCACTTCCTGTGATGTGAGCATGGTTCAGGGTGGTGTTGATGGGACAGTTGTGGGGGTGAGCTATGTCTGTGACTACGACTCCCATCATGCTATTGCCTCCACCCCACTTCCCAGCATTCCCATACTTACTTGCTTTTGTGGGGAGTTCAGTGTGTGTGGGTGTGAGAGCAATGGCAAGATGGCTGACAGTGGTGTCCTGCTGTTGGTTGGTGTGCAGTTCCCAGCATGCCCTTGTGCTCCCCACGACACAGCAACAGTGTCAGACATCTTTGATGGGCCTTTCCACTCTCTGTGGGATGTGCATGCGTGAGTGTGAGCTTGCTGGGCCATGTGGTGGGGGATGTAGAGCTGTGACTACGACTCCCATCATGCTATTGCCTCCACCCCCTTCCCAGCATGCCCATGCTTCCTTCCTTTTGATTCTGCTTCCCTATGGGGTGGGCTGGCTGTGCTGACAGGATGGCTGGGAGTGTTGTCCTGGCAGTTGTTTGGCTAAGAGTCCCAAGAGTATCCCTGTGCTTCACACAACATAACCCAGGGTGGTGGTTCTTTGTGGGATCTTGTGTTAGGATGGGGGCATTGCATTCTACCAGGTGGGTTCTGTGGAGTTTGTGTTGGGGGTGTGTGTGAGGGGAGGTGCTTGTGACTATGGTCAGTGCTGCAAGTCCTCCTTCCCACCCACCCAGCCAGCCAGTTATCCCACCATGGAACGTGCTTGCATTGCAGGGAGTGGAAGTTGTCTCTCAGGATGTCAGTCAGTGGTGTCCTGCTGTTTGTTGGTGCACAGTTGCCAGCAGGGCCTTGTGCTCCCCACAGCAGTAGCCAGTGTCAGCCATCTTGTGAGTCCTTCTCCACTCCCTGTGATGTGAGCATGGTTCAGGGTGGTGTTGATGGGACAGTTGTGGGGGTGACCAATATCAGTGACTACGACTCCCATCATGCTATTGCCTCCACCCCCTTCCCAGCATGCCCATGCTTCCTTCCTTTTGACTCTGCTTCCCTGTGGGGTGGGCTGGCTGTGCTGACAGGATGGCTGGGAGTGTTGTCCTGGCAGTTGTTTGGCTAAAAGTCCCAAGAGTGGCCCTGTGCTTCACACAACATAACCCAGGGTGGTGGTTCTTTGTGGGATCTTGTGTTAGGATGGGGGGCATTGCATTCTATCAGGTGGGTTCTGTGGAGTTTGTGTTGGGGGGGGTGTGAGGGGAGGTGCTTGTGACTATGGTCAGTGCTGCAAGTCCTCCTTCCCACCCACCCAGCCAGCCAGTTATCCCACCATGGAACGTGCTTGCATTGCAGGGAGTGGAAGTTGTCTCTCAGGATGTCAGTCAGTGGTGTCCTGCTGTTTGTTGGTGCACAGTTGCCAGCAGGGCCTTGTGCTCCCCACAGCAGTAGCCAGTGTCAGCCATCTT
Organism: Calotriton arnoldi; assembly: GCA_963921515.1. Classification (NCBI taxonomy): domain Eukaryota; kingdom Metazoa; phylum Chordata; class Amphibia; order Caudata; family Salamandridae; genus Calotriton; species Calotriton arnoldi. The sequence goes on from CAWUFW010003764.1 coordinate 1,238,150, forward strand.
GTGAGTCCTTCTCCACTCCCTGTGATGTGAGCATGGTTCAGGGTGGTGTTGATGGGACAGTTGTGAGGGTGACCAATATCAGTGACTACAACTCCCATCATGCTATTGCCTCCACCCCCTTCCCAGCATGCCCATGCTTCCTTCCTTTTGATTCTGCTTCCCTGTGGGGTGGGCTGGCTGTGCTGACAGGATGGCTGGGAGTGTTGTCCTGGCAGTTGTTTGGCTAAGAGTCCCAAGAGTGTCCCTGTGCTTCACACAACATAACCCAGGGTGGTGGTTCTTTGTGGGATCTTGTGTTAGGATGGGGGGCATTGCATTCTACCAGGTGGGTTCTGTGGAGTTTGTGTTGGGGGGTGTGTGAGGGGAGGTGCTTGTGACTATGGTCAGTGCTGCAAGTCCTCCTTCCCACCCACCCAGCCAGCCAGATATCCCACCATGGAACGTGCTTGCATTGCAGGGAGTGGAAGTTGTCTCTCAGGATGTCAGTCAGTGGTGTCCTGCTGTTTGTTGGTGCACAGTTGCCAGCAGGGCCTTGTGCTCCCCACAGCAGTTGCCAGTGTCAGCCATCTTGTGAGTCCTTCTCCACTCCCTGTGATGTGCGCATGGTTCATGGTGGTGTTGATGGGACAGTTGTGGGGGGCAATATGTGTGACTGCGACTCCCATGATGCTATTGGCTACACTGACTTGGCCAGCATACACAGAATTCCTTCCTTTGAGTGGTCTTCACTGTGTGTTGGTGTTGTTGTGGTGGCTACATGTCTGGATGTGTTTGTTAGTTCTATTTGTGCCACTGCCTAGCTGTAGTTGTAGTTGTGTTTGTACATGTGATGGCACAGTTGGATGTGACTTTTTTGATGGCATGTGTTGTGTTTATCTGACTGACATACACATTTTGGGATGATTCTGTTCTGGTTGCTGTGTAATTGCTATGAGTGCATGGTTTGACTCTCCCCTTGACAGTGATGTGTGTGTGTTTTGTGGCAGTATATTGTGTACATTTGTTGTGTACTCACCAGGCTCTGGGATGTCCTCTAGTCCATATACGCTCACTGGCGGAAGGATGGCCCGCACCTTCTCCTCCCAGGGCCTGAGGTATATTGGCTTGGCAGGAGGGCCACTGCCGGTGTATTGGCTGTTGATGTAGTCTTTCTTGAGCAGGTCCCGTACCCTCCTGCGCACGTCATACCACCTGTTCTGGATGTCGCTCTTTGTGCGCCGACATGGTGATTGTGCGTTCACCCTGTTGATGATCCTCTCCCACATCTTGGTTTTCTGGGAGATGGGGGTCTGTTGGACCAGTGTGCCAAACAGCTGTGGCTCTACCCTGAGGATCTCGTCTACCATGACTTCCAATTCACAATCTAGGAACTTGGGATTCTTCTTGGGGGGCATGGTGATGGGTGGTGATGGTGAGTGATGTGTGTGTTGGTGTGCAGGTGAGGGTGTGTGAGTGTGTGTTTTGCTGGGTGTATGTGAGGTAGGTATTTGTTGGTGTGCTGATGGTGTGTGGCTTGTGTGAGGGATGAGCTGTGGGTGTGTGGTTGCTTTCTCTTGGGTGCTGGCAGTGGAATGGCATTTGCAAAGGCTCATGGTTGTGATTTGTGTCCTTTATATGGGTGGAGTTGTGGGTGTGTCTTTGTTCTCTGTCCCCACCCCCCAGTATTTATTGGCTTAGTAATTGCTTGTTTGGCCTTTTTTTGTGTGATTTTTCCTTTGTACTGTCTGTGTATTTTGGAAACGTTCTTGTGACCGAGTCGGACCCTGCATTTGTCTCGTACGGTCTTCTCCGTTTCGTTGACGCTGTGTATGTGCAGTTTTCTATGCTGCGTACGCGTCGGTCGCGGTGTTTTGTGTTGCTTCGGCTCGGTTTTGTATGCGTGTCGGTCGTACGGCTTGGCCTCCGTCCGACTCGGTCGTGGTTTTCGCGCCTTGCATCGTACTTTGCGGTTTGGAGTTCGCGTGTACGTTTCGGTCGGATTTGTTCCGGGTGCGTGTCGGTCGGTTGGATTCGCGTGTTTTTCCGACCGGATTGCTGTTTTCCGTGCGGCTCGGTCGGTCGACTTGGGTTCGGTACGTGTCGGTCGGATTTTGCACGCCTTGCATCGTACTTGGCGTGTCGGGCGCCACAGGTACGTGTCGGTCGGTATAATTTCCGGATCCGAGTCGGTCGGTGCTTTTTCCGGCCCGAATGGGAATCGACCCCAGAGTGTTTGTGAACAGTCTACCAGGCCGACTGGAAATTTGGCCTATTCTATTCTTGAAAAGGCTTGGGACTGTTTGCGAACAATCTTCCAGGTCAACTGGAAATTTGGTCTACTCTTGAAAAGGTCTGGGGCTACAGCCTGTCTTCTTGAATTTGGTACAGTCTTCGGACTGTAGGGAGCGGTCTTCGGACTGCTTTGGTTTGGTTCTTGAACAATATTTGTATTCTTTATTTTTTTCTTTTATTATTTTGTTTGTTGGTGTTATATTTGTCCGTTGGGGACAGCGCATATGTCTTATAGTAAGATGCCTTGTCTAAGTAAAATGGGGTATTTTGGATGTCGGTGTTGTTCTACTGAGGCTCGATTGGAAGAGAGCCAGCCTGCGCCTCCGGAGGGTACCCCAAATTTTGATGTATATGTCAAGCATGGTATTGGCCCTATTATGTTTAGCACATTGTGGTATAAATATACGAGGGACAATACTGAGTTACAATGGCCACTTACTGGCTCGTTTGATGAGCAAAAATTGAATTTCTTGCAGGAAAAATTGTTCGCCAAAAAGAGCAGGCAGTTGATGTTTGATTCTCTAAGAGTATGGCAGAAGGAAGCAAAGCAACGGCGTATGAGAACAGAGAAAGAGGACCGGAAGAGACAGACGCAAACTATAACGAAGAAGGCAGTGGCTTATGAGAGGGAAAAGCTAGATAAAGGCATAGAATGCGCAGATAGAAAGTTTCGATTGCAGACTGATAAATGTTATGTTGCTAGAGAGGAGGGTGATGTTTTTGTTGAACAGCTATTGGATTCCCGCCCTCCTCCACCTTATGCTCCTGAGCGGATATACCCAAGAGTTCCGACATCTCAGTCCCCGGCCTCTGGCGCCGCTCTCCCTAGTAGTTCTGCCCCTAGTCAAACTGCTTCGGCCCCAGCCCCGCCTGCTTCCTCTCTACTCACACGGGTAACGAGTGCGGGAGCCGTTAGCTCTCCTGTTCTGTCTACTGACTCCGGATCTGCCGCTACACCCCCTTTCACTCCTACAACACTGTCTCCCTTCATGATGATACCTGTCTCTTCGTCTGCTCTTTCTCCCTTATGTACGACACCCCAAGCACTGCAGAATGGCGAGACCCCTGTACGTGGGATACATGAAGGGAATTGGGCAGCAGCACGAGACCGTATGGACAAAGTGTTGGTGCGTTCTGCTGTGGGTGATGAGGAAAAGCAAATGGTGGCGAATCAGGCAGCTCAGTGGGCCCGGAATGCGATCTATAGTGTGGAAGATGTGTGGAGTGTGATGAAAGATTATGAGCCCTTCATACAGCAGCATGCTCTTAAGCACATGTCGGCCACGCTAATAGGACTGTGGGAGCAGTGTTTCCAGGGTGTTGCACCGCAGATTATCTATGACATACGGGACAGGGTATATGCTACAGGTATGGCTCCCAATGAGGTTTTTAGTAATGGTGGGTTATCGGGTGTCAGATGCCAAACACACACGTGCACTAACCTGATGTATCTAGGCCCAGCAGGAGCGATGAATATGACAGTCCGACCACTCCCAATGCCGTTCTCCTTTGAGAACAGTAAATTGCTCCCCAAGAAGCACGTCAAGGAGAATGGGGGTTGGGACAAAATAATAAAAGACAGCTTGCGCGGTAGCGGACCTCCCTCACCGGTTATTCTTCCTGGAGCTGGTGAATGCAGGGACTGGAAGACCCAGGGAGTGCCTCAAGACTGTGTGAGAGAAGAACAAGAAGTATCAGCACGCTTAGCCTCCTCAACCGCACAATCAACAAACATACAGGGTATTAGATGTGGATTAGAATACACTCATACTTGCGTTACGTCTAGCTGATGTGGATAAGTCACTTACATAAGAGCTACATGCTGGATGTGTTGTTATTCAAACGTGGATAAACGGAAACACTGTGAAACTTAAGTCCATAGAGATTAAAGCCTCTCTATTTAAAGTTCCTTCCTGCTTTCGTAGCGCTGCGTCACACGCAGGTTTATAAAAGGTGTTTTATGGTTAGCAACGCCTTCTCAAGGTTTGCAAAGGGTTAATAGTTCGTAAACAAGTTGCGTAACGTGAGTATAAACGCGTTAGTAGTTCTTTTAACATATGCTGGCACAGAAGTGAATAACGATTAATAGCCCTTTCATAACTATTCCAATACATTAGCCCGTAATGCCCAGCACACTTGGTTTAGGAGTTAGTTTAACAATGCAATTAGTCACGCGCGCGCGAGGCCTCGGCTGCGCTGACTTAGCTGGCTGGTGAATCCTCCCCGTTGTTCAGGACCGTTTCCGAAGCTTGAAGCAGATCAGATGCAGGAAGCGGAGATTCGATGGGCGTCCCTCGTCGGCAGAAGCGGAGGTCCGATGGGCGTCCCTCAATGACAGGAGTCCGGTCGCTGAAGTCTTCCGGCAGGGACTGGATTCGGACGACAGGAGCGTAGGCAGTCTCATGCTGATAGGCGGATTGCCTAGCAAAGGGCGTGATCGGTGGGAGTGGTTATATACCCTCCACAGACCAACGCCAAGAACGTAACAGTGACTCATAAACAGTGACTCATATCCTGGTGGGAGATGAAGTGTGTAATCAGAAGTGCCAAGTCATTGTGGCAGAATATGTGGCAATGAACAGTGCTGCTTTATTCCAATGCCTGACTACGGGTTTTGTTCATTCCAATGTGTCAAAAGGTTACTAATCACATACAAATATACTCTTGCCTTTAAGACACATACCAATTCAGCTACTAAGAATAACAGCAGTACATTCCTGATTTTATGCTGAACCTTCCATATCCTCCCAATCATGCTCAAGCAGGGATACCCTAAAGGACTTGGTATAATATCTCCTGCGCCTGCGCTGGGAGTGAACACCCCAATGGAACCCTGTGGGCAGAAGGGTCTTTTTCCGTACATGAGTTCTTGGAGGCAGAAGTTGAGTACCCATGACAGTACCCCCCCGTAAGGACCGCCGTCTTGGCGGATGACCTGGTTTGGCAGGATAGCGGGCATGGAACCTACGCAGCAGTGTAGGGGATTGTAGATTACAAGCACGTTCCAAGGATCGTTCCTCCGGACCAAACCCTTTCCAATCAATGAGGTAGTGGACTCGTCCACGTATGATTTTGGAGTCAAGGATTTGTTTGACTTCGTATTCTACCTCCCCCGCAATTTCCACTGGCGGTGGTGCTTGCGGTAAACGTATCTCTGGGGAACATGGGCCTAAAAGGGACACATGAAACACTGGATGGACCTGCATAGTGGGGGGCAGGTCTAATCTTACGGCTACAGGATTTATGATATGTGTGATAACATATGGGCCAATGTATTTAGGCTGCAACTTACGATTGCCTTTTAATGCTAAGTGTCTTGTGGTCAACCAGACTTGGTCTCCCACTTGGTACGATGGTTCTGCTGAGCGTTTTTTGTCTGCATAATGTTTATTGGAATCTTGAGCTTTCCTCAACTGTTGTTTAGCTGTGTGGAGAACGTTACGAAGGAGCTCGTGGTGTTCCTGAATGGAAGGGTGTGGAGAGGTGGCTGGCCATTCGAAGGGCAGAATGTTGGGATGAAAACCGTTCATGCAAAAGAAGGGAGAGCAGCCTAACGAGGAGTGTTCAGCATTATTGTAGGCAAATTCAGCCATCCACAATAGCTTGTTCCAATCGTCTTCATGTTGTAATGCCAAGCATCGGAGGAACTGCTCCATAGTTTGGTTCAGTCTTTCTGTTTTTCCATCTGTTTGAGGGTGATAGCTGGTTGGCAACCGGGCATCGATTTGCATGGTATTACAGAGTTTCTAGAACAGCACTACGTTCTTGTCATGTTGCTGGCGGGAAATGAGAAAAACTGTTGACCAATAGGGAGGGGTGTTCGTGTTTAAATGAGGGGTGGAAAAGGGAGGGTACCATCATTTATGCGAGGAGAACTGAGGGTGTTTGAGCGCTAACGGCTTCGGCAGGTATGGAGTGTTGTTACAGTTGAGTAAAGATTGGAGTATTTATAGTCGGGCGTGAGTGATTGAAAGAGTTAGGGCAGTTGTTAGAAATGTATGGGTTGAATGATGATATGTTAGTATGTGTGAAAGAAGTGGAGAGTGAGCATGGTACAGCACCGTGCGAGCTGGGTTGTGAATTCGGTTGGACAGGTGACTGAGAGGGAGCGGATGAGAGTACTTAGAAGGAGGAGCGCTTTAAGTGGGGGATTGCAAAAAGGGGTTGGGAGTTGTGAGATTGTGTGGGGATGCAGGCGAATGTAGGTGACAGCACAGAGTGATAGGTGGATCAAGTAGAATGGAATTATATAGTGAATGAATGATAAGCCGAACGGAGATAATTGGGTGCAGGAGCCGCAAGATTGAAAGAGAGAACGCAATAGGAGAATGGTTCAGATTCCCGTCAACTGTTGGTTTTTAGTTTTCGGATGTACACTGTCACGGTAAGAATCACGTATAAGTATGTGAAATTATGTTGAGCATCGAAATCAATTGTATATCAACGTATTAACATTGACGAAATTCGAGGTTTAAATGGTAATACTGGCTTTTTTTCATTTGTCATTGTAGTGACCCCTGACGAAGGGCACCCAGTTGCCCGAAATGCATTGGATTTTTTAAATAAACAACACTGCCTCCAGACGAATTTGCATCATTCGTGTTTTTTGCTAGAGGTTCGGATGGCCCAGCTTAAGCATTAGAAATCATGAAAATTAGCAAGCATCATTCCGCGTGTGGAGAGAGTAAAAATGTGGAAAATAAGTTGAACTACAGCGTTGAAAATATGGATTACGTTGGAATACATGGATAAATTTGTTCGAAAGAGAAGACAGCCTATTCGGCGACCTTAGCTGTGCATTTGGTCGGGGCGAATTTTCGCCCCAGTTCAGAGTATGTTATTTACCTGGTGCCGTTTGGGCATGGCATCAAACCAAATAGCACGCATTCTGTTTGAAATATGGTTGAACTGTACAAATGAACATTACAGGTGTGCATTCCTACTTTTGGAAATTCATGTTGAAATTTATGCCCTACTTCGGGATAGCACCCATCTTAAGAAAAGTTAAGAAGATAAGAAGACAAATATTGGATATTGTTCCACTCCACACGGCAGGCGAAACAACATGGATCGTCATTAAAGACGGTGTTGAAAGCATACGGGAAATCCTTCATGAGCATTCTATGATAATGAATCATGTGTCAATTGGATAAATGTTACCATAGAACCATTTGTTTACGATGTGCAGTATGAGGTTCCCACGATTGCAATGGATTATGGGAAATAGAGTTTCTAGAACAGCACTACGTTCTTGTCATGTTGCTGGCGGGAAATGAGAAAAACTGTTGACCAATAGGGGGAGGTGTTCGTGTTTAAATGAGGGGTGGAAAAGGGAGGGTACCATCATTTATGCGAGGAGAACTGAGGGTGTTTGAGCGCTAACGGCTTCGGCAGGTATGGAGTGTTGTTACAGTTGAGTAAAGATTGGAGTATTTATAGTCGGGCGTGAGTGATTGAAAGAGTTAGGGCAGTTGTTAGAAATGTATGGGTTGAATGATGATATGTTAGTATGTGTGAAAGAAGTGGAGAGTGAGCATGGTACAGCACCGTGAGAGCTGGGTTGTGAATTCGGTTGGACAGGTGACTGAGAGGGAGCGGATGAGAGTACTTAGAAGGAGGAGCGCTTTAAGTGAGGGATTGCAAAAAGGGGTTGGGAGTTGTGAGATTGTGTGGGGATGCAGGCGAATGTAGGTGACAGCACAGAGTGATAGGTGGATCAAGTAGAATGGAATTATATAGTGAATGAATGATAAGCCGAACGGAGATAATTGGGTGCAGGAGCCGCAAGATTGAAAGAGAGAACGCAATAGGAGAATGGTTCAGATTCCCGTCAACTGTTGGTTTTTAGTTTTCGGATGTACACTGTCACTGTAAGAATCACGTATAAGTATGTGAAATTATGTTGAGCATCGAAATCAATTGTATATCAACGTATTAACATTGACGAAATTCGAGGTTTAAATGGTAATACTGGCTTTTTTTCATTTGTCATTGTAGTGACCCCTGACGAAGGGCACCCAGTTGCCCGAAATGCATTGGGTTTTTTAAATAAACAACACTGCCTCCAGACGAATTTGCATCATTCGTGTTTTTTGCTAGAGGTTCGGATGGCCCAGCTTAAGCATTAGAAATCATGAAAATTAGCAAGCATCATTCCGCATGTGGAGAGAGTAAAAATGTGGAAAATAAGTTGAACTACAGCGTTGAAAATATGGATTACGTTGGAATACATGGATAAATTTGTTCGACAGAGAAGACAGCCTATTCGGCGACCTTAGCTGTGCATTTGGTCGGGGCGAATTTTCGCCCCAGTTCAGAGTATGTTATTCACCTGGTGCCGTTTGGGCATGGCATCAAACCAAATAGCACGCATTCTGTTTGAAATATGGTTGAACTGTGCAAATGAACATTACAGGTGTGCATTCCTACTTTTGGAAATTCATTACAGAGGTGTGACCAGAAATGAGACGTAAATTGTGAACCACGGTCCGTGATTAAAGCGGCTGGGATTCCGTGCAGTTTAAAAATGTGTTTTTGGAATACAATGGCTAGTTCCATAGCTGTGGGAAGCTTGGGGAGGGCGATGAAGTGACCCATCTTGGTTAGGTGGTCAATAACCACCAGAATAACGGTATTTCCATCACTGGGAGGCATTTCTACTACGAAGTCCATAGAAACCGTATGCCATGGGGCCGGCGGTATGGGAATAGGGCGCAACAATCCGGCAGGTGGTATGTGCGTGGCCTTACTCTGCGCACAAATGGCACATGTGTTGACGTACTGTCGCGCATCGTGTGATATTGTGGACCACCAAAAACATTGTTGAATTGCTGCTATGGTTTTATGTACCCCAGTATGCCCCCCAAGGGACGAATCATGTACCCAACTCAATATTTGGTCTTGTAACTGTTTGCTTGGGATAAACAGGGCTTTCTGGTGATATAGGAGCCCTTTCTCTTGAGTTCTCCGTATAGGGTCTTCTGATATCCATGAGTCAGCATCAACTGAACGTAATTGATTCTGTAGGTTGGATTAAGAATTCTTCTCCTTTGATGATGAGTAGGACTTGTTACTTGTTTATAGAGGATTCCAAGAGGATCAGTGGCGGTTCCTGTATTGTCTGTGTCGCTTGTGATTGGTCATTGAGAGAGACGGGTGCTCTGGAGAGGGCGTCGGCTTTCCCGTTCTGTGGCCCAGGGCGATATTTAATGATAAAGTCATAGTCGGAAAAAAATAAGGACCATCGTAACTGGCGAGTGGTGAGGGCCCTGGCGGTTGTCAAGAATAGCAGATTTCGATGATCAGAATAAATTTCTATCACATGACGAGCCCCCATCAGGTAGTGGCGCCATTCTTCAAATGCACGTTTGATGGCTAACAGTTCTTTGTCCGTGATTCCATAATTTAGCTCACAGGGAGTGAATTTTCGAGAATAAAATGCTACAGGGTGTAGTTGACCGGTGTCTGGGTGCCTCTGGGATAGCACTCCCCCCATGGCAAAATGTGATGCATCGGCTTCTAGTATAAACGGGAGTGTAATATCCGGATGTCTTAGAATGGGGGCTTGCGTGAAATGTTTCTTTAATGTCTGAAAGGCTTGTTCTGCCTCTGGAGACCATGTAAATGTTACGCCTTTTCGCAAAAGACGAGTGATGGGGTGAATAATGTCAGAAAAGCCTTTAATAAAGCGCCGATAAAAATTGGCAAAGCCGAGGAAGCTTTGTAAGGCCTTGACGCTGGTCGGGGAGTTCCATAGTGTTATTGCCGCCAGTTTCTTCTCATCCATTTGAATACCCTGGGGGCTGATGACATAGCCCAGAAATTCCACGACTGTTGAATGGAACAAGCACTTTCTCCAGTTTAGCAAACAGGTGATGTTGTTGTAATCGTTCCAGTACCGCCTTCACTTGTTTCACGTGTGCCTGAATGGTTTCGGAGTATATCAAGATGTCATCTATATATACTATACAGAAGACATCCAGATACCCCCGTAAGACATCGTCCATGAAGTACTGAAATGCTGCCGGGGCCTTGCAGAGGCCAAAGGGCATCACCTGATATTCAAACAGGCCGAACTTGGTCCAGAAGGCCGTCTTCCATTCATCACCTTGCCGAACGCAGACTAGGTGATAAGCCCCACGAAGGTCCAGTTTGGTGAATACTGTGGCCCCTCTTAGTTGGTCAAGAAGTACTGGTATCAATGGAAGCGGGTACCTGTTCTTTATGGTCACTCAATTGATTGCTCTAAAGTCAATGCAGGTACGAAACTCACCCCCTTCTTAGGTACAAAAAAAGAGGCGATGAGACCGGCGATTGTGATGGTCGTATGAATCCGGAGGCAAGATGTTCGTCTAGGTACGTACGCAGGTGTTTTGTCTCTGGCTCCGTCAAGGCATAGATGCGACTACATGGAATGGCTGCTCCAGGAACCAGATCGATGTGACAGTCGTACTCTCGATGCGGTGGGAGATGGCTAGCTCGTTGCTCATCGAACACCTGTTGGAAGTCATGATACATGTCTGGTAGGGACACCACACCACAAGCCTGCAGTGCGACGCTGCCAAAGGTGAGTAATTTTGCGGGATTCTCTATAGTAAGTAGTGTCAATACCTGATCCTTGGTACAGTGGTTTTGGCAAAACTGAGAAGTCATAGTTACAGACCGAGCGGCCCAATGGACCAGGGGATCGTGCAACGTGAGCCAAGGCATACCCAAGATCAATTTAAATTGGGGAGCATCGATGAGGTTGAACTGTGTATGCTCAAAATGTTGTCCGAATTGCATGATCAACGGGACCGTGTGATATCTTACTGGTCCGGAAGTGAGTGCCGTTCCGTCCACAGCCTTTACAGGTTCCGGCGTCTTTTTCCTTATACATGGAACGTGTAACCTTTGCGCATAATTGCGATCGATAAAATTGCCGGTTGCCCCAGAATCTAGTAGGGCCGACGCTTCTACCTGGTTACCTTCGGGGATCCACAAGGTCACCTGCATGTTTAGGTGGGCGACGGAGCTTTGCAGAGTGTTTGCTAAATACGAGATCTTTGGTGTTTCTTGTCCCGAACAAGAGACCTCAGCCTTCCTCAGGAACTTCAGTTTTCCGTTGTTACATCTTCCTCCTCAGTTTGTTGGACCACTGCTTGAGTCTTGTTAGGTGAGTGGGCTCTTAAACTCGGAGGTTTTGTTTCGGGCCTTACATTCTTTGACAAAGTGGCCGCTTTTGCCACAATACATGCATAGTTTGAGTTTTCTTCTTTTTCCCTTTCTTCTGAGGACAGTGGCCCCCGTATACCATTCACCTGCATGGGTTCAGTTCCATTAACACGTTTGGGTCCATCATCATGCGTGTTTCTAGGACGTACTACCAAGAATTTGGCTTCTCCACGATTGCGGTCTCCCTTCCTTTCTTGCAGCCGATGGTCTAGCTGGACCGTGAGGTCTATGAGATCGTCACAGGAGGTAGGAAGATTAACCACTTGGGCCAGGACGTCTTTGAGTTCGCTACGGAGACCTTGGTAGAACAGAGAAGCCCTTTTTTCCACTGGCCATTCTGTTTCCACCACCAAACGGTTGAAGGTGGTTAAATAGGTTAACAATTCTTGCGAACCCTGTCTTAGGGTAATCAACTCTCGGTCTAGTGAAAGGAGATGTGTCTTTCGGTCAAACAGTTTCCTCATTTCTGTGCAGAACCCAGAGAAATCATACAATAACGGGTCATTACGTTCGATCAATGGGATTGACCAGCTAGCAGCGTTACCGCCCCAGTAAGAAAGTACAAACGCTGTTTTGGTTTGATCATCAGGAAAGGCGGTTGCCTTACAGAATAAATGGAGTCTACATTGATGGAGGAAAACACTAAATTTCTTTGGGTCACCATAAAACCGTTCTGGGGCTGCTAGAGGAATCTGTGGAGCATGAATTACCTGGATAGGTTGTGTCTGTGTGTGTGTTACACCTGTTTGAACATGATTAGCTGGAGAAAAAAAGTACCTTCTCCTGCGGCATTGTCCCCACTACTCATGGGTGAAGGAACTGTAGCTATGAGTTGTGGTGGAAGTCTCTGACATGGCGCCGGGTGGGGGTAAGGTCCAAGGTTTTAAGTGTGTTTTTCCACCCTCAGCTTTTCCTTTCCTAGCCAGCTCAGCTACCTCTCTACGAACCGACCCTAACTCTTTATCGCAACTCTTGGCTTTCTGCCCGGAATGCTTGTACCTCTACCTGGAGACTGGGAATGGTTTCTAGAACCGTCGTGAGGATCCGATTAGTATTCATCGCTCAGGCTAGGTAAGTACGTGGGCTAGGCAATCTGTCAGAAGCCAAACACACACGTGCACTAACCTGATGTATCTAGGCCCAGCAGGAGCGATGAAGATGACAGTCCGACCACTCCAATGCCGTTCTCCACGGAGAACAGTAGATTGCTCCCCGAGAAGCACGTCAAGGGGAATGGGGGTTGGGACAAAATAATAAAAGACAGCTTGAGCGGTAGCGGACCTCCCTCACCAGTTATTCTTCCTGGAGCTGGTGAATGCAGGGACTGGAAGACCCAGGGAGCGTCTCAAGACTGTGTGAGAGCAGAACAAGAGAGTATCAGCACGCTTAGCCTCCTCAACCGCCCAATCAACAAACATACAGGATAGTTAGATGTGGATTAGATTATACTCATACTTGCATTACGTCCAGCTAATGCGAATAAACCACTTACATAAAAGCTACGAGCTGGATGTTGTTTGTTAGACAAACGTGGATGAACAACAGGAACCACTGTGAAACTTAAGTCCATAGAGATTAAAGCCTCTCTATTGAAAGTTCCTTCCTGCTTTCCTAGAGCTGCGTCACATGCAGGTTATAAATGCGTTAGTGGTTTGTAACGCTTTCTCAAGGTTGCATTACCTGTGGTTTGCAAAGGGTTAATAGTTCGTAAGCAAGTTGCGTAACATGCGAGTTTCAACAATGTTAATAGTTCTCTTAACACGTGCCGGCACAGAAGTGACTAAAGATTAACAGCCCTTTCATAACTATTCCAATAGTACATTGTCCGTAATGCATCACACTTGGTTTAGGAGTTAGTTTAACAATGCAATTAGTCATGCGCACGCGAGGCCTCGGCTGCGCTGACTTAGCTGACTGGGGAATCCTCCCCGTTGTTCAGGACCACTTCCTTGGAGCCAGAACAGAACAGATGCAGAGATATCGATGGACGTCCCTCGTCGGCAGAAGCGGAGATCTGATGGGCATGCCTCGACGGCAGAAGTCCGGTCACTGGAAGTCTTCCGGCAGGAGCTGAATCCGGACGGCAGGAGCGGAAGCAGTTCTGTGATGACAGGCGAGATTGCCTAGCAAAGGGCGTGATCGGTGGGAGTGGTTATATACCCTCCACAGGCCAACGCCCAAGAATGTAACAGTGACTCATGGCCTAAACAGTGACTCATAGCCTGATGGGCGCTGAACAGTGACTCATAGCCTGATGGGAGATGAATGACTCATGGCCTGAATGGGATGAGGCAAAGAACAGTGCTGCTTTATTCCAATGCCTGACTACGGGGTTTGTTCTTTTCAATTTGTTAAATGGTTACTTAATCACATACAAGCATACTCTTGCCTTGAAGACACATACCAATTCAGATACTAAGAATAACAGCAGTACATTCTTGATTTTATGCTGAACCTTCCAAATCCTCCCAGTCATGCTCAAGCAGGGATACCCTAAAGGACTTGGTATAATATCTCCTGCGTCTGCGCTGGAAGTGAACACCCCACTGGAACCCTGTGGGCAGAAGGGTGCTTTTCCGTACATGAGTTCTTGGAGTCAGAAGTTGAGTACCCATGACAGGGACGTACTAGCCGAAATAAAGCCTGACCTAGCCTTTATCACGGAGACCTGGCTAGATGATAAAAACTCTCCAGACATCGCCATTGCCCTACCAATTGGCTACAAATTATTGAAGCAGGACAGAACGGGCCGGAAAGGAGGTGGTATAGCCTTGCTTTTTAAGGACTGCTTCACATGCCTCCCTGAAACAGTGGTTCAGCTGGGGAAGCACGAAATCCTAGCGTTCCAAATATTAAACGGTGCCCACAATATACTCGGGGAGCAATTATCTATAACCCTCCCGGATACAAACCGGATTTAAGCGCTCAACTCCTCACTCAGCTGTTCCCCTCATGCCTAAAACACAAGAACTGCAAATTAATAGGAGACTTTAATGTTCACTTTGAAGATGTTAACAACTCCGCGGCCAAACCCCTAGACAATGACATGCAGATTCTGCAATTAAAACAGTGGATTAGGGAACCCACACATATTGCCGGGCGTACCCTGGACCTCATGTTTTCCAATATAGAATCCACCAACATATTAGAAGTAAGGCCTCTATCGTGGACAGATCACTTCCTGATCTCCTTTACCCTTAGCCTACCGGTGAAATTAATCCGCTCTCAAACATCATCAGCAGCAGTAAAAAGAGCCAGGAGGTTAGTAACCCCTAACACATTTGAAGGCCATTTTTCCTTAAATGACCCAAATGCCCTGATGCCACAGTTCGTACAAATGAGCGCAGAAAACCTCCAAGCGGAAATCTCCAATACACTGGACCAATGTGCCCCTAGATTAGGGAACAAATCCCAAGGAAGAACAACATCCGAAAAATGGTACTCAATAGATCTTAAAATATTAAAGAGAAAGTGCAAAGCACTAGAGCACAAGTGGAGACTATCCAAACAAGACATGGACAGACAGTCATATAAGACGGAAATGAGAATCTACAGCAATGCCATTAAAAATGCCAAAAAGTCTTACTTTGCAAAGCGTGTGAACGACAATAGCAACTCACCTAAAGAACTCTACAAAATAATTAAAGAGCCATGTAATCCATCCAGTCTGTCCCAAGTCCTGTCCCCCTCATTAGAGGGCTTTGAGGCAATCAGAAGATTTTTTGCCGATAAAATCTCTGTGATTTCTTCCTCATTCAGAGTTCAGCACCCACCAGATGATACAGATTGGGAAACTTTAGACCCTCACCCTGATGCCCAATTCTATCTCAGTAACTTCGACCCCTTTACAGAGGACCAGGTTGCAAAAGCAATGGCCGAAGTTAAATCAGGGTCCCCATTAGACCCATGTCCTCATTTTATTTTCTCCCAGATTATACCAATTATATGCCCTTATATTACCCACATATTTAACCAATCCTTACATACTGCAGTATTTCCAGAGATCTGGAAAAAAGCCACGGTGGTTCCCCTACTAAAAAAAGCGGGCACAGATGTTCAAAACCCGGCAAATTATCAACCAATATCTCAGCTTCCATATCTATCTAAAGTGATGGAGAAGTTGGTAAATAACCAATTAACCAACTACCTTGAGACTAATGAGCTCCTGGACCCTACCCAAACTGGCTTTAGAGCCACTAATAACACTGAAACCACCCTCCTGGTAGTGCTAGACAACATCAGATCTGTGGTCGACCAGGGTAGAGCCGCCGCCCTGATCCTGTTAGACCTGTCGGCGGCTTTCGACACTGTCTCACACGACCTCCCGTTGAAAACCCTTCATAGAAAAGGTATACACTCTAAAGCCCTTCAGTGGCTTCGCTCCTTTTTAAGAAATAGAACACAGACCATACAACTGGGCACTTTTTCCTCAAACCCAAAACCCATTAAGTATGGTGTTCCACAGGGAGCTTCCTTGAGCCCTACCCTCTTTAATGTTTACGTGTCCTCACTGGCTAAGATCAGTGAAAAATGGGGCATCAGTATCTGCTCTTATGCAGATGATACACAACTGATGATTGCTCTCAATGGACACGAAGACACGAGGATCAGACTAACCAGCTGCCTTTCGGAAATGGCAGCCTGGATGTCCAACCACTGTCTGAAACTGAACGCAGACAAGTCGGAGATTCTACTCTTTGGAGGAGCACATTTAGTCT
This sequence comes from Calotriton arnoldi, assembly GCA_963921515.1. Classification (NCBI taxonomy): domain Eukaryota; kingdom Metazoa; phylum Chordata; class Amphibia; order Caudata; family Salamandridae; genus Calotriton; species Calotriton arnoldi. The sequence goes on from CAWUFW010003764.1 coordinate 1,254,352, forward strand.
GGAATGCAACCTGGTGGCCCTCATCACTGGGTAATGCACCCGCCCCCAAACAGGTTGCAATAAACCTAGGCATTCTTGTTGACAGTGCACTTACCATGCAGGACCATGTACGTGCACTTTGTGTGAAAAGCTTTGTGACACTAAAGTTGCTAAAAAGACTCTTTCAATGGATCCCAATAGAGTGTAGGAGAACCATCGTCCAAGCCTTCCTCATAAGCAGGTTGAACTGCGGGAATGCACTTTTTGTGGGCATGGCAGACTACCTCTTCACTCTACTGCAGTTGGTCCAGAATGCGGCTGCCAAGCTGATGTGCAACAAGAGCAAGTACAGCTCAGCATCAGAATGCATGAGGATGCTCCATTAGCTCCCTGTGCGACAAAGGGCCAAATTTAAACTGTTAAGCCATGCGCCCACAGTCTTACACCATCTTGGCCCCAGAATTCTTCAAGATAGAGTTGAATTCTATGCACCCACACGGAACTTGAGGTCGCGCCACCAGGGACGGGCAAAAACTAAATGTGTCAAGAAGACCAGGGCAGGGGGTTGCTCCTTTTCACACCTAGCAGCGACCCACTGGAATGAACTTCCATTAAAACTTTGTCTTACCAACAACTACCTGGCATTCAGGAAAAAAATTAAAATGCATTTGTTTCCTAAGATCTGACTAGTAACCTAGAGACCTTCTCTCAGACCCCCTTCCTCACTTAGGATGTGCTCTCCTTAGCGCTGTGATATCCCTACAGATGAATGTTGCGCTGTATAAATAAATAAATATAAATAAATATATATATTTAAATATATAAGTGCAGAAAGAAGCAACAGAGGTGCAGAAAGAGGCAAGAAAACTGCAGAAAGAGGCAAGAAAGGTATGGAAACAGGAAGAGAGGTGCAGAAAGAGGGAACAAGGGTGCAGACAGAGGCAAGAGAAGTGCAGAAAGAGGGAAGAGGGATGCAGAAAGAGGCAAGAGGGGTGCAGAAAGAAGCAAGAGAGGTGCAGAAAGAAGCAAGAGAAGTGCATACAGAACCAACAGAGGTGCAGAAAGAAGCAAGAAGGGTGCAGAAATAGGTAAGAGAAGTGCAGAGAGAAGCAACAGAGGTGCAGAAAGAGCCAAGAGAGGTGCAGAAAGAGGGAAGAGGTGTGCAGAAAGAATGAAGAGGGGTGCAGAAAGAAGCAAGAGAGGTGCAGCAAGAAGCAAGAGAAGTACAGAAAGAAGCAGCAGAGGTGCAGAAAGAGGCAAGAGGGATGCAGAAAAAGACAAGAGAAGTGCAGAAAGAAGCAACAGAGATGCAGAAAGAGGCAAGAGAAGAGCAGAAAGAGGCAAGAGAGTGCAGAAAGAGGCAAGAGAAGTACAGAAAGAGGCAAGAGAACTACAGACAGAAGCAAGAGAGATATAGAAAGATACAACAGAGGTGCAGAAAAAGGCAAGAGGCATGCAGAAAGAGGCAAGAGAGGTGCAGAAAGAGGTAAGAGAGGTGCAGAAAGAGGGAGAGGGGTGGAGAAAAAGGAAAGAGGGGTTGCAGAAAGAGGCAAGCGGGTACAAAACGAGGTTAGAGAAGTGCAGAAAGAAGCAACAGAGATGCAGAAAGAGGCAAGAAGCAACAGAGATGCAGAAAGAGACAAGAGAAGTGTAGAAAGAGGCAAGAGAGGTGCAAAAAGAGGTAAGAGAAGTGAAGAAAGAAGCAAGGGAGGTGCAGAAAGAGGCAATAGGGGAGCAGAAAGAGGCAAGAGCGGAGCAGAAAGAGGCAAGAGAGGTGCAGAAAGAGGGAGAGTAGTGCAGAAAGAGGCAAGAGCGGTGCAAAAAGAGGCAAGAGAGGTGCAGAAAGAGGGAGAGTAGTGCAGAAAGAGGCAAGAGGGATGCAGAAAGAAGCAAGAGAGGTGCAGAAAGAAGCAAGAGAAGTGCAGAAAGAAGCAACAGAGCTGCAGAAAGAGGCAAGAGGGGTACAGAAAGAGGCAAGAGACATGCAGAAAGAAGCAACTGAGGTGCAGAAAGAGGCAAGAGATCTACAGAAAGACACAAGGGAGGTGCAGAAACAGGAAGAGAGCTGCATAAAGAGTGAAAAGGGGTGCAGAAAGAGGCAAGAAGGGTGCAGAAAGAGGAAAGAGAAGTGTAGAGAGAAGCAACAGAGGTACAGAAAGAGGCAAGAGAATTACGGAAAGAGGCAAGAGGGGTGCAGAAAAAGGCAAAAGAGGTGCAGAAAGAGGAAGAGGTGTGCAGCAAGAATGAAGAGGGGTGCAGAAAGAAGCAAGAGAGATGCAGAAAGAAGCAAGAGAAGTGCAGAAATAAGCAGCAGAGGTACAGAAAGAGGCAAGAGGGATGCAGAAAAAGGCAAAAGAAGTGCAGAAAGAAGCAACAGAGATGCAGAAAGAGGCAAGAGAAGTGCAGAAAGAGGTAAGAGAGTGCAGAAAGAGGCAAGAGAAGTGCAGAAAGAAGCAAGAGAGATGTAGAAAGAGGCAACATAGGTGCAGAAAAAGGCAAGAGGCATGCAGAAAGAGGCAAGAGAGGTGCAGAAAGAGGCAAGAGAGGTACAGAAAGAGGGAGAGGGGTGCAGAAAGAGGCAAGAGGGGGTGGAGAAAGAAGCAAGAGAGGTGCAGAAATAAGCAAGAGAAGTGCATAACAAAGCACGAGGGATGCAGAAAGAAGCAACAGAGGTGCAGAAACAGGAAGAGAGGTGCAGAAAAAGGGAAAAGGGGTGCATAAAGAGCCAAGAGAGGTGCAGAAAGAGGCCAGGGAGGTGCAGAAAGAGGGATGCAGAAAGAGGCAAGAGGGGTGAAGAAAGAAGCAAGAGATGTGCAGAAAGAAGCAAGAGAGGTACAGAGAGAAGCAAGAGAGGTACAGAAAGAAGCAACAGAGGTGCAGAAAGAGGCACGAGGGGTGCAAAAAGAGGCAAGAAAAGTGCAGAAAGAAGCAACTGAGATGCAGATAGAGGCAAGGGTAGTGTAGAAAAAGGCAAGAGAGGTGCAGAAAGAGGCAAGTGAGGTGCAGAAAGAGATAAGAGCGGTGATGCCTGTTCACTTGCTGTTTCTGCTGGGGGCTGGGAGCCAGGACCACACTTCCCAGCATCCCTTGCCGACGTCAGCGACCGACGGAGGCTGGGCAGGGCCATCCCTCTTTCATCTTGAAGCAAGCATGGGTAAGCAGAAATCGCCCTGTAACAGCGATGGGGTAAAGCGAAAGCAAAGGTCCTGCGCAATTGTGCCTCCATTATTTCATTTTTAACAACAGCTGTAGGGGCGGTAACTGAGGAAATCCACGACGTGGAAGAACAGCTTGGTCTGGGGGAGTAGCGCCTGTTAATACCCCGTCTACCTCCCCACAGTACTAACACAGCATGGAATCCCAGTAGCAATCACTGACTCAGAACTAGCTACGGAGGAGGGCGCTTCTACCCAGGTCAAACAAAACCTTTTGATCCCTTCTCAGGGCCCAGTGGAAAAAGATGGGGGTAGACTGGCCGGAAATGTTTCTCCGGAGGAGGGCGCTTCTACCCAGGTCAAACAAAACCTTTTGATCCCTTCTCAGAGCCCAGTGGAAAAAGATGGGGGTAGACTGGCCGGAAATGTTTCTTCTGCTTTGATCACAGCCCCCAACAAAAAAAGGCGGAGAAAAGGTGTGAAGCAGGGTGCCTATACATCTGATTCTCACTTACAGGTGGGGGTGAAGGCCCTATGAATAAAGAGGACCGGGCAAACTCGTACCTTACCGCTGCAATAGGAGACCATGTGCAAACATGCCTCGAGACATTTTTCGGGACACTTAGGGAGGACTTGACCATTTGTGTTAAGAAGGAATTAGCAGGCATGCTGATAAAGCTCTCTCATATAGAGACTAAACTAGATTAACTGATGGTTTCCAACCCTGGGGCAAATGATAAGAATGTGCGTAATACAACCAATGGTGTTCAAGATGTTCTGAATGTTCCACAGGTGGGGCCGACGAGGGGTGCTCTACAAACCATTCAACACCCTGGGGACCCAAAGCCTGATATCGATAAAACAGGGAAAAATAAAGAGTTACGACAGGTGGCTGCCAGACAAAACCATATGGGGCCCCACTTACCACTAGAAACCCCTGTTTGGAGAGAGCCAAGTACACCCCCCTCATGTTGTGTCAGTAATAAATGTAGGCTCCACTTACCTCTGGAGGCTACGCCTCTAACAGCAGTGCTAGTAGGAGTTCCCCCCCTTAAAGACAATACTACTGAATCTACAGACTAACTGATTCGTAAAGTGAAATACTGGTGTTCTAAGGTGTCGGATGGGGGGGCCAAAGCATAATCTCATATTATAATGGCCAGGCGGGTGGGTTGGGTCGGCCAGGGTACTAAGATTGATGAGGGCGATTGTATTATCATGAATTTTGATCAGAACAACGTAGCTGGCTGGCTCTTCCATGAAGGAAGTAATCAAGGCTTGGGGGGTATTAAGTGTTACAGCAAACAAATGATGGACGGAATGCTGACAATGCAAACATTCTCCCCCAGTCAAAAGATCTGGGTTAAATCCATTGTTCTTTTGCCCACTATGCCACCCCAGTTTGGACCCAGCCATATGCAAATCAGTCTTGACCCTGTGCCCCATGGGAACAGTCCAGACCGAACTGCCAGGCCAGGTCCTCCCTGGACCGGAAACAAGCATCCTGGGACCGGTTTCAGGGTATGTCACCCTTCTTCAGCCAGGCTAGCTTGAATCCAGTGGCACAGTGAGCAAGGGACCCACGTCTGGGCATACCCATCCCCTCGCAGTTCTTACATTTGACGCAGCTAAGGCTTTCGACCGTGTAAATTGGTCCTTCCTGCAGGCTGCTATTTCCAATTATGGCCTAGGGGCAAATTTCTTAAGAGTGGGAAAGAATATATACAAGGCTCCCACTGCAAAAATTCTTATAAATGGAAGCTTAACGAAAGAATTCCAGATTACAAGAGGTACGAGACAAGGCTGCCCGCTCTCTCCTTTGCTTTTTAATTTATATATAGAACCTCTAGCAAATATGATCAGAAAGTCACAGGAAATTATTCCATTCCAATTTGAAGGGTGGGAGATGAAAGTGGCACTATATGCTGACGTCCTTATGATTTATACTAGCGACCTTGAAAAGTCTTTATATACTATAACAAAAATGTTAACAGACTATGGGAATATATCCGGCTATCAAGTAAATCATCTAAAGACCGAGATTATGTGCTGGAACATGAATATATCAATGGTTGGACTCAAGAACAAAATTAAATATTTAGGGATAGAAATCTTAAAAAATATTGACGAAATTGCCCAAGTGAATTTGGACTCAAAAGTGAAAGAAATGAGGAAACTATTAAAATCATGGGGAAGTTTATCGCTCACTTTTATGGGGAGGGCAAATGTCATTAAAATGGCGATTTTACCCAAATTTATGTTTTTATTTCATTCTATCCCCCTGGAATTTAAGGCTCAGTGGTTGAAAAAAATTCAAAGCGAAATTAATACTTTTATATGGGCCTCTAAAGGAGTAAGGATAGCATGGAGGAAGTTATGCCAGAGGAAAAATCAAGGTGGCATAGCCAGTTCTGATCTTTTGGCTTATTGCAGAGCTTTTCAATTTAAGAACATTAGGATTCTTTTCAGACAATACGAGAACTACTCATCCTATTGGAGAGCTGTTACGGTTGATGATTACTGTCTCTACAAGTTTGGTCATCCGAAGTACTTCAAAAAAGTCAAACTAAAAATGCTAGGAGCAGCGTACAAGCTATGGTTTGATCTAAGAAGAATATGGAAAATCCCCTACTATAATCGTTTTGCACCAATATGGAGCTCGCCTGGAACCCCAGAGTGCCTAAAAGACTCTCTAGCAGATCCGCTGAAGAGAGCAGGAATTTCAAAATGGGGAGAACTTTTTGAGTGTGGAAACTTACTTAGTTGGGAACTTTTGTTGGAAAGAACTAATGGAGAAGTATCAAGGTTTAAGTACTACCAGTTAGCGAGTTGGTCAAAAGAACAGGGGAAGATTCTGGACTCCACTAGGAAACTGGAGGACGAAATGCAAAAAGAACCAGCTCGAAAAGAGGTATCGAAATGGTATTGGTATCAGATGCAAAGAGAAGAAGATGAATTTACTATTCCAGGCAAGATTTGGAAGAAGATATTTCCAGCTCAAGATTTGCAACAGCAATGGCAAGTATCTTGTTCTCTTTTATGGCATACTATTGTTTCTGCACCTCTTAGGAAAAACCATCTCTTTACTTTACATAGGTCTTATTGGACGCCTGAGAAACTTTCCAAAATGAATAATCAGGTGACGAGAATGTGTCCAAAATGTGGCGAGCTTAAAGCAAATGACATCCATATGTTCCATCTATGTCCCCACCTTGATATATTCTGGGAAGAAGTTGGCAAGATTATTAATAAGACCTTAGAAACGAACATAAAGGTAAGCACTTTCACTGTTATTTTTGGTATTGTGGAAACCAAAGAGCCCATTGACATACTGAGCAAGAATCAGAAATATCTATTATTTGTACTAATATTACTAGCCAGACGTGAGGTCTGCATAAACTGGATTCTACCGGCTCCTCCTGGAGTAATGGCTTGGCTTCGATCAGTAGAAAAGGTTAGAAATCTGGATAAATCCAGAGGGAAGAGTAAACGAACTAAATATTGGGAACTTTGGGATAAAAATTCTGTGGAAGGATAGGAAGGGAAGTCCTATGATTTTACGCAACGCGACCCAACAAATGGGGGTGAACTGTCATGGTGGCTCCATGAGTGATAAACCCTAAATGAATTTGTAGGTTTTGTTGACATGGTCTCTCCTCGCTGTCCAAGGGCGGTTTAGATTATTCAGCGTATTACTCAGTAAAGGTTGACCTGTTCTACCATAACCATTTAAGTCGCATAAATGAGGACAACAAAAAAAAAAAAAAAGCATGGGTAAGCAGAAATCGCTGTGTAACAGCGATGGGGTAAAGCGAAAGCAAAGGTCCTGCGCAATTGTGCCTCCATTATTTCATTTTTAACAACAGCTGTAGGGGCGGTAACTGAGGAAATCCACGACGTGGAAGAACAGCTTGGTCTGGGGGGGAGTAGCGCCTGTTAATACCCCGTCTACCTCCCCACAGTACTAACACGGCATGGAATCCCAGTAGCAATCACTGACTCAGAACTAGCTACGGAGGAGGGCGCTTCTACCCAGGTCAAACAAAACCTTTTGATCCCTTCTCAGGGCCCAGTGGAAAAAGATGGGGGTAGACTGGCTGGAAATGTTTCTCCGGAGGAGGGCGCTTCTACCCAGGTCAAACAAAACCTTTTGATCCCTTCTCAGGGCCCAGTGGAACAAGATGGGGGTAGACTGGCCGGAAATGTTTCTTCTGCTTTGATCACAGCCCCCAACAAAAAAGGCGGAGAAAAGGTGTGAAGCAGGGTGCCTATACATCTGATTCTCACTTACAGGTAGGGGGTGAAGGCCCTATGAATAAAGAGGACCGGGCAAACTCGTACCTTACCGCTGCAATAGGAGACCATGTGCAAACATGCCTCGAGACATTTTTCGGGACACTTAGGGAGGACTTGACCATTTGTGTTAAGAAGGTATTAGCAGGCATGCTGATAAAGCTCTCTCATATAGAGACTAAACTAGATGAACTGATGGTTTCCAACCCTGGGGCAAATGATAAGAATGTGCGTAATACAACCAATGGTGTTCAAGATGTTCTGAATGTTCCACAGGTGGGGCCGACGAGGGGTGCTCTACAAACCATTCAACACCCTGGGGACCCAAAGCCTGATATCGATAAAACAGGGAAAAATAAAGAGTTACGACAGGTGGCTGCCAGACAAAACCATATGGGGCCCCACTTACCACTAGAAACCCCTGTTTGGAGAGAGCCAAGTACACCCCCCTCATGTTGTGTCAGTAATAAATGTAGGCTCCACTTACCTCTGGAGGCTACACCTCTAACAGCAGTGCTAGTAGGAGTACCCCCCCTTAAAGACAATACTACTGAATCTACAGACTAACTGATTCGTAAAGTGAAATACTGGTGTTCTAAGGTGTCGGATGGGGGGGCCAAAGCATAATCTCATATTATAATGGCCAGGCGGGTGGGTTGGGTCGGCCAGGGTACTAAGATTGATGAGGGCGATTGTATTATCATGAATTTTGATCAGAACAACGTAGCTGGCTGGCTCTTCCATGAAGGAAGTAATCAAGGCTTGGGGGTATTAAGTGTTACAGCAAACAAATGATGGACGGAATGCTGACAATGCAAACATTCTCCCCCAGTCAAAAGATCTGGGTTAAATCCATCGTTCTTTTGCCCACTATGCAACCCCAGTTTGGACCCAGCCATATGCAAATCAGTCTTGACCCTGTGCCCCATGGGAACAGTCCAGACCGAACTGCCAGGCCAGGTCCTCCCTGGACCGGAAACAAGCATCCTGGGACCGGTTTCAGGGTATGTCACCCTTCTTCAGCCAGGCTAGCTTGAATCCAGTGGCACAGTGAGCAAGGGACCCACGTCTGGGCATACCCATCCCACTTAGGGCGAAAAGTGTTACAGCAAACAAATGATGGACGGAATGCTGACAATGCAAACATTCTCCCCCAGTCAAAAGATCTGGGTTAAATCCATCGTTCTTTTGCCCACTATGCCACCCCAGTTTGGACCCAGCCATATGCAAATCAGTCTTGACCCTGTGCCCCATGGGAACAGTCCAGACCGAACTGCCAGGCCAGGTCCTCCCTGGACTGGAAACAAGCATCCTGGGACCGGTTTCAGGGTATGTCACCCTTCTTCAGCCAGGCTAGCTTGAATCCAGTGGCACAGTGAGCAAGGGACCCACGTCTGGGCATACCCATCCCACTTAGGGCGAAAAGTGTTACAGCAAACAAATGATGGACGGAATGCTGACAATGCAAACATTCTCCCCCAGTCAAAAGATCTGGGTTAAATCCATCGTTCTTTTGCCCATTATGCCACCCCAGTTTGGACCCAGCCATATGCAAATCAGTCTTGACCCTGTGCCCCATGGGAACAGTCCAGACCGAACTGCCAGGCCAGGTCCTCCCTGGACCGGAAACAAGCATCCTGGGACCGGTTTCAGGGTATGTCACCCTTCTTCAGCCAGGCTAGCTTGAATCCAGTGGCACAGTGAGCAAGGGACCCACGTCTGGGCATACCCATCCCACTTAGGGCGAAAAGTGTTACAGCAAACAAATGATGGACGGAATGCTGACAATGCAAACATTCTCCCCCAGTCAAAAGATCTGGGTTAAATCCATCGTTCTTTTGCCCACTATGCCACCCCAGTTTGGACCCAGCCATATGCAAATCAGTCTTGACCCTGTGCCCCATGGGAACAGTCCAGACCGAATTGCCAGGCCAGGTCCTCCCTGGACCGGAAACAAGCATCCTGGGACCGGTTTCAGGGTATGTCACCCTTCTTCAGCCAGGCTAGCTTGAATCCAGTGGCACAGTGAGCAAGGGACCCACGTCTGGGCATACCCATCCCACTTAGGGCGAAAAGTGTTGGGGGGTATTAAAGCGCTCCCGCTTGGTTATTTCTACCGCCCAGTAGTGATGAACCAGGAGAGAAATCACATTGCCAGGTCTAGATACCCACTAGAGCGAGTCAATAATGGCCCAGGCATTAAATGTAATAATAGGTATGACTATTCATTTTCCCTGAGCCCATATTATTCAACCATACGCCCCTTAATGTCAGAAGTAGCATCTAGAGAGAGGATAGTAGCGAATACCCTTGAAACAGTAAACAGATTTCTCCCCTTGAGTCAGCTAGATTCCAATGATTGACTAACAAAACATACCCCTGCTCTTGGCTTGTATCAGACCAACCAGAGCATTTCCACCTTGAGTATAATAACGAGGGATAAAGTTAGATCGAAGGATACCTCAAAGGTACTTAGCTGGAATATAGCGGGCTAAAGGAACAAAAAAGATGACCCGAGGTGGCTTGATTTGATAAGGGATTATGATATGGTGGGGCTTCAAGAAACCTGGGAAACTGAGAATACTCTCTGGCTTGATGGATATACAACTTACTCGGAGGCCGCCCGGCCTTCTGTAGTGGGTACATCGAAGAGGGGTTTAATAACTTTGATCTCTTTGAATGTTAGGGACAATCATCGCAAATTGGATTCTGGGACCGTAAATTGTCTTGCGGTTGAGATTACTCCCTTAAATGCGCCCATAGTAATTGTTCTTAATTTTTATAATTCCTTTGGAAAATCTTTTGCAAATGAACATTTAAGCAGATTAAATCACTTTCTAGATTCATATACGGAAAAACAATCCATTCAGTATTTAATCATTTTATTAGGAGATTTTAATATTCACTTGTGTAAAAAAACTGCCAGGTTACTGATGACCTTGATCCAAGCAAGTATCCAGAGACACATTTTGAACATACACACCAAGGGGGATATTTAGAGGATTTTATGGCAGAATTTGGTTTGTTATACTCTAATCCTACTACTGAAGAGGTTGGTATACCCACCTTTAAGGGTAGGGGTATGACCTCAACAATTGATTACACATTTGTTAATGCAGCTGTATTACCCATGGTATCTGACTATGCTGTTCAATGGTCACATTTTAGCGACCATAATCCCATTCACCTCACGCTACGAGGGTGTCTTAAGGATACACCTAAAGCAGAGCGTATCGCTCCTGCCCCCACTCTAAAAACTATGGATCAGGGCCGTAGACTTAAATGATCCAAGGTAGTACCGGATATTTTTTTAAAGACTTATTAAACGTTGCCGGAAATGAGATCGTTTTATGCCAAGAAGGCAGCGAAAGGGACAATGAGATTATTATTGCTTATGAAGGGATATGTAGGCAGGAGGCCAGTGCCCTCTCTTACCCTAGTAAGGCATCTACTAAAAATGGGTAGAGGTGGTTTGACCACAGCTGTACAGCTGCTCATCAGAAGTTACTTCTTGCCTTAAACAGAAACCTCAAGACAGAATTTAAATAGCTGCCCTAAGGAAAAGGTATAAGCAGGCATTAGGCACTCGTAAAACAGAAATTAAACAGGAAGACTGGGATGAACTGTTGTCTGTAGACGTTATCAAGAACAGTGCTAAGTTCTGGGATATTGTCAATAAACCATTCTTCTCCAGCCCTAGCGGTACCACTGTGGAATGCAATGTACCGGAGGAGCAGTGGTTTAACCATTTTAAACACATATATGGTGATCAGTTAGACCAGGGTCACACAGGTACACCAACTATGGCTGCAGCTTACAATGTAGATTTTTCTGAAAAAGAAGTGGCCGTGGCTATCGCTCAAATGACAAGTAACAAAGCCCCTGGGCCGGACGGGGTCCCTGCTGATCTTTATAAGACGGATATTATACTATGGTCTAAAATATTGGCCAATGTGTTTAATATGGCATGTCAATATGGTCTGCCGAAATCTTGGTCTAAGTCAATTATTGTCCCGGTTTTTAAAAAAGGGCAGAAAGGAGACCCTAGGTGTTATAGGCCCATATCACTGATTGACTCAGCGGTCAAAGTGTTAGGCCGAGTGGTGCTTAGTAAGCTGACAGACTGGATTAATGAGTGTAATGTTCTGTCAGACCTTCAATATGGCTTCAGGAAGGGTAGGGGCACCATGGACCAGTGTCTCAACCTATATCTCTTAGCGGGGAAAAACACTGTAGCTAAGAAAGGGACACTACACCTTGCTTTTATGGATCTGTCCTCGGCCTTTGACCGAATAAACAGATCCAAACTTTGGGACTTGCTGCTTTCAATGGGCATGGACAAAAACATTATCAATTTTTTATCTGATCTGCACAGGGATCTCTCGGCCACAGTAAGGTTCGATCAAAAGGGTAATCTTACGCAAGGGATCCGTATTATAAGAGGAGTCAGACAGGGATGTATTCTGGCCCCCTTGCTGTTTACCCTTTATATAAATAATTTAGACTCTGTTTTGTCTGGAGCCAGCAAGGATATCCCATGTGTGGGAAATCGATTGATACCAGCGCTCCTATATGCAGATGATGCTGCTTTGTTAGCCCGCACAGCGGTGGGCCTTCAGCGTCTCTTGAGCTCCTTCACTGATTTTATGGGTTATTTGGACTTGAATGTAAATTTCTCTAAATCCCACACTATGATCATGGGCGCCAAACCAAGAAAACCTAAATTGCATTATTGCGAAGGAAATGAAATAACCAGGGTCTCCACATTTCCATATCTAGGCGTCTTATTTGATGATAGGTGTTCATGGGTCCCGCAAAGGAAAGCTAAGAGAAACTCCATGGTAAGATCGACAGTAGCGGTGCTCGATTTTGCGCGCAGGTTGGGAGCAAAGCCTGTGCAAGCATTATTAAAGATATATAGTGCTAAGAGTATTGCTATCTCCAATTATGGCTCAGAAATTTGGGGATACAAGGATGCTGAAGATCTCCAAATAGTGGAATTTTTTTTTTTTGAGAAGCCTGCTCTCAGTTCCACAATCAACACCTTTGTAGTAACCACGCTGAAAGTGGATATAGTAGAAGCGTACTTATTCATAAGTACATTTGTACAGCTTCATAGTAACCTCCAGCTTCACCAACTGACTCCAGTCCTAGAATTCTCATATGATGTCATCCCATTACATCATTGAGTTCCACACTAAGGAAAAGACATTTCCACACATCTCCCCTTACAAACGTTTCCTTATAATTGATAAAGAAAACACAAATGGACAGTCCAAAATGAATACAACCGAACTATTACAGTTAATGCAGAAAAATGATGAACATTGCAACATAAACATAATAAAAATAAGATTTCTATTCCATAGGATATGGAAGATGAACCTTACACAAATTTCCCAAATAAGATTTCTATTCTATAGGATATGGAATATGAACCTTACACAAATTTCCCATACTCCATTCCCTTCCATCATCCAGTTTCACTACAGATCCCATTACCTTAACCACTCTCTGAGGTTGAGAATACTTGCTCTCACCTTTTCTGACAAACCCCATCTTTCTTACAACAACCCAATCACCACATTTCATCTCAACATCTTTCACACTTTTCCTTCTATCATAACACACTTTGTTGCGTTCTTGAGACTCCTTAATTTTTTCAGCAATACACTCACGATCCACCCAAACTTGACTTTTCTTCTGCAACCATACAGGAGATTCCTTAGTTGCAGGTTCTCTGCCTTTCAGAGCAATGAACGGGGAAACACCAGTGACGGAATGGGGAGTCACCCTATGGGCCCACATCATCTTGTTCAATTCCTCTCTCCACATCAATCCATTCGCCAGGGACAACTGGACGTTGTCTACAATTATTCTGTTAACTCTTTCAACTAGTCCGTTGGCCTGCGGCCTAAACAATGCTACTCTAACATGTCTAATCCCCAAATCATCAAGAAATTTAGACATTACATTAGACACCAAATGCACTCCATTATCCGTAACTAGTGTTCTAGGAATTCCTTCTTCTAGGAATACTTAATTTAGAAATTCAATTACTTTCACAGAGGTGATATTCTCGACAGGTTTGACAGTAAACCATTTACTATGGTAATCTACCAGAACAATTAAAAACCTGTTCCTAACACCTAGCCTTTCAATTGGACCTAAGAAATCTAACGCTAATTTTTCCCATAGTCGATCAGGGACCTTCACACACCCCAACGGTGGTTCACGAACGACTTTACACTTATCACTGTTGCTACAAGCATAACAATCTTTGACAATCTCCTCTACTTCCCTATCCATTTCAGGCCACCAGAAACACTGCCTTAACCTTCTTTTGCTCATGCTTCTTCCCAAATGTCCTTCATGTACAAGCTTGATCAGTCTTGCTCTCAACACCTTAGGTGGAACAATCCGATTGCATCTTAAAACTTTATCAGTTTGAATACTCAACTGATCTTTTACCTTGATATACTGCTTCAACTCCTCACTTAGACTCAAAATATTTTTCCAACCATTGCTTATCGCACATTTCAATTCTTTGTACATTTCATCAGTACTCAACGCCTCAGCCCATTCTTCAAACCTCAATGCTAATTCTCCTTCAATAGGTGTAGACACAGAATCCACCTCGACCATAAAGGAAATCTTTTCCTCATCAATAATAGGCATACGCGACAAACAGTCGGCTACTACATTTTTCTTTCCTCTGATAAAATCAATTGTAAAATTCATATCCATTGGGGGGGCGGAGCTAGCCACGCCTGGAGATGGCCGCAAGTTGAGCGTGCTCATCCGGCCGTAAGCCCTGTCCTGTAATTATCCTGGTCACTTGACCCCCGAAATCTCGCAACTTTGACGAATTACTGCTGCGGGAGGTGGCGACGACTTGCGGACTCGTTCTCGGCCAGCGGAGCCCGGTCCTCACAGAGAGAGAATGCGGCAAGGTCTGTACCGCACTGGGGCCTGCACGGTGGAGGGAACGTGCCTCGGCGGCGACGTCTACGTGAGCATCGGGGCTGGTGCCTGTGAACGCCGGGCCGGCTCCTCCTGCACCGCGGCCGGCGCTGATCGCGCCTCGCGCCTGCACCACCTACCTTTGACCGGGCCACTGCCTGCTGAAGTTGGCATCCAGAGCGGCTTTGCTGGAGCGCCCTGACCGCAGGACCGACGCCGCTAAGGTGAGCGTGGCCTAGGCCTGCGGGAGGGATTGGCGCCTTGGACCCATCTACAGGGGTGCCGCTGGGCCACGCCGGGTGGCGGCGGTCGAAGGGCTGGTGGGGGCGCCTCGCTGAGGATTCCGCTACCTTCGCCCCATGACTCCTGCGGCCGGCGGGCCGCTCCTGGCCGGGGGGACCGTGAAGTATACCCCCTGCATCATCCTGAGCGGCGCGGCTGGGGGGATGGTGTGATCTCGGTGCCCCCTTGCTGCAGTCGCATTGTCTAATCTGCCTTGTGCGGCGGCGGCCCCACCTCCACTGAAGACACGAGTGGACACAGGGTGTATGCCCCTGTAGGCTGTTATGACCCCACATGCCATCATCCTGAAGGGAGTGACCTTTGATTCCCGGTTTGATTCACACATGGCCTTGCCAGGGGGCTCTCAAATCGCAGGCACCATTTTAGCTACCCTTCAGCGACCGTTGTGAATGGACGCCACACGAGTGTCTAGGTGAACAATACTGAGGCGGTGTGGTCGGCCCGGGGTGTGCTGCAACGCCCCTGGCTGTGAAATTAGGACTAATCCTTCGCCATTCTCAACCTCCGCTGATGCCCATTGGGGCGGTTTATCCCTCGGCAATGGGGCCCTAACAGGGAGCACCTTCGCACACCTGGATCTGCAATAGGCTGAAGCGCACATGCACTGACTCCCTACTTGTGATCATCAGCAGCTCACTGGTGGTGCTCATTGCACCCTGAGACAGGTGCTCCGGACGGCATCCGTGACCTCGCGCTGTGGTTCTCATCATGGGGAAACCGGACAGAAACCAACCTAAACTGCATTTTGAACAGTCAAAAAAGGCCGTGGAACACGCCTCGGACGATCCACCGGGCAGTCAGGCGAACACTTCGACGTTGTGCTCCGACACACCTGTTGACTTTCATTCTATGTTCACAACAATTCAGTCCACACTGTCCAACATCGATGGGAAAATCGACTCCCTGACTTTCCGAGTGGACCGCATGTCCGAGCGCCTAGACAGGCACACAGAGAGGATCGACATGGCAGAGCGTCGCATATCTGACTCTGAGGATGCACAACACCAAATGGAAGCAAAACAGGAGAGAATCGACAAAGCCATGATGGCCATGCTGGAAAAGACAGAGGACCTCGAGGCGCACTCACGCCGTAACAATCTACGCTTTATAGGTATGGCGGAATCGACCAACACAGGCAATATGGAGCGCTACATCGAGTCACTGCTGATTGCGCTCCTCGGCAGAGACACCTTCTCGGAGATGTTCATAGTGGAGAGGGCTCACAGATCGCTTGCACTTCAGCCTGCACCCAGAGCGAGACCACGACCGATAATCGCGAGGCTCCTAAATTATAGAGACCGGACGCGGCGCTCCAAAAGGCCCGGGAGCTGGGTCGCCTCAACCATGAGGGGATGGACATATCCATCTATCCAGACTTCACCTCACAAGTGCAGGAGGCACGGAAGAAATTTGTGGAAGTAAAAAAAAACTCTGTGAATGTAACATCCCCACGCGATGCTTTACCCGGCTAGGCTGCGGGTGACGGATGATGGCAAGAGCAGGATCTTCAATGATCTGAAAGATGTGACTAAGTTCCTCCGATCAAAAAACACTCAACCTCCACGTCGGAAATCTTCTAGAGGTGCACAGGACAAACAGGGCGGCACCTCGGACGTTGAGTAACATTGGTCTTCCCTCCATGATGCAGGCTATATGTAGAATGGCACTACATGAAGACCCCTGGGACACTATTATCGAACTCAGATAAGTATTATGATTAGTAGACTGAGACTCATAACCACTGTATGCACGAGAGATAAATGGTGCTTGTTCACAGTACACGGAACGCTGTTTCAAAGTTGGGACTTATATCCTGCTGTAGGGCTTTATGCCCTTACTACCCTTCATGGTCAAGTTAGACCTGATAATTGTATTTGTAATCTAAAAGGGATGGGCTAGACGTCCACCCGTGGGTTTAGTTAGCCCTGGTATCCAGCTGGCAGCTATCGCCCCGTGTGTATATCACAGTTTTTTTGCTCTTGAGTATGGGTATGGGCGAGGGTGGGGGTTATTGTTCTATGCTTTATGGGTATGTCCTCACCATGATTGGGGTGGCGATGTGGGTGGGGGGGTAAATGGGAAAGTTCAGTAAAATGGTCAGTCCAGATAAAACAACTGTTGTTTATCATATGATTCGTACGTGCACGATCTGCCGCCTAGTAGATCCCGTCACTTGCACTGAAAATAGCTGAAGGTGATAGAGACACGAGGAAATTAACACTCTTGACTTGGAATGTACGAGGGTTGAACAATCCCCAGAAGATCAGGAAAGTCTTTGCGTATTTAGACAGACATGCTGTAGATGTGGCCTGCCTTCAAGAAACTCACCTTACCCGCGACACTGACTGCAGAATTGGGGGTAGATGGGCCACATATCGATTAGCCTCCTCCTACTCCACTTACGCCAGGGGGTACTCCTTCTAGTCAGACGTGGCACACCGTTCACAGTGCTCACATTCACATTCAGATGACCAAGGTAGATTTATCATTGTACAAAGTGACTTTGGCGGTACGATCATAACTATTGTTACAGCCTATGGTCCAAACATTGATGACCCCTCCTTTTCACAGATATATGGGACAAACTGCGCTCGCTTCCACCTTCTGCAATAATTTGGGGCGGCGATTTTAATACGTGCTTGGACCCACTGGCAGATAGGTCCACAGGGATTGACAGATATGGGAGGAATTCGGCTAAATCGCTTAGGGATGGGATGGAGGATTATGCCATGTTGGATATATGGAGAGTACGATACCCACACCAACGGGAGGGCACATGCACATCCTCTACTCACAATACATGGTCCAAGATTGATTTCTGGATCGCCACCGCAGATGTAAGTGCCTGGACTACTGATATAACACACTTGCCAAAAACCCTCTCTGATCACGCACCAGTCCGACTAGAACTTACTGTCCCCTTGCATACACCGCGCCAATATGCATGGCGCCTTCAGCCAACTACACTGCAAGACCAGGTCTTTAATTCCGATCTGAGACAAGCTATCATTGAATTCTTTGAGCATAATGTGGGTTCCGTGGAGAGCGCCAAGGTTCTATGGGAGGCATTCAAGGTGACCATCCGCGGATTCTGTTTCGGTAAACACACTGGTATTCTTAAAGACATTCGTAGACAGCTATCCATGGTGGAGGCGGACATTAAACGGTTGGAGTCCACTTATGCAACTACTCTAGATCCCAAGGTTCTGGCTGACATTAGAGGTAAAGTAGATACATACCATGAATTCGCAGACAGCGAACTTAAGTACATCTCAAGGAAATACATGGCGCGGGCATACGGGGAGGGAGGTAGACCCGGACGAGTGCTCTCTAGCAAGATTCGTCCTGCGCCCACAGCGTCATATATAACTAAGATTATGGACTTCCAGGCCACGGCCCGTTACGACACCCCTCCATCTCGCAGTGCTTCCAGGATTACTATGCCAGGCTATACACGGCAGGAACCACACCCGATCCCACTGAACTGAATCAGTATTTTGATGACATTGCACTGGCATGGCTGTCAGATACCCATCGCGAATACTTTAGTCATCATATAACTGAGGATGAGTTCCGCCACGCCATTAACTCCCTTCCTAACAATAAGGCACCGGGCATAGATGGACTCCCTGCTGAGTTTTATAAGGGATACAAAGATCAGCTAATACCACATCTAGCGGCCATGTATGAGGAGGCATACGAGGATGGCATGCTGCCCCCGTCAATACGTGAGGTGGTACTGATCACCCTCCTTAAACCTGATAAGGATCTGACCCACTGTGAGTCCTATCATCCCCTATCACTCATCACCACTGACGCTAAGATTCTAGCCAAAATTATAGCCCTCCGACTAAAACCTCTGATGCAGAAATTGGTCCAGCCAGACCTGGCGGGATTTATCCCGTCCCGCTCCACCACGCAAAACTTACGAACCATATTCGCCATGTTCCATCACATCAACCCAGAACTACCGGCTACTGCGGCCTTATTGGACGCTGCAAAAGCGTTTGATTCTGTAGAATGGCCTTATATGTTCTACGTTCTAAGACGAATGGGATTCCCGGAACCCTATCTGAAATGGATAGCACTATTATATACAGCACCCTGTGCGAGGCTAAGAATCAATGGCATTACATCTGCTCCCTTTAGCATCTATAGAGGGATGAGACAGGGGTGCCCTCTGTCGCCCTTACTTTTCACACTGGCACTGGAACCACTGGCCTGCAAGATATGCCAGAGACACGCCGAGTCGGCGCTGCAGTTCCAGCTACGCCCAGTTAGCATATCACTCTATGCAGACGACATGGTTTTATACACTAGGTACCCGGACACTAATCTAAATGAGCTTATTCAGGAATATATTAAGTTTGCATTCTTTTCAGGTCTGTGTATTAACTGGGACAAGTCAGTGGTCATTCCGCTCACTCCTGTGACAACCAAACCGTCCCTTGATTACCCATTGCAATGGCAGACAGAACCAGTTAAATACCTAGGTGTCTGGATACACCGTGACACAGACACTGTGATACGCGAAAACTATGGCACAGCAGTAACTAAACTGGAAGACCAAGTGCCCAGATGGATTCGACTACCCCTATCGCTTACGGATAGAATCGCGCTGCAAAAAATGGTGGTGCTGCCCTGGTTTTTATATTTATTTATGAACATACCGATTTGGTTACCACAGGCTCTGTTCACCAGACTACGCACAGCGCAGCTCCGCTTGACATGGGCAGGGAAACATGCGAGGGTGGGCTGGAAAGAGCTGACGAGACCCTACATCCAAGGCGGCTTTGGCGCCCGACCTGCAATTATACTATTATTGCGCACAGGTGCAACACGCACACTACTGGCTACAGCCGCACGCCCATGTACCACATATCGCGGTGGAACACGAAAGTATGCACCCCATCCCCCTCCTTTCGCTTATATCCTCTCCCAGACAGTACACCCCAATTTTGGAGATACACCCAGCGATCTGCACCTCGAGGGCTTGGCACACACTAGCGAAGCGAGCACATAAACTCCCGGCATATGCGCCAGCACTTCCCCTTCGACACCACTCACAACTCATGGTGATGCAGGAGCAGAAAATGACACAGGAACTACATGAGATGGGACTCCACACCATGGGAGATCTCTTCCCTGACAAGGAATACATACGGCAAAGCGCTACGGCTCTAAGCGCGTTTCAAACTCCCTTAAAAGTTTTCGCATATCTGCGATCAAAGCCTTGTACCCCTCCTTCCCGGTCGAACCACCAACGCTTAATGCGCTGCAGATACTTTTGACATCTGCCACGCGACAACGCCTAGTCACCAAACTATACATTGCATCGCAACATGAACAGTTCCGCGCAGCGAATAAACCCCTAGCTAGATGGGAGGCAACATTGGGCATAGCCATTCCCAAGGAAGACTGGGATTTTGGGTGTATACAACTACAGCTGCTCACATCCAACTGCAACCTGAAAATCATACATTTCAAGTTCATACATCAGGTATACTATACACCCAAGCATCTGCATGCATATGGACTTCGGGCCGATGATCGCTGCCACAGATGTCAGGCCCCAACGCAGACTTCTTGCATATGGCATGGGCGTGTACAAAACTCCAATCTTACTGGCAGGACGTCACTGACACTCTCACACATATGCTGGGCGAGCGTATCTCAAATACACCCCTGATATGCCTTCTGGGCATCTACAAGATTAAACTGGCACGTAGACGTAAGCTACTGGCGGTAGCACTACTGCTGGCAAAAAGAAAATAGCATTGAAATGGGGCAGTAAACTGACACCAAAACATACAGACTGGGTCAAGGATATGTCGTATTGTAAAACACAGCTAGACATGTATGCAGAAGAAATACCCCAATCCTCCAGACCACGAGAATTCTGGGACCCACTAGTGCAATACCTTCTCTCTACGCAAACAGAGGACTGATTAAGAAAGCTGATCGGCTCTTAGGCATGTTGCGACGTCGAAGGTGTGTGACTCATTCAATCCTATCGCCGGGTGATGGAAAGACCTATATGCATGTATATATACCAGCTGCCGGACCTATGGCCTCTGATCATCTGTTTCCTGTTGATGTGGTGCACTATTCCTCAGTTAAGTGTGTAAGCGATTAGAACTGTAACTTCAGTGTCATTCACGGCGGTACCTCGTTGCATGTCAATGTACAAACTTACTGTATGCATTGCCATCACAATTATGTGTATATAAAATGTGTAAACTTGCACTGTTTGACTGACCATGAAAAATAAAATTTAAAAAAAATTTAAAAAAATAAAAATCATATCCATTACCGATAACAGCCACCTAGAGATTCGTGGAGTCACACTACCTTCCAAACCCTTACCTCCTTTAAAAATATACAATAGAGGCTTATGATCCGTCCTAAGCAAGAAAGGTAGTCCCCAAAGGTAAAACCTAAAATGATTCATTCCCCAACAGCAAGCTAAGGCTTCTTTCTCAATGGCGGAATAAGATCTTTCAGCACCTTGCAAACGACGCGATGCATACCCAATCACCCTTTCTTCATTATCAACTCTCTGGGTTAACACCGCCCCCAAACCCACATTACTTGCATCTGTTGTTAATATGGTCTTCATCTTGACGTCAAAATGACCCAAAGTAGGCGCACAAACCAACGAGTCCTTAACGTTCTTAAAAGCTGATTCACACGCCTCACTCCATTCAAATTCTACTCCTTTCTTTAATAACACTCTCATTGGTTCAACAACATCAGAAAAATTTGACACAAACTTAGAACAGTATTGAGCTAGACCAAGGAATGATTTCAATACTTCTCTATCATTAGGTCTTGGAGCATCAACAATGGCTTTCACAATACTTTTCTTTGGTTTGATTCCACTGGCAGAGATCTCGTGCCCCAAATAACATACTTGATCTCTTCTTAGTTGACATTTTTCCTTTTTGATGGTTAGCCCATATTCAGCAATTCTCCTCAATACTTCAAACAACAATTCATCATGGTTCTCAAAAGATTCCCCCACCACCAAAATATCATCTTGAAAACACAATACCCTTTCCATGCCTTTAAAGATATTGTGCATTATCCTGTGGAACACGGCTGAGGCTGATGCCAGTCCAAATGGCATACGACAATAGCGGAAAGCTCCCAGCGGTGTAACAAAGGAAGTTAAGGCTCATGGCTCTGGTTGTAAATTCACTTGATGATAAGCTGCGGACATATCTAAAATGGTGAAATCTTTCCCACCTCCCATCACGCTTAACATCTCTCCAATATTGGGAAGAGGTTGACGATCTACCCATATATTTTTATTTAGGTCCCTCAAATCAATACATAAACGAATTTTATTTCCTTCCTTGGGAGCGACCACAATTGGGGCGAGCCATTCAGAGGCCTCAATAGGTTCAATAATCTTGTTTTCTAATAACTTATCAAGTTCTTGTTGGAGCAGTTCCCTCATTAACAACGGAATGGGCCTCACTTTATGCACCACTGGAACTGCGTTTTTTCCAAAATTATACGATGTGTGAATCCTTTTAACATCCCCAACTTGTCAGTAAATACATGAGGATAAGATGACATTAATCTCTCTCCCCAGTCATAATTAACATCATCCATTGTTTCTATAGCCATTACTGGCTCTTCACTGTTGGGATTAAGAATAATATTTAGATCTTTCTGGTGGCGCCAACCCAATAAATTGGAACCATCCTCTGATATATACACTCTACCATGAACACCATTATTCTTAAAAAATATATCTCTACATTCCATCCCAATAATGTTTATTCTCTTATCATCTATCAAGAAGTGGGTATTGGTTTTATGTCAGATTCAATTAGAATGGCCCCCTTGCTTAAATGGATCTCGATTTGGATTAATTAAGAACTAGAAATGAATCGGGAGATCATACGAGATTGCTTAGCACTAGATAGGGCTGGCAGCAGCCCCTGGCTGAGTCATGTGAATAGAACAGCAAGGTTACTAGGATGCCCGGAGATATTTGACATGCCTGAAAAATTATGTAAAAAAGATCTGGCGTGGGTTAAAACCTCCTTCCTACGTCTGGCATCCACAGAAAGAGAGGCTAGAGAGTTACGGGCTTACTAAATAGTAAAAACTACCTATTCCATGGAGCCTTACTTAGATATAATTACCAACCCTCAACATTGTTTTCTTTTAACAAGATTGAGATTCAACTATCTGCACTTTTTACTGGCTGAACCTCTGGGGTGGAGAAAGGCGGAGGACTTGGGGCCCTGCACTTGTGACAATTTCTCCACTCAAGACACCTTGCACTTTGTTCTGTTTTGTGAGCATTACGTGCACATTCGCAAACATTTTATATTACCAATTTTAAAGGACAAGGGCTTTTTGCAGGCTAAGCCGGCTTTAATATATTTGCAGGTGTTGAATAATCCATGGGAAAATTTTAAAGTTGCTAGTTTCTTGATTGTGGCAGTCAGAGAAAGGAAAAAAAGAGGGTCTATATGATCTGACATATCAAATGCTTGTTCCTTTTTATGTAAAATAATTCTCTTGCGTACTAGGCTGATGAACATTGGGCTGTGTTAATCTAATTTTTCTTAAACTTGTTTAATCATGTACAGTTTGTAACCAGGGCTATATATTACGTACAATTGATTCTTGTTTAATGAATTTGTTTTGTTTTTAAATGAATTTTTAATTTGCTTTTATGGTTTTAATTAACCGAATAAAGTGATTATGATGATGATGATGATGATGATGATGATGATGATAAGAGAGGTGCAGAAAGAGGGAGAGGGGTACCAAAAGAGGCAAGAGAGATGCAGAAAGAAGCAAGATAGGTGCAGAAAGAATGAAGAGGGGTGCAGAAAGAAGCAGCAGAGGTGCAGAAAGAGGCAAGAGGGATGCAGAAAAAGGCAAGAGAAGTACAGAACGAAGCAACAGAGATGCAGAAAGAGGCTAGAGAAGTGCAGAAAGAGGCAAGAGAGTGCAGAAAGAGGCAAGAGAAGTACAGAAAGAAGCAAGAGAGATGTAGAAAGAGGCAACAGAGGTGTATCAAAAGGCAAGAGGCGTGCAGAAAGAGGCAAGAGAGGTGCAGAAAGAGGCAAGAGAGGTGCAGAAAGAGGCAAGAGGGGTGCAGAAAGAAGCAAGAGAGGTGCAGAATAAGCAGGAGAAGTGCATACAGAACCAACAGAGGTGCAGAAAGAGGCAAGAAGGGTGCAGAAAGAGGTAAGAAAAGTGCAGAAAGAGGCAAGAGAGGTGCAGAAAGAGGCAAGAGAGGTGCAGAAAGAGGGAAGAGGTGTGCAGAAAAAAGCAAGAGAGGTACAGAAAGAAGCAAGAAGTGCAGAAAGAAGCAGCAGAGGTGCAGATAGTGGCAAGAGGGATGCAGAAAAAGGCAAGAGACGTGCAGAAAGAAGCAACAGAGATGCAGAAAGAGGCAAGAGTAGTGCAGAAAGAAGCAAGAGAGATGTAGCAAGATGCAACAGAGGTGCAGAAAAAGGCAAGAGGTGTGCAGAAAGAGGCAAGAGAGGTGCAGAAAGAGGTAAGAGAAGTGCAGAAAGAGAGAGAGGGGTACAGAAAAAAGTAAGAGAGGTGCAGAAAGAAGCAAGAGAAGTGCATAACACAGCAAGAGAGGTGCAGAAAAAAGAAAGAGAAGAGCAGAAAGAAAGAACAGAGGTGCAGAAAGTAGCAAGAGAGAGCAGAAATAGGAAAGAGAAGTGTCAAAAGAGGCAGGAGAGGTGCAGAAAGAAGTAAGAGAAGTGGAGAAAAAAGCAAGGGAGGTGCAGAAAGAGGCAACAGAATAGCAGAAAGAGGCAAGAGCGGAGTAGAAAGAGTCAAGAGAGGCGAGAAAGAGATAAGAGAGGTGCATAAAGAGGGAGAGGAGTGCAGAAAGAGGCAAGAGGGATGTAGAAAGAAGCAAGAGAGGTGCAGAAAGAAGCAAGAGAAGTGTAGAAAGGAGCAACAGAGCTGCAGAGAGAGGCGAGAGGGATGCAGAAAGAGGCAAGAGAGGTGCAGAAACAGGAAAAGAAATGCAGAAATAGGGAATAGGGGTGCAGAAAGAGGAAAGAGAGGTGCAGAAAGAGGGAAGAGGGGTACAGAAAGAGGCAAGAGGGGTGCAGAAAGAAGCAAGAGAGATGCAGAAAGAACTAACAGAGGTGCAGAAAGAGGCAAGAGGTGTGCAGAAAGAGGCAAGAGAAGTGCAGCAAGAAGCAAGAGAGGTGCAAAAAAAGGTAAGAAAACTGCAGAACGGGGCAAGAAAGGTACGGAAACAGGAAGAGAGGTGCTGAAAGAGGGATTAGGGGTGCAGAAAGAGGCAAGAGAAGTGCAGAAAGAGGGAAGAGGGATGCAGAAAGAGGCAACAGGAGTGCAGAAAGAAGCAAGAGAAGTGCATACAGAACCAACAGAGGTGCAGAAAGAAGCAAGAAGGGTGCAGACATAGGTAAGAGAAGTGCAAAGAGAAGCAACAGAGGTACAGAAAGAGGCAAAAGAACTGCAGAAAAAGGCAAGAGAGGTGCAGAAAGAAGCAAGAGAGGTGCAGAAAGAAGCAAGAGAAGTGCAGAAAAAGCAGCAGAGGTACAGATAGAGGCAAGAAGGATGCAGAAAAAGGCAAGAGAAGTAGAGAAAGAAGCAACAGAGATGCAGAAAGATGCAAGAGAAGTGCAGAAAGAGGCAAGAGAGTGCAGAAAGGCAAGAGCAGTACAGAAAGAAGCAGGAGAGATGTAGAAAGAGGCAACAGAGGTGTAGAAAAAGGCAAGAGGTGTGCAGAAAGAGGCGAGAGAGGTGCAGAAAGAGGTAAGAGAAGTACAGAAAGAGGGAGAGGGGTGCAGAAAGAAGCAAGAGTGGTGCAGAAAGAAGCAAGAGAAGTGCATAACAAAGCAAGAGAGGTGCAGAAAGAAGCAAGAGAAGAGCAGAAAGAAAAAACAGAGGTGCAGAAAGAAGCAACAGAGATGAAATAGGAAAAAGAAGTGTAAAAAGAGGCAAGAGAGGTGCAGAAAGAAGTAAGAGAAGTGGAGAAAAAAGCAAGGGAGGTGCAGAAAGAGGCAACATGGGAGCAGAAAGAGGCAAGAGCAGTGCAGAAAGAGGCAAGAGAGGCGAGGAAGAGATAAGAGGTACAGAAAGAGGGAGAGGAGTGCAGAAAAAAGGCAAGAGGGATGCAGAAAGAAGCAAGAGAGGTGCAGAAACAGGAAAAGAAGTGCAGAAAGAGGGAACAGGGGTGCAGAAAGAGGCAAGAGAGGTGCAGAAAGAGGGAAGGGGTGCAGAAAGAGGCAAGAGGGGTACAGAAAGAAGCAAGAGAGGTGCAGAAATAGGAAAGAGAAGTGTAAAAAGAGACAAGAGAAGTGGAGAAAAAAGCAAGGGAGGTGCAGAAAGAGTCAACAGAGGAGCAGAAAGAGGCAAGAGCGGTGCAGAAAGAGTCAAGTGAGGTGAGAAAGAGATAAGAGAGGTGCAGAAAGAGGGAGAGGAGTGAAGAAAGAGGCAAGAGAAGTGCAGAAAGAAGCAAGAGAGGTGCAGAAATAGGCAAGAGAAGTGTAGAAAGGAGCAACAGAGCTGCAGAGAGAGGCAAGAGGGATGCAGAGAGGCAAGAGATGTGCAGAAAAAGGAAAAGAGATGCAGAAAGAGGAAACAGGGGTGCAGAAAGAGGCAAGAGGGGTACAGAAAGAGGCAAGAGAAGTGCAGCAAGAAGCAACAGAGGTGCAGAAAAAGGCAAGAAAACTGCAGAACGAGGCAAGAAAGGTATAGAAACAGAAAGAGAGTTGCTGAAAGAGGGAACAGGGGTCCAGAAAGAGGCAAGAGAAGTGCAGAAAGAGGGAAGAGGAATGCAGAAAGAGGCAAGAGGATTGCAGAAAGAAGCAAGGGAAAGGGCATACAGAACCAACAGAGGTGCAGAAAGAAGCAAGAAGGGTGCAGAAATAGGTAAGAGAAGTGCAGAGAGAAGCAACAGAGGAACAGAAAGAGGCAAAAGAATTGCGGAAAGAGGCAAGGGAGGTGCAGAAAGAGGCAAGAGAGGTGCAGAAAGAGGGAAGAGGTGTGCAGAAAGAATGAAGAGGGGTGCAGAAAGAAGCAAGAGAGGTGCAGAAAGAAGCAAGAGAAGTGCAGAAAAAGCAGCAGAGGAACAGAAAGAGGCAAGAGGGATACAGAAAAAGGCAAGAGAAGTAGGGAAAGAAGCAACAGAGATGCAGAAAGAGGCTAGAAAAGTGCAGAAAGAGGCAAGAGAATGCAGAAAGAGGCAAGAGAAGTGCAGAAAGAAGCAGGAGAGATGTAGAAAGAGGCAACAGAGGTGCAGAAAAAGGCAAGAGGTATGCAGAAAGAGGCAAGAGAGGTGCAGAAAGAGGTAAGATAAGTGCAGAAAGAGAGGGTACAGAAAGAAGCAAGAGAGGTGAAGAAAGAAGCAAGAGAAGAGCAGAAAGAAAAAATAGAGGTGCAGAAAGAAGCAACAGAGATGAAGAAATAGGAAAGAGAAGTGTAAAAAGAGGCAAGTGAGGTGCAGAAAGAAGTAAGAGAAGTGGAGAAAAAAGCAAGGGAGGTGCAGAAAGAGGGAGAGGAGTGCAGAGAGAGGCAAGAGGGATGCAGAAAGAAGCAAGAGAGGCGCAGAAAGAAACAAGAGAAGTATAGAAAGAAGCCACAGAGCTGCAGAGAGAGGCAAGAGGGATGCAGAAAGAGGTAAGAGAGGTGCAGAAACAGGAAAAGAGGTGCAGAAAGAGGGAACAGGGGTGCAGAAAGAGGCAAGAGAGGTGCAGAAAGAGGGAAGGGGTGCAGAAAGAGGCAAGAAGGGTGCAGAAAGAAGCAAGAGAGGTGCAGAAAGAACTAACAGAGGTGCAGAAAGAGGCAAGAGGTGTGCAGAAAGAGGCAAGAGAAGTGCAGCAAGAAGCAACAGAGGTGCAGAAAGAGGCAAGAAAACTGCAGAAAGAGGCAAGAAAGGTATGGAAACAGGAAGAGAGGTGCTGAAAGAGGGAACAAAGGTACAGAAAGAGGCAAGAGGAGTGCAGAAAGAAGCAAGAGAGGTGCAGAAAGAGGGTAGAGATATGCAGAAAGAAGCAATATAGGTGCAGAATGAGGCAAGAGAAGTGCAGAAAGAAGCAGCAGAGGTGCAGAAAGAGGTAAGAGGGAGGCAGAAAAAGGCAAGAGAAGTGCAGAAAGAAGCAACAGAGTGCAGAAAGAGGCAAGAGAAGTGCAGAAAGAGGCAAGAGACGTACAGACAGAAGCAAGAGAGATGTAGAAAGATACAACAGAGATGCCGAAAAATGCAAGAGGTGTGCAGAAAGAGGCAAGGGAGGTGCAGAAAGAGATAAGAGAGGTGCAGAAAGAGGGAGAGGGATAGAGAAAGAGGCAAGAGGGGTTGCAGAAAGAGGCAAGCGGGGTGCAAAACGAGGCAAGAGAAGAGCAGAAAGAAGCAACAGAGATGCAGAAAGAGGCAAGAAGCAACAGAGATGCAGAAAGAGGCAAGAGAAGTGTAGAAAGAGGCAATAGAGGAGCATAAAGAGGCAAGAGCAGTGCAGAAAGAGGCAAGAGAGGTGCAGAAAGAGATAAGAGAGGTGCAGAAAGAGGGAGAGGAGTGCAGAAAGAGGGAAGAGGGATGCAGAAAGAAGCAAGAGAGGTGCAGACAGAAGCAAGACAAGTGCAGAAAGAAGCAACAGAGCTGCAGAAAGAGGAAAGAGGGGTGCAAAAAGAGACAAGAGAAGTGGAGAAAGTAGCAACAGAGGTGCAGAAAGAGGGAGAGGAGTGCAGAAAGAGGCAAGAGGGATGCAGAAAGAAGCAAGAGAGGTGCAGAGAGAAGCAAGACAAGTGCAGAAAGAAGCAACAGAGCTGCAGAAAGAGGAAAGTGGGGTGCAGAAAGAGGCAAGAGAAGTGCAGAAAGGAGCAACAGAGGTGCAGAAAGAGGCAAGAGAACTACAGAAAGAGGCAAGGTAGGTGCAGAAACAGGAAAAGAGGTACAGAAAGAGCGAACAGGGGTGCAGAAAGAAGCAAGAGAGGTGTATAAAGAGGGAAGAGGGGTGCAGAAAGAGGCAAGAGGGGTGCAGGAAAAAGCAAAAGAAGTGCAGAAAGAACCAACAGAGGTGGAGAAAGAGTCGAGAGAAGAGCAGAAAGAAAGATCAGACGTGCAGAAAAAAGCAACAGAGATGCAGAAATAGGAAAGAAGTGTAAAAAGAGGCAGGAGAGATGTAGAAAGAAGTAAGAGAAGAGGAGAAAAAAGAAAGGGAGGTGCAGAAAGAGGCAACAGATTAGCAGAAAGAGGCAAGAGTGGTGCAGAAAGAGGTAAGAGAGGCGAGAAAGAGATAAGAGAGGTGCAGAAAGAAGGAGAGGAGTGCAGAAAGAGGCAAGAGGGATACAGAAAGAGGCAAGAGAGGTGCAGAAAAAAGCATGAGAAGTGTACAAAGAAGCAACAGAGCTGTAGAAAGAGACATGAGGGATGCAGAAAGAGGCAAGAGAAGTGCAGAAAGAAGCATGAGAAGTGTACAAAGAAGCAACAGAGCTGTAGAAAGAGACATGAGGGATGCAGAAAGAGGTAAGAGAAGTGCAGAAAGAAGCAACAGAGGTGCAGAAAGAGGTAGGAGAACTACAGAAAGAGACAGGAGAGGTGCAAAAACATGAAAAGAGGTGCAGAAAGAGGGAACAGGGGTGCAGAAAGAGGCAAGAGAGGTGCAGAAGGAGGGAAGAGGGGTGCAGAAAGAGGCAAGAGGGGTGCAGAAAGAAGCAAGAGAGGTGCAGAAAAAAGCAAGAGAAGTGCAGAAAGACCTTACAGAGGTGCAGAAAGAGGCGCAGAAAGAGGCAAGAGGTGTGCCGAAAGAGGCAAGAAAACTGCAGAAAGAGGCAAGAAAGGTATGGAAACAGGAAGAGAGGTGCAGAAAGAGGGAACAGAGGTGCAGAAAGAGGCAATAGAAGTGCATAAAGAGGGAAGAGGGTTGCAGAGAGAGGCAAGAGGGGTGCAGAAAGAAGCAAGAGAGGTGAAGAAAGAAGCAAGAAAAGTGCATACAGAACCAACAGAGGTGCGGAAAGAGGCAAGAGAACTGAGGAAAGAGGCAACAGAGGTGCATAAAGAGCCAAGAGAGGTGCAGAAAGAGGGAAGAGGTGTGCAGAAAGAATGAAGAGGGGTCTGTGAGAAGTTGGCCTGGTATATGCTGTTCACTAATTAAAGTGGACATCTTGCACCAGTCCAATTCGACTCTTATGGTAGGTAGGTTTAAGACAACCTTTATAGAAAGCTATCCTAGTGGTAGCTGTGGAGAGCAGCCTTCAGGCTAAGTCTTGGAGGAATGTAAAGCAGCTTGTTTTACCACATAATCTCTTGAATCACCAAATGAAAAGACACCACACAGGTGTATATATATCAAATATATATGTATTTATTACTAAACAACTCTCTACTAATCTCTTTATGAGATTAGAAGTCAGGAACATATGTACAAATCAAATGTTATCAAAAATAAGTTAGCACAAGTAAATATCACAATCTTATCTTGGTTAGACCGTGGTCTAGAGCATTTAGAATCGAGGGACCCCAAAGTCCCACCCCAGGTAGTTGTAGGAGACCCACAGGGGACGGACGCGGTGTTCAGACACTGGTGCGAGTCCTGTATGAGTCTATGCGAGAGAACGCGATTGAGTTATCAATGTTACAGGTCCCTGGTGTGTTCGAGGCGAACACACCGATCAGTCAGTACGAGTCGAAGGATGCGGATACTGAGAGAGTTACAAGGGAGTTGGATGCGATGTGTCTAACACAGACGCGAGCCCTGTATGAGCCAGTGCGATAATCGCACGGGGAAAATAGGAGTTTTAGGGCACTTCTAGGGTAGCTACAAATACGCCACTTACAGGGTAAGTAGTTCTAGGGCCCACACCCACAGGAGCACCGTAGTGATGAAGTTACCTCACCCAGGGGAGCCGGTTGCATAGGTGTCCTTTGGTGTCGGGTCGCGGCGTCGTTTTCAATGGGAACCAATGAAGACTTTCTGCTTGCGACGACAGAAGAAGTGTCCGTTGGAATCCAAGCCTGGATTCGGAGGGAGGAAGACCTGAAAGCAGAGGGGACAGTGTTCACAGTCACTTGGCAGTGACTCTGGGCAAGGAAGATGAATGCCCACCGTCGTCGACAGCTTCGGGTCGTTCACGGGTGTCTTGACTCTTTGACCACGTGGTCCAGGCAGCGTCGATGATGACCAGGAGCTGGATTCGGTGTGTCCCACGACGTCTGCAGCTTACTGAGGTGTCGGCGACTCGATTGGAGCCAAAAAGCCTTGGTAGCAGCAAGTCTCGTGGTGATGAGGAAAAGTAAATGGTGCAGACCAGCAAGGTCTGGGGGACGTATCCAGCAAGGGCAAGTCAGGGCAGGCCTGGAGCAACCAGGGGAGCCCTTCCATTTCATTGGAAAGTCTTCTGGGGACCCACAAGCTGGCTGGCAAGGGATCGCAAAGACGCCTTGGGAGAATCCACTCAACAGGGGCCCACGGTCACTCGGGACGGTGTAGGCCTCTGAATTTGGGAGGGATCTCTGCTCGAGGATGGGACCACATGTGGTCCAAAGCACAAGTTCGTAGAACGTCGGGAAAGGGTTGCACTCGACAATAGTGCACGGTACCCAGGGGCTGCGGTTCCTCGTTGCTCGTGGGGTCCACTTGCCTCAGCTTCGCTGGGAACTCACGATGGCCTTGGAGAAGTCAGGAAATCCTCTTCCTGGGCTGCAGGGACTTCGGGCTCCGGCGGGAGCGGCATAGTTTGCGACCATCGTTGTAGTTTTTGGTGCCTGCCAAGCAGGGGAGTCACTCCTTGACTCCAAGGGAGATTCTTCAGTCTTCCAGAGGTAGTGGAATGTCGAAGGTCTAGGATTCTTCTTAAGAGCGTCGTCCAGGGAGATCTGGGTTGCAATGCACAGGTTCCCCCTCTTATACTAAAAGAAAGGGAGGGACTAGCTCTATGACCCCACCTATGGGAGGGTCAGGGGAGTGGGTGGCTACACCCACTTCCCTTTGTCCAGTTTCGCACCAGAGCAGGGGCAGGTAGCCCCTGAGCTGGTTTGAACTGGCATGTGCACAGAGGAGCCTTCCGCTCCCCCAGTGCAGGACTTCAAAGCACTCTAGGAGTGCACCCACCCAGCCCCAATACACTAAACCCTGTCTGGAAGGTGGTCAAACCCTCCTGTGACAGGATATCTATTGTTGGGCTTCCTCCACTGCGAGTTTCGGTCGTCAGCAGGAGGGCAGCCCAGTGTCTGTGACTGGTGGCATCCATTTTGTGATGCCAGGGCTCTTCAGGATTCTACCGCGTTTCCACAGTAGGTACATGTCTATCCCTCTAGAAGGGTGGAATGCTACCCCCACTGCCAGAACTGGTGGGGGGGGGTAGTATTCCAAGATGTTTGACACCAAACACAACATGTTTCCGTGTAGCCATCCCAAAGTTAGCATTTAACGCAAGGTTATAATGCGCTTAAGAGTATATGGTCAGGCTGCACTACAAACAGCATCAGAGAAGGGTCTCCAAATGCTGCAGAGGGGCTCTGCTCATGCAGGGGCACCCCCTCACATAGGAACCAAGCACTCTGCCTTCAGGATTGATAAGGCCTCCCATAGGAGTGACTTATACGTTTATATGTGTGTATCTATGTAGTGATATAGGTAGCCTATATCACAGAAAGGGGTGCATGCACCACCTTACCCAGGCTGCAGTAGCAGACCTGTGGTGTCAGATTTAGTCTGCTTCCCAGGGGTGGCATAATACATGCTTCAGCCCCTGGTAGGCCTGTGAAGTACCTATGCCCTTGGTACCTAAGGTACCATATACTAGGGACTCATAAGGTACCACAGTATCCAATCACTAGTGCACCTAGAGTGCACTCCAAGTCGTTTAGAGAGAACAGAGAGGCTGGGGCCCCGATTGGCAGGGTCCCAGCCAGACTATAGCCAGAAACCAGTGTAAACATCAGAAAAAAAGTGGGGGCAACATAAGAGGCAGATCCTACTCTCCTACACAATCCCCCCCAAATGCAGGGACACTAAACTAACCTTGACCAGTTGAGTCTTCGTGTTCTAAGTGGAAATACCTTGAGAGTCCATCTGCATTGGCATGTTGGGTCCCAGGTCTATGTTTCACTGTATAGTCCATCCCCTGTAGGGAAATGGACCACCTCAAAAGTTTTGGGTTTTCACCTTTCATCTGTTTAAGCCATAGGAGGGGCTTGTGGTCAGTCTGAACTATGAAGTGAGTGCCAAACAAGTATGGCCTCAGCTTCTTCAGGGCCCACACCACAGCAAAGGCCTCCCTCTCTATAGCTGACCAACGTTTCTCTCTAGGGGTCAGCCTTCTGCTAATGAAAGCTACTGGCTGGTCTTGACCTTCATCATTCAGTTGAGACAGTACAGCTCCCACACCCAGCTCAGAAGCATCTGTTTGGACAATGAACTTTTTGGTGTAGTCTGGACTCTGTAAGATGGGGGCAGTGCACATGGCCTGCTTTAGGTCTTCAAATGCCTTCTGACAGCTAGCTGTCCACTGAACCTTTTTTGGCATTTTCTTTGAGGTTAGATCATTCAAGGGGGTCACTATAGATCCATATCCCTTCACAAACCTCCTATAGTACCCAATCAGGCCTAAGAAGGCTCTCACCTGTCTCTGGGTGATTGGAGCAACCCATTCCATTATGGTTTGGATTTTGCTCTGTAAAGGCTGAACCTGGCCTCCACCTACAAGGTGGCCCAGGTACACAACCTGACTCTGCCCTATCTGGCACTTAGTGGCCTTGATAGTGAGGCCTGCTTTCTGCAGAGCCTCCAAAACAT
The DNA here is from genome assembly GCA_963921515.1 of Calotriton arnoldi. Lineage (NCBI taxonomy): Eukaryota > Metazoa > Chordata > Amphibia > Caudata > Salamandridae > Calotriton > Calotriton arnoldi. The sequence goes on from CAWUFW010003764.1 coordinate 1,287,806, forward strand.
TTCTGAGGTGGACCAGGTGATCCTGCCAGGAGGAACTAAAGACAGCAATATCATCTAGATAAGCTGAGCAATAAGTTTCCATCCCTGCCAGAACTTTATTCACCAACCTCTGAAAAGTGGCAGGTGCATTTTGTCAATCCAAAGGGCATCACCACAAAGTGGTAGTACCCACCAGGGGTCGAAAATGCTGTTTTGGCTTTTGCATCATCAGCTAACCTGATCTGCCAGTAGCCAGCTGTTAGGTCAAATGTACTCAGATACTTGGCGGAGGCCAAAGTATCAATCAGCTCATCTGCCCTTAGTATGGGATAGGCATCAGTCCTAGTGACTGCATTGAGGCCTCTGTAGTCTACACAAAACCTCATTTCTTTCTTACCACCCTGGGTATGAGGCTTGGGTACTAGGACTACTGGGCTAGCCCAAGGGCTATCTGAAGGCTCAATCACACCTAACTCCAACATTTTCTGGACTTCAGTCCTGATACAGTCCCTGACACGGTCAGGTTACCTGTAGATTTTACTCTTGACAGGCAGACTTTCTCCAGTGTCCACCTCATGGGTGCACCAGGTAGTCTGACTAGGGGTCAGGCTAAACATATGTCTGTACTGCTGCAGAACTTGTCTGCACTCAGTTTGCTGATGGTCAGTGAGGCTGCTTGCCAAAGCAACACCATCTACTGACGCATCATCAGGGTTCTGTGAGAGCAGGTCAGGGAGAGGGTCACTCTCCTCCTCCTGTTCCTCATCAGTTGCCATGAGCAAGCCCATGTCAGCCCTGTCAACATATGGTTTCAATCTGTTGACATGGAGCACCCTCAGGGGGCTCCTGGGAGTTCCAAGATTCACCAGATAGGTGATTTCTCCCTTTTGCTCAACTATTGTATGGGGGCCACTCCATTTGTCTTGGAGGGCTGCTGGGGCCACAGGCTCCAACACCCACACTTTCTGTCCTGGCTGGTACACAGTCAGCACAGCCTTTTGGTCATGCCAAGCTTTTTGCAATTCTTGGCTGGCCTCCAGGTTTTTGGTTGCCTTTTTCATGTAGTCGGCCATCCTGGAGCGGAGACCAAGTACATAGTCCATCACATCTTGTTTGGGGGCTTGAGAGGTAACTCCCAGCCCTCTTTTACCAAACATAATGGACCTCTTACAGGATGCCCAAACAGAAGCTCAAATGGGCTGTAACCAACCCCCTTCTGTGGAACCTCTCTGTATGCAAACAACAGGCAGGGAAGAAGAAGGTCCCATTTCCGCCTAAGCTTCTCTGGGAGTCCTTTAATCATTCCCTTAAGGGTTTTGTTGAAGCGTTCAACCAACCCATTGCATTGTGGGTGATAGGGGTGGTGAACTTATAAGTTACACCACACTCCTTCCACATTGCCTTCAGATATCCTGACATGAAGTTTGTACCTCTGTCAGAGATGACCTCCTTTGGAAAACCCACTCTGGAGAAAACTCCAATGAGGGCTCTTGCCACCACAGGGGCTGTGGTGGTCCTCAGAGGAATTGCCTCTGGGTACCTGGTGGCATGATCCACTACCACCAGGATAAATCTGTGCCCAGATGCAGTTTGAGGGTCAAGGGGACCAACAATGTCAATCCCTACCCTTTCAAAGGGTACCCCCACCACAGGTAGTGGTATCAGGGGGGCCTTTGTTGTGCCACCTGCCTTGCCACTGGCTTGGCATGTGACACAGGAGCGACAAAACTCCTTTGTGTCCTCTGACATATGTGGCCAGTGAAAATGTGGAACAGGCCTGTCCCAGGTCTTGTTTTGGCCCAAGTGACCTGCCAAAGGGATGTCATGTGCTAGGGTCAAGAGGAACCCCCTAAACTTCTGAGGTATTACCAACCTCCTGGTGGCCCCAGGGGCTGGATCTCTACCCTCAGAATATAGGAGTCCCTCATCCCAATAAACTTTATGGGACCCACTAGCACTCCCAGCAGCCTCAGCAGCAGCCTGCTGTCTGAGGGGTTCAAGAGAGGGGCAGCACTGCTGCTCCTTACTCAGATCTTCCCTAGAAGGGCCCCGTGCCCCCAAGAACTCAACCTGATCAGGCTCAAGTTCCTCTGGGGCAGTTCCTTCTTCAGGGTCTGCTCCTCCTCCCTGGGGAGGGGAATCTGTGATCTGAGACAGAGGGAAGGCACTGCCTTAACCCTACTGCTCCTCCTCTTGGGAAGCATCTGGTCCATAATTTCAGGATCCAGAGCTGATTCAGTGTCATGCATTTTGGCTTGTGACCTGGTCACAGCAAATACCTCTGCAGGGATGCCCAACATCTCAGCATGAGTCCATAACTCTACTTCAGACCAGGCTGAAGTTTCTAGATCATTGCCCAATAGACATTCTACAGGGAGGTCTGCACTGACTACAACCTTCTTGAGGCCAGTTACCCCTCCCCAGGAGAAATTCACAACTGCCAGACTATGGTTGGTCCTGACATTGCTTGCATTGGTCACCTGGTACATTTCGCCCAGGATGATCTGTCCAGGGTCCACAAGATCCTCTGCCACCATGGTGACACTAGCACCTGTGTCCCTAAATGCCAAAGCCTGTTTGCCATTTATTACAGTCTGCTGTTTGTATTTGCCCAGATTACTGGGGCTTACTAGGAAGGACATGTCAATTTCTCCATCACAAATCAGCATTGCCTGTGTGGTTACTCTGACTAGGTCAGAGTCCACTTCAGAACCCAGGGTCAACCCTACAACACCCTTCTTCTGAGTACCACCTCCACCAGTAGCTGGACTAGGGGGAACAGTTGCCTTAGGGGCAGGAGTGGTGGTGGTTTGGTCTTTGGACTTGTTACAATCAGAAGTCCAGTGCCCTTTCTGTTTACAGAATTTGCACCAGGGCTTCTTTTGGCCTTTTCCCTTGTTGGATTGTGACTCCCCACCAGATGCAGATTTTTGGGGCCCTTGTGAAGACTTCTGGTCTGTTGACTTATCCCCACCTTTCTCAGAGCCCTTAGAATCCTGCTTCTTGGTGTCACCCCATTGGTTCTGGGTTTTCTGCCTCACCCTGGTTCTGACCCACTTGTCTGCCTTCTTTCCCAATTCTTGGGGAGAGGTCAGATCGGAGTCCACCAGGTATTGATGCAACAACTGGTTCTGGCAATTATTAAGGATCTGTTCTCTCATCATTAGATTATACAATCCCTTGAAATCAGTAACCCTACTGCCAACCAGCCAACCCTCCAGAGCCTTGGTTGCACAATCTACAAAGTCAGTCCAGTCCTGAGTCTGTGCCTTCTGGGTGTCTCTGAACTTCAACCTGTAGTGCTCAGTGGTTAAGCCAAACCCATCTATCAGTGCACTCTTCAGGCCTTCATAGTCATCAGCATCCTCTTCTCTAACAGTGAGGAGCTTGTCTCTACCTTTATCTGAAAAGGAGAGCCACAGGATTGCTGCCCACTGCTTTTGGGGGACCTGTTGTACTCTATAGGCCCTTTCCATAGCAGTTATCCACTTATGGATATCATCCCCACTCTGGTAGGGAGGAACAACCTTGCTCAGGTTCCTATGGTCTGGAATATATTCTCTGCCTCTAGGGACACTGTTGCTGCCACCAGGGGGTTCTAACCCCTCTTTTCTAGAAGCTCTCTGGAGCTCAAAGGCTTCTCTATCTAATGCCAACTGCTTGGTTTTGAGGGCAAATCTTGCTTCTTCATACTGCAGCAGTTTGCACAGTCTTTCAGAGGAGGTCTCTCTTCTTGGGAAGTAGGAGTTCCTCTGCTGGACAAATTCTCTGCCAGAGTGATAGGAGCGGTCAGAGTCCCTAGAAAGGGACCAATGCCTCTCCTCCACTGTGTCAGTTCTCTTAGGGAGAATTCCTCTGTCCTTTTCAGACCCCTTGGGGCCTGGCCCTACAATCACAGAGTCTTGGTCAACTTGATGTTCATCATCTGACCCAGACACTGTAATTGACCCACCCCTGATTCAGACCCATTAGCTCCTAGAGCTAATCTAAGATCATCTGCTGTCAGCAGATCTATCAGGTGTAGTGTGGAGGGACTCTGTCCTATCTTCAGGTGCCTCTCAGCACACATGGCTTTCAAGTCAAAGAAAGTCATGTCCTTATACTGAAGCTGGGTGGATCCACTGGGTCCATCCCTTAAGGACATTCTAGTGTTGTGCAGTGTTGTACTACCTACACTAGTTTGTGGCCTACTGATCCTAGCTTGAGCTGTAGAAAGGGTGTGCTATCCCTTGGCACACAGCTCTAAGTTCAGTAGAACTTATTGATACTAAGCTTGACTTTATATGTACCTTGAGTACCTATAGTGGTTTTCAGTTAGTAATTCAAATAGAGATTTTCTGGTAAACAATAGCAAGCTGGAATCCCACACGCTGCCACCAATGTGAGAAGTTAGCCTGGTATATGCTGTTCACTAATTAAAGTGGACACCTTGCACCAGTCCAATTCGACTCTTATGGTAGGTAGGTTTAAGACAACCTTTATAGAAAGCTATCCTAGTGGTAGCTGTGGAGAGCAGCCTTCAGGCTAAGTCTTGGAGGAATGTAAAGCAGCTTGTTTTACCACACAATCTCTTGAATCACCAAATGAAAAGACACCACACAGGTATATATATCAAATATATATGTATTTATTACTAAACAACTCTCTACTAATCTCTTTATGAGATTAGAAGTCAGGAACATATATACAAATCAAATGTTATCAAAAATAAGTTAGCACAAGTAAATATCACAATCTTATCTTGGTTAGACCGTGGTCTAGAGCATTTAGAATTGAGGGACCCCAAAGAACCACCCCAGGTAGTTGTAGGAGACCCACAGGGGACGGACGCGGTGTTCAGACACTGGTGCGAGTCCTGTACGAGTCTATGCGAGAGAACGTGATTCAGGTATCAATGTTACAGGTCCCTGGCGTGTTCGAGGCGAACACACCGATCGGTCAGTACGAGTCGAAGGACGCGGATACTGAGAGAGTTACAAGGGAGTTGGACGCGATGTGTCTAACACAGACGCGAGCCCTGTACGAGCCAGTGCGATAATCGCACGGGGAAAATAGGAGTTTTAGGGCACTTCTAGGGTAGCTACAAGCAAGCCACTTACAGGGTAAGTAGTTCTAGTGCCCACACCCACAGGAGCACAGTAGTGCTGAAGTTACCTCACCCAGGGGAGCCGGGTGCATAGGTGTCCTTTGGTGTCGGGTCGCGGCGTCGTTTTCAATTGGAACCAATGAAGACTTGCTGCTTGCGACGACAGAAGAAGTGTCCGTTGGAATCCAAGCCTGGATTCGGAGGGAGGAAGACCTGAAAGCAGAGGGGACAGTGTTCACAGTCACTTGGCAGTGACTCTGAGCAAGGAAGATGAATGCCCACCGTCGTCGACAGCTTTGGGTCGTTCACGGGTGTCTTGACTCTTTGACACGTGGTCCAGGCAGTGTCGATGATGACCAGGAGCTGGATTCGGTGTGTCCCACGACGTCTGCAGCTTACTGAGGTGTCAGCGACTCGATTGGAGCCAACAAGCCTTGGTAGCAGCAAGTCTCGTGGTGATGAGGAAAAGTCAATGGTGCAGACCAGCAAGGTCTGGGGGACTTACCCAGCAAGGGAAGGTCAGGGCAGGCCTGGAGCAACCAGGGAGCCCTTCGGTTTTGTTGGAAAGTCTTCTGGGGACCCACAAGCCGGCTGGCAAGGGATCGCAAAGACGCCTCGGGAGGATCCACTCAACAGGGGCCCACGGTCACTCGGGACGGTGTAGGCCTCTGAATTCGGGAGGGATCTCTGCTCGAGGCTGGGACCACACGTGGTCCAAAGCACAAGTTCGTAGAACGTCGTGAAGGGGTTGCACTCGACAATAGTGCACGGTACCCAGGGGCTTCGGTTCCTCGTCACTCGTGGGGTCCACTTGCCTTAGCTTCACTGGGGACTCACGATGGCCTTGGAGAAGTCAGGAAATTCTCTCCCTGGGCTGCAGGGACTTCGGGCTCCGGTGGGAGCGGCGTAGTTTGTGACTGTCGTTGTAGTTTTTGGTGCCTGCCAAGCAGGGGAGTCACTCCTTGACTCCAAGGGAGATTCTTCAGTCTTCCAGAGGTAGTGGAACGTCGAAGGTCCAGGATTCTTCTTAAGAGCATCGTCCAGGGAGATCTGGGTTGCAATGCACAGGTTCCCCCTCTTATACTAAAAGAAAGGGAGGGACTAGCTCTATGACCCCACCTATGGGAGGGTCAGGGGAGTGGGTGGCTACACCCACTTCCCTTTGTCCAGTTTCACACCAGAGCAGGGGCAGGTAGTCCCTGAGCTGGTTTGAACTGGCATATGCACAGAGGAGCCTTCTGCTCCCCCAGTGCAGGACTTCAAAGCACTCTAGGAGTGCACCCACCCAGCCCCAATACACTAAACCCTGTCTGGAAGGTGGTCACACCCTCCTGTGACAGGATACCTATTGTTGGGCTTCGTCCACTGCGAGTTTCGGTCGTCAGCAGGAGGGCAGCCCAGTGTCTGTGACTGGTGGCATCCATTTTGTGATGCCAGGGCTCTTCAGGATTCTACCGCGTTTCCACAGTAGGTACATGTCTATCCCTCTAGAAGGGTGGAATGCTACCCCCGCCGCCAGAACTGGCGGGGGGTAGTATTCCAAGATGTTTGACACCAAACACGACATGTTTCCGTGCAGCCATCCCAAAGTTAGCATTTAACGCGAGGTTATAATGCGCTTAAGAGTATATGGTCAGGCTGCACTACAAACAGCATCAGAGAAGGGTCTCCGAATGCTGCAGAAGGGCTCTGCTCATGCAGGGGCACCCCCTCACATAGGAACCAAGCACTCTGCCTTCAGGATTGATAAGGCCTGCCATAGGAGTCACTTATAGGTTTATATGAGTGTATCTATGTAGTGATATAGGTAGCCTATATCACAGTAAGGGGTGCATGCACCACCTTACCCAGGCTGCAGTAGCAGACCTGTGGTGTCAGATTTTCTGCTTCCCAGGGGTGGCATAATACATGCTTCAGCCCCTGGTAGGCCTGTGAAGTACCTATGCCCTTGGTACCTAAGGTACCATATACTAGGGACTCATAAGGTACCACAGTATCCAATCACTAGTGCACCTAGAGTGCACTCCAAGTCGTTTAGAGAGAACAGAGAGGCTGGGGCCCTGATTGGCAGGGTCCCAGCCAGACTATAGCCAGAAACCAGTGTAAACATCAGAAAAAAAGTGGGGGCAACATAAGAGGCAGATCCTACTCTCCTACAAAAGCTATCCTAGTGGTAGCTATGGAGAGCAGCCTTCAGGCTAAGTCTTGAAGGAATGTAAAGCAGCTTGTTTTACCAGTCTATAATCTCTTGAGTGACCAAATGAAAGAGGACCACACCAGGTATATATTTAAAATATATGTATTTAGTCTTAAACACACCCCTCTAGTCTCTTTATGAGGCTAGAGATCGAAGTACATAAGTTACAAGTCAGTTATCAACAGTAATAGCACAAATACACGTTTGAGCCCAAGGGGCGTACCAAACCATATACCATTAAAGTGGTATAAGAACCACGACTGAGCTAGACACAAGGCCTAGAGCCTGTAGAAGTGCTTGGCCCTTAAGGAACCACCCAAGGTAGTGACACAGGGGACCCACGGGGGACGCGTGCAGTGTGAGAACACAGCCGCGAGCCGCCGTTGACTTCTATGGGGAATGTAGCGGTTGGAGTTTTAAAGAAAAGGGACACTTAGAGGAGGACTTGGCGCAAACCCCTTTAGAACTAGGTTGTTCTAGAGTCTATACCCACGGGAGCACTGGAGTACTCGAGTTACCTCACCCAGGGAAGCCGGGTGCATAGGTGTCTTTCGGGGTCGGGTTTCGTCGTCGTTTTCAATGGCGATCTGCTGCAAAGTGCTGCTGGCGACCAAGTCGAAAGTGTTCAGGTGGATCCAAGGGTGGATCGGAGATCTGAAAAACCTGAAAGCAGAGGGGACAGAGTCTGGGTCACTAGCCAGTGACCAGGAAGGTGATGAGCAGATGCCCACCGATGTCGGGTGCTTCAGGTACGTTGATGGTTGACTTGACTCTTCAGCCACAAGGTCCAGGAGGTGTCAACGACAACCAGGAGCTGGATTCGAGCTGTCCCATGACGTCTGTCGTTTGCAGGGGTGTCGGCGACCGGATTGGACCCAACAAGCCTTGGCAACGGCAAGTCTCGTGGAAATAGAAGAAGGATGGTGGTGCAGACCAGCAAGGTCTGAGGGACTCAACCAGCAAGGGTAAGTCAGGGCACGTCTGGAGCAACCAGAGAAGCCCAATAAGAAGAAGTGTTGCCTTCGGGAGGGCCCACTAGCCAACGGACTAGCGACTGCAAAGGAGCCTCAAGTGGACGCACTTGGAGCTGGCTCACAGGACACTCGTGGAGTGGAGGCCAGTGATCTTCGGTGCAGTCGGTGCTGGAGGCGAGAGCTACTCGGAGCCCAAAGCACAACTTCGTGGGAGACCAGGAAGAGGATGCACTTGCAAAAGTACTCGGTGTCCAGGGGTCACGGTTCCACATTACCCACGACAGCTACGGGCCTAAGCTTCACTGGGGACTCAGGACAGCCTCGGGGAAGTCTGGAAATCCACCTCTGGTGTTACAAAGACTTCGGCGTCCGGCGGGAGCTTCAGCGATGCAGACCGGACAATTGCTTCTTAGGTGCCTGCCAAGCAGGGGAGTCACTCCTTGACCCCAAGGGCGATTCTTCAGTCCTCTAATCTTAAAGTAGAGCGTCGAAGGTCCAGGATTCTGTATCAGAGTTTCGTCCAGGTAAATCTAAAGTCCTAAGGACTGGGGTCCCATACTTATACCAAGTTAGGGGGTTGGACATACTCTGGGGACCCACCTATGGGAGGGTCAGGGCAGAGGGGTGGTTACACCCCTTTCCCTTTGTCCAGGTTCACGCCAGAGCAGGGGCTGGAAGCCCCTGAGCAGGTTTGAACTGGGGTATGCACAGGGACACCAAATGTGCCCCCAGTGCAGGACTTCAAAGTACCAGAGAGTGCTCCCGCCCAGCCCCAATACACATTATACTGTCTGGGGAGGTGGTTACACCTCCCTGGGACAGGAAACCTATTGTCCAGGCCTCCCCTGCCGGAGCTTCAGTCAGCAGCAGGAGGCCAGACCCGTGTCTGTGGCAGCGGCATCCATTTTGTGATGCCAGGGCTCTGGAAAGAAGTTACCGGGTATGCCGGTGGGTACATGTCTCTCCCTCTAGAAGGGTGGAATGCTACCCCCGCCGCCAGAACTGGTGGGGGGGTAGTATTCCAAGATGTTTGACACCAAACACGACATGTTTTGGTGCAGCCAGTCCAAAGTTAGCATTCTACCGCGAGGTTATAATGCACTTAAGAGTATATGGTCAGGCTGCACTACAAAAAGCATCAGAGAAGGGTCTCTGACCGCTGCAGAGGGGCTCTGGCTCATGCAGGGGCACCCTCTCACATAAGAACCAAGCACTCTGCCTTCAGGATTGATAAGGCCTGCCATAGGAGTGACTTATAGGTTTATATGGGTGCATATGTAGTGATATAGGTAACCTATATCACAGTAAGGGGTGCATGCACCACCTTACCCAGGCTGCAGTAGCAGACCTGTGGTGTCATTTTGGCTGGCCTTCCAGGGGTGGCATAATACATGCTTCTGCCCCTGGCAGGCCTCTGGGGTACCTATGCCCTGGGTACATAGTATACCATATACTAGGGACTTATAAGGGCACTCCAGATTCCAATCAAAGATGTACCTAAGGTACATGGAAACCATTCTATAGAGGAAGCAGATAGACTGGGGCCCTGAATAGCAGGATTCCAGTCCAACTATGTCCTAAACCAGCAAAACACCAGGAAAAAAGTGGGGGCAACCATATAGTCAGATTCCACCTTCCTACATAACCCCCCCCAAACGAAAGGAGATAAGGCTAACCTTGGCCAGTTGAGCCTTTATTGACTAAGTGGCCATATAAGGAAGCACCTGCACTAGCATGGTTGCCCCCTGTCTTATGGTCCACTAAGCAATCCCTCACCCTAAGGGTATGAGAGGGTCTCCACCATGGGGAATTACTACCTGTGGTGTGCTTTGGTAAAGTACAAGGCTGGTGAGGTGTCTGAGTAGGGAAGTGAGGCCCTAGGAAGGTTGGTCTCAGATTCCTCAGATCACTGGTCACCATGTATGCCTGTCTTTCCATGACTGAGTTGCACTTTGCTCTAAGGGTCAACCTTTGGCTGCCTACAGCTGGGGGTTGGGTCCCTTTGGATGGACCACTGGAGGGACATGGCAGGTTTGGAACCTTTTGGTCCCAGGTTTGCCCTTGCCTAACAGAGTCCTTCTGGGGGAGGTCCCTACACAAAGATATGGGGGATCCCTCAGTGTGTTGAGGAATTTTCACCTGGCTAGGGCTACTAGACTGGGTGCCCCAAATCTGCTGATGGGGGGGTTCCTCTGGACAGAGGGCCCTGGGGGGTCCACTGACCTCCCTGACCTCTGTAGCCCTGGGCTGACTGAGGCAGGGTAGAGAGGGGCAGGTTACCTGCTCCAGACTGGGTACCACCTTGGAAGGGTCCTCTGCCATCAGGGGTGTGGCCAGGCCAGGCCTGACTACCTCTGGGGCAGTTCCTTCACTAGGGGTAGGGTCAGTTCCCTGAGGAGGCTGACCCTTACCTACTGTCTGGAGGGAAGAAGACTTTTCTCCAACCCTTGTGCTCTCTTTTGGGGGAGAATGGGCCATTCTTCCAGGCTCCATCTCTCCAAAATTTTCCTGGGCTTGGGCTGTGGCCATCACAGCCCCACTAACCTTTACAGGGACGCCCAGCATTCTCAGATGGGTTTGGTGTTCAACTTCAGCCCAGGCTGAAATTTCCAAATCATTGCCCATCAGGCAATCTACAGGCAAGGTTGGGGACACTGCCACTCTTTTTGGGCCTGTGACCCCTTCCCAGCTGAGATGGACTATGGCCATGGGGTGATCTGTTCTGACACCATCAATGTTGGTTACCTGGTATTTAAACCCAGGTAAAAGCTGGTGAGGGGGTACTAGTTTCCCTGCCACCATGGTGACACTAGCCCCTGTGTCCCTAAATGCCACAGCTTTCTGACCATTAATTATTGGCTCCAGTCTGTACCTGCCCAATGCATTGGGGCCCATGGTAAAGGTGGCAAATCCTATACCACCATCAGAGTCAGAGGAGTCTGTTGGGGGGGTCCTGTCTACACTAGGGCCCACCTCTGTTCCTCTTGCAAAAGCACCTAACTTTTTGGGTGCACTACTCCCAACTGGAGGATTACTACTGATAGTACCAGGAGGGGTGGTAGTAGTTGTTGGAGGAACATTTTCTTTATTGCCAATCCTGGGGCAACTGGGATCTGTTTTCCAGTGTCCAGGCTTTTTACAGACATGGCAATAGGGTTTCTTTTCAGGAGAGGAAGGAGTTTGGGACCCACCCCCAGAAGAGGACTTTTGGGGCCCTGTAGTGGATTTATCCTTAGATGTATCCCCACCTTTCTCTTGGGACGTGGTAGAATTTTTCTTCTGGTCACCACCCTGATTCTTAGGCCTTACCCTGGTTCTGACCCATTTGTCTGCCTTCTTTCCCAATTCCTGGGGAGAGGTCAGATCAGAGTCCACCAGGTACTAGTGTAAAAGCTGGTTTTGACAATTATTAAGGATCTGCTCCCTCATAATCAAATTGTACAATCCTATAAAGTCATGCACTTTGCTGCCATGTATCCAACCTTCCAGAGCCTTAGCAGAACAATCAACAAAGTCAACCCAGTCTTGAGTCTGAGTCTTTTGGGTATCTCTGAACTTCAACCTATACTGTTCAGTGGTTAGGCCAAACCCATCAATCAGAGCACTCTTCAAGACTTTGTAATTGTCAGCATCCTCCTCTCTAACAGTGAGGAGCTTATCTCTACCTTTGTCTGCAAAGGAGAGCCACAAGATTGCTGCCCACTGCTCCTGAGGGACCCTCTGTACTTTACAGGCCCTCTCCAGTGCAGTTATCCATTTGTGGATGTCATCCCCACTCTGGTAGGGAGGGACAATCTTGCTCAGGTTTCTATGGTCATTAGACCTTTCCCTACCACTAGGGAAGCTGCTGCCACCATGGGACTCTAGTCCCAACTTTTTTCTTTGCCTTTCAAGCTCTAGGGACTCCCTGTCTATAGCCAACTGCTCTCTTCTGAGTCTCAACTGAGCTTCTCCATATCTGAGCAGTCTCTCTTTCCTCTCACTTGAGGATTCCCTCCTATGAGAGGAAACAGAGGTCCCTACTGAGGTGTCAGAGTGGTTAGACTCCTGAGAAGGAGATCTAGGCCTTCTGGGCACACTCACAACTCTTCCTGGGGGGACAAAGGGGAGGTCATTCTGATCCTCCTCCTCATCCACAGGAGGAATTGGGTTTTACAGGTCAAGGTCATTTTCACCTTCCTGGCCAGTTTCAGAGGTTGGTGTAGGAGAGTAGGATCTGCTTCACATGGGTACCCCCACTTTTTGCTGATGCTTCACTGTTTTTCGACTTTAGTCTGGCTGGGGCCCTGCTAATCAGAACCCCAGCCTAGCTGCTTCCTCTCTAAAATGGTTTCCATGTGCCTTAAGCACATCTCTAATTGGAATCTGGAGTGCCCTTATAAGTCCCTAGTATATGGTATACTATGTACCCAGCACAGAGGTACCTCAGAGGCCTACCAGGGGCTGCAGCATGTATTGTGCCACCCCTGGAAGGCCATCCAAAATGACACCACAGGTCTGCTACTGCAGCCTGGGTAAGGTGGTGTATGCACCCCTTACTGTGATATAGGTTACCTATATCACTACATACATACACACATATAAACCTATAAGTCACTCCTATGGCAGGCCTTGTCAATCCTGAAGGCAGAGTGCTTGGTTCCTATGTGAGAGGGTGCCTCTGTGTAGGAGAGTAGGATCTGCCTCTTATGTTGCCCCCACTTTTTTTCTGATGTTTACACTGGTTTCTGGCTATAGTCTGGCTGGGCCCCTGCTAATCAGGGCCCCAGCCTCTCTGTTCTCTCTAAACGATTTGGAGTGCACTCTAGGTGCACTAGTGATTGGATACTGTGGCACCTTATGAGTCCCTAGTATATGGTACCTTAGGTACCAAGGGCATAGGTACTTCACAGGCCTACCAGGGGCTGCAGCATGTATTATGCCACCCCTGGGAAGCAGACTAAATCTGACACCACAGGCCTGCTACTGCAGCCTGAGTGAGGAGGTGCTAGCACCCCTCACTGAGATATAGGTTCCCTATATCTCTCCTACACACACATATAATCCTATCAGTCACCCCTAAGGCAGGCCCTATCAATCCTGAGGGCAGGGTGCTTGGCTTCTATGTGAGGGGGTGCCTCTGCCTGAGCAGGGCCCCCCTGCAGCTCTCAGAGTCCATTCTCTGGTGCTGTTTGTGGATGCGGTTAAACCATATACTTTTAAGTGCATTATATCCTCGCGGTAAAATGCTAACTTTGGAATGGCTGCATCGAAACATGTCGTGTTTGGTGTCAAACATCTTGGAGTACTACCATTCCTGGCGGCGGGGGTAGCATTCCACCCTTCTAGAGGGATAGACATGTACCTACTGTGGAAACGCGGTAGAATCCTGCAGAGCCCTGGCATCACAAAATGGATGCCACCAGTCACAGACACTGGGCTGCCCTCCTGCTGATGACCAACACTCGCAGTGGAGGAAGCCCAACAATAGATATCCTGTCCCAAGGGGGTGTGACCACCTTCCAGACAGGGTTTAGTGTATTGGGGCTGGGTGGGTGCACTCTTAGAGTGCTTTGAAGTCCTGCACTGGGGGAGCAGAAGGCTCCTCTGTGCATATGCCAGTTCAAACCGGCTCAGGGGCTACCTGTCCCTGCTCTGGCACGAAACTGGACAAAGGGAAGTGGGTGTAGCCGCCCACTCCCCTGACCCTCCCATAGGTAGGGTCATAGAGCTAGTCCCTCCCCTTCTTTTAGTATAAGAGGGGGAACCTGTGCATTGCACCCTAGATTTCCCTGGACGACGCTTTACAAGAAGAATCCCGGACCTTCGACGTTCCACTACCTTTGGAAGACTGAAGAATCTCCTTGGAGTCAGGAGTGACTCCCCTGCTTGGCAGGCACCAAAAACTACAAACGACGGTCACAAACTACGCCGCTCCCGCCGGAGTCCGAAGTCCCTGCAGCCCAAGAAGTGGATTTCCTGACTTCTCAAAGGCCATCGTGAGTCCCCAGTGAAGCTGAGGCCAGTGGACCCCAAGAGTAACGAGGAACCGCGACCCCTGGGTACCGTGCACTATTGTCAAGTGCAACCCCTTCACAACGTTCTATGAACTTGTGCTTTGGACCACGTGTGGTCCTAGCCTCCAGCAGGAATCTCTCCAAAGATCAGAGGCCTACCATGTCCCGGGATACCGTGGGCCCCTGTGAGCGAATCCTCCCGAGGCGTCTTTGCGATCCCTTGCCAGCCGGCTTGTGGGTCCCCAGAAGACTTTCTAAAGACACCAAAGGGCTCCCCTGGTTGCTCCAGGCCTGCCCTGACTTACCTTTGCTGGGTGAGTCTCACAGACCTTGCTGGTCTGCGCCATTGCCTCTTCACACTTTCCCCAAGACTTGCTGTTACCAAGGCTTGTTGGCTCCAATCGAGTCGCCAACACCGCAGTAAGCTGCAGACATCATGGGACACGCCGAATCCAGCTCCTGGTCATCGTCGACGCCTCCTGGACCTCGTGGCTGAAGAGTCAAGGCACCCGCGAACGACCTGAATCTTGCGACGACGGTGGGCATCCATCTTCCTTGCCCCGAGTCACTGCCAAGTGACTTTGAACACTGTCCCCTCTGCTTTCAGGTCTTCCATCTTCTGAATCCAGGCTTGGATTCCTCCGGACACTTCTCCTGTCGCCGCAAGCAGCAAATCTTCACTGGCTCCCATTGAAAACGACGCCGCGACCCGACACCAAAGAACACCTATGCACCCGGCTCCCCTGGGTGAGGTAACTTCAGCACTACGGTGCTCCTGTGGGTGTGGGCCCTAGAACTACTTACCCTGTAAGTGACTTGCTTGTAGCCTCCCTAGAAGTGTCCTAAAACTCTTACCTGGTTCGCGTCTGTGTTAGACACACCGCGTCCAACTCCCTTGCAATTCCATCTGTAACCGCGTCCTTCGACTCGTACAAGGACCGATCGGTGTGTTCGCCTCGAACACGCAAGGGACCTTTAACATTGAAATCTCAATCGCGTCTGAGTGCATAGACTCGCACAGGACTCGCACCGGTGCCAGGTCACCGCGTCCGTCCCCTGTGGGACTCCTACAACTACCTGGGGTGGTTCTTGGGGGTCCCTCGATTCTAGATGCCCTAGACCTAGGTCTAGCAAACTAAGATTGTGATATTCGATTGTGCTAAACTTATTCTGATAATATTTGATTTGTACATATGTTCCTGACTTCTAATCTCATAAAGAGATTAGTAGAGAGTGTTTATTAATAAATACATATATATTTGATATATATACCTGTGTGGTGTCTTTTCATTTGGTGATTCAAGAGATTGTGTGGTAAAACAAGCTGCTTTACATTCCTTCAAGACTTAGCCTGAAGGCTGCTCTCCACAGCTACCACTAGGATAGCTTTCTATAAAGGTTGTCTTAAACCTATCTACCATAAGAGTCGAATTGTTCTGGTGCAAGGTGTCCACTTTAATTAGTGAACAGCATATACCAGGCCAACTTCTCACACTCTGCATGAGCAGAGCCGCTCTGCAGCGTTCGGAGACCCTTCTCTGATGCTGTTTGTAGTGCAGCCTGACCATATACTCTTAAGCGCATTATAACCTCGCGTTAAATGCTAACTTTGGGATGGCTGCACGGAAACATGTCGTGTTTGGTGTCAAACATCTTGGAATACTACCCCCCCCCCGCCAGTTCTGGCGGCGGTGATAGCATTCCACCCTTCTAGAGGGAGAGACATGTACACACCGGCCTGCCCGGTAATTTCTTTCCGAGCCCTGGCATCACAAAATGGATGCCGCTGCCACAGACACGAGTCTGGCCTCCTGCTGCTGACCGAAACTCCGGCAGGGGAGGCCTGGACAATAGGTTTCCTGTCCCAGGGAGGTGTAACCACCTCCCCAGACAGGATAGTGTGTATTGGGGCTGGGCGGGAGCACTCTCTGGTGCTTTGAAGTCCTGCACTGGGGGCACATTTGGTGTCCCTGTGCATACCCCAGTTCAAACCGGCTCAGGGGCTTCCAGCCCCTGCTCTGGCACGAAACTGGACAACGGGAAAGGGGTGTAACCACCCCTCTGCCCTGACCCTCCCATAGGTGGGTCCACAGAGTATGTCCAACCCCCTACCTTAGTATAAGTATGGGACCCCAGTCCTTAGGACTTTAGATGTACCTGGACGAAACTCTGATACAGAATCCTGGACCTTCGACGCTCTACTTTAAGATTAGAGGACTGAAGAATCTCCCTTGGGGTCAAGGAGTGACTCCCCTGCTTGGCAGGCACCAACGAAGCAATTGTCGGGTCTGCATCGCTGAAGCTCCCGCTGTACGCCGAAGTCTTTGCATCACCAGACGTGGATTTCCAGACTTTCCCGAGGCTGCCCTGAGTCCCCAGCAAAGCTGAGGCCCGTAGCTGTCGTGGGTAACGTGGAACCGTGACCCCTGGACACCGAGCGCATTTGCAAGTGCATCCTCTTCCTGGTCTCCCACGAAGTTGTGCTTTGGGCTCCGAGTAGCCCCCGCCTCCAGCACCTAATGCACCAAAGATCCCTGGCCTCCATTCCACGAGTGTCCCGTGAGCCAGCTCTAAGTGCGTCCACTCGAGGCTCCTTCGCGGTTGCTAGTCCGTTGGCTAGTGGGCCCTCCCGAAGGCCAATCTTCTTCTGCTTGGGCTTCCCTGGTTGCTTCAGGTGTGCCCTGACTTACTCTCGCTGGGTGAGTCCCTCAGACCTTGCTCGTCTGCACCACCGTCCTTTTTCTATTTCCACGAGACTTGCCGTTGCCAAGGCTTGTTGGGTCCAATCCGGTCGCCGACACATCAGCAATCGACAGACGTCGTGGGACAGCTCGAATCCAGCTCCTGGTCGTCGTCGACGCCTCCTGGACCTCGTGGCTGAAGAGTCAAGACGACCGTCAACCTACCTGAAGCACCCGACATCGGTGGGCATCCGCTCATCGCCTTCCTGGTCACTGGCTAGTGACCCAGACTGTGTCCCCTCTGCTCTCAGGTTCTTCAGATCTCCGATCCACCTTTGGATCCACCCGAACACTTTCGACTTGGCCGCCAGCAACACTTTGCAGCAGATCGCCATTGAAAACGACGACGAAACCCGACCCCGAAAGACACCTATGCACCCGGCTTCCCTGGGTGAGGTAACTCGAGTACTCCGGTGCTCCCGTGGGTATAGACTCTAGAACAACCCAGTTCTAAAGGGGTTTGTTCCAAGTCCTCCTCTAAGTGTCCCTTTTCTTTAAACTTCCAACCGCGACTTTCCCCATAGAAGTCAACGGCGATTCGCGGCTGTGTTCTCACACTGCACGCGTCCCCCGTGGGTCCCCTGTGTCACTACCTTGGGTGGTTCCTTGTGGTCCAAGCACTTCTACAGGCTCTAGGCCTTGTGTCTAGATCAGTCGTGGTTCTTATACCACTTTATTGGTATATGGTTTGGTACGCCCCTAGGGCTCAAACGGGTATTTGTGCTATTACTGTTGATAACTAACTTATAACTTATGTACTTCGAACTCTAGCCTCATAAAGAGACTAGAGGGGTGTGTTTAGCAATAAATACATATATTTTGAATATATACCTGGTGTGGTCCTCTTTCATTTGGTCACTCAAGAGATTATAGACTGGTAAAACAAGCTGCTTTACATTCCTTCAAGACTTAGCCTGAAGGCTGCTCTCCATAGCTACCACTAGGAAAGCTTTCAATAAAGGTTGTCTTTAACCTATCTCCAATAAGGGGTTGTTTGGACTGGTGCAAGGTGCACACTATAATTAGTGGACAGCATATACCAGGCCAACTTCTCACAGTTGGGTCCTGGGTGATTTCACCCCTGGCCCCTTCCTCATCTTCTGCCCCAAGCTGTCTGCCTACCCCTTCAGACCCTAGGGGTCTGCTGAGATCATCTGACAGTAGCACCTCTCTGAGGTGTTGGGTGCTGGCACTTTTGCCTGTCTTCAGCTTCCTAGTATTGCACAATGCTCTCAATTTAAATAATGGGAGATTATCATACTTGGAGGGAAGAAGCCCACTGGCTTCTGGCAAGGACTCACTGGGTCCTGGCTTTGAAGACATTACTAGTGAGGTGTGGTGTATGCACTACCTACTCTAGTGTGGCCTACTAAACTCTCTTGAGTTGTAGAAAGGGTGTGCTATCCCTTAACACACAACTCTAAGTTCAGTAGAACTTACTGTATCCTAGGCTTGATTTATATGTACCTAAGGTACCCTTAGTGGTTTTCAGTTGATCAATTCAATTGAGATTATCTGGTAAAACAATAGCAAGCTGGAATCCCACACGCTGCACACCAATGTGAGAAGTTGGCCTGGTATATGCTGTCCACTATTTATAGTGGGCACCTTGCACCAGTCCAAACAACCCCTTATTGGAGATAGGTTAAAGACAACCTTTATTGAAAGCTATCCTAGTGGTAGCTATGGCGAGCAGCCTTCAGGCTAAGTCTTGAAGGAATGTAAAGCAACTTGTTTTACCAGTCTATAATCTCTTGAGTGACCAAATGAAAGAGGACCACACCAGGTATATATTCAAAATATATGTATTTATTGCTAAACACACCCCTTTAGTCTCTTTATGAGGCTAGAGTTCGAAGTACATAAGTTATAAGTTAGTTATCAACAGTAATAGCACAAATACACGTTTGAGCCCTAGGGGCGTACCAAACTATATACCAATAAAGTGGGATAAGAACCACGACTGAGCTAGACACAAGGCCTAGAGCCTGTAGAAGTGCTTGGCCCTCAAGGAACCACCCAAGGTAGTGACACAGGGGACCCACGGGGTACGCGTGCAGTGTGAGAACACAGCCGCGAATCGCCGTTGACTTCTATGGGGAAAGTCGCGGTTGGAAGTTTAAAGAAAAGGGACGCTTAGAGGAGGACTTGGAGCAAACCCCTTTAGAACTGGGTTGTTCTAGAGTCTATACCCACGGGAGCACCGGAGTACTCAAGTTACCTCACCCAGGGAAGCCGGGTGCATAATTGTCTTTCGGGGTCGGGTTTCGTCGTCGTTTTCAATGGCGAACTGCTGCAAAGTGCTGCTGGCGGCCAAGTCGAAAGTGTTCGGGTGGATCCAAAGGTGGATCGAAGATCTGAAGAACCTGATAGCAGAGGGGACAGAGTCTGGGTCACTAGCCAGTGACCAGGAAGGCGATGAGCGGATGCCCACCGATGTCGGGTGCTTCAGGTAGGTTGACGGTCGTCTTGACTCTTCAGCCACGAGGTCCAGGAGGCGTCGACGACGACCAGGAGCTGGATTCGAGCTGTCCCACAACGTCTGTCGATAGCAGGGGTGTCGGCGACCGGATTGGACCCAATAAGCCTTGGCAACGGCAAGTCTCGTGGAAATAGAAGAAGGATGGTGGTGCAGATCAGCAAGGTCTGAGGGACTCACCCAGCGAGGGTAAGTCAGGGCACGCCTGGAGCAATCAGGGAAGCCCAAGCAGAAGAAGAGTTGCCTTCGGGAGGGTCCACTAGCCAACAGACTAGCGACCGCAAAGGAGCCTCGAGTGGACGCACTTAGAGCTGGCTCACAGGACACTCGTGGAGTGGAGGCCAGTGATCTTCGGTGCAGTCGGTGCTGGAGGCGGGGGCTACTCGGAGCCCAAAGCACAACTTCAGGGGAGACCAGGAAGAGGATGCACTTGCAAATGTGCTCGGTGTCCAGGGGTCATGGTTCCACGTTACCCACGATAGCTACGGGCCTCAGCTTTGCTGGGGAATCAGGGCAGCCTCTGAGAAGTCTGGAAATCCTTCTCTGGTGTTGCAAAGACTTCGACGTCTGGCGGGAGCTTCAGCGATGCAGACCAGACAATTGCTTCTTAGGTGCCTGCCAAGCAGGGGAGTCACTTCTTGACCCCAAGGGAGATTCTTCAGTCCTCTAATCTTGAAGTAGAGCGTCGAAGGTCCAGGATTCTGTATCAGAGTTTCATCCAGGTAAATCTGAAGTCCTAAGGACTGGGGTCCCATACTTATACCAAGTTAGGGGTTGGACATACTCTGGGGACCCACCTATGGGAGGGTCAGGGCAGAGGGGTGGTTACACCCTTTCCCTTTGTCCAGTTTCACGCCAGAGCAGGGGCTGGAAGCCCCTGAGCCGGTTTGAACTGGGGTATGCACAGGGACACCAAATGTGCCCTCAGTGCAGGACTTCAAAGCACCACAGAGTGCTCCCGCCCAGCCCCAATACACATCATCCTGTCTGGGGAGGTGGTTACACCTCCCTGGGACAGGAAACCTATTGTCCAGGCCTCCCCTGCCGGAGTTTCAGTCAGCAGCAGGAGGCCAGACCCGTGTCTGTGGCAGCGGCATCCATTTTGTGATGCCAGGGCTCTGAAAGAAGTTACCGGGTATGCCGGTGGGTACATGTCTCTCCTCTAGAAGGGTGGAATGCTACCCCGCCGCCAGAACTGGCGGGGGGTAGTATTCCAAGATGTTTGACACCAAACACGACATGCTTTGTTGCAGCCAGTCCACAGTTAGCATTCTACCGCGAGGATATAATGCACTTAAGAGTATATGGTCAGGCTGCACTACAAACAGCATCAGAGAAGGGTCTCCGACCGCTGCAGAGGGGCTCTGCTCATGCAGGGGCACCCTCTCACATAAGAACCAAGCACTCTGCCTTCAGGATTGATAAGGCCTGCCATAGGAGTGACTTATAGGTTTATATGTGTGTATCTATGTAGTGATATAGGTAGCCTATATCACAGTAAGGGGTGCATGCACCACCTTACCCAGGCTGCAGTAGCAGACCTGTGGTGTCATTTTGGATGGCCTTCCAGGGGTGGCACAATACATGCTGCAGCCCCTGGTAGGCCTCTGAGGTACCTATGCCCTGGGTACATAGTATACCATATACTAGGGACTTATAAGGGCACTCCAGATTCCAATCAGAGATGTGCCTAAGGCACATGGAAACCATTTTAGAGAGGAAGCAGCTAGGCTGGGGTTCTGATTAGCAGGGCCCCAGCCAGACTAAAGTCGAAAAACAGTGACACATTAGCAAAAAGTGGGGGTACCCATGTGAAGCAGATCCTACTCTCCTACAAACACCCACAGGAGCACCGTAGTGCTGGAGTTACCTCACCCAGGGAAGCCGGGTGCATAGGTGTCCTTTGGTGTCGGGTCGCGGCGTCGTTTTCAATGGGAGCCAATGAAGACTTGCTGCTTGTGAAGTCCGAAGAAGTGTCCGGTGGAATCCAAGCCTGGATTCGGAAGAAGGAAGACCTGAAAGCAGAGGGGACAGTGTTCAAAGTCACTGGGCAGTGACCCGGGGCAAGGAAGATGAATGCCCACCGTCGTCGACAGATTCAGGTCGTTCACGGGTGTCTTGACTCTTCGGCCACGAGGTCCAGGAGGCGTCGACGATGACCAGGAGCTGGATTCGGCGTGTCCCACAAAGTCTGCAGCTGACTGCGGTGTCGGCAACCCGATTGGAGCCAACAAGCCTTGGTAGCAGCAAGTCTCGTGGAAAGCGTAAAAAGTCAATGGTGCAGACCAGCAAGGTCTGGGTAACTCACCCAGCGAGGGTAAGTCAGGGCAGGCCTGGAGCAACCAGGGGAGCCCTTTGGTTCTTTAGAAAAGTCTTCAGGGGACCCACAAGCCGGCTGGCAAGGGATCGTGAAGACGCCTCGGGAGGATTCCTTCAACAGGGGCCCACGGTCACTCGGGATGGGGTAGGCCTCTGATCTTCAGAGGGATTTCTGCTAGAGGCTCGGACCACACGTGGTCGAAAGCACAGGTTTGTAGACTGTCGTGAAGGGGTTGCACTCGACAATAGTGCACGGTACCCAGGGACTGCGGTTCCTCATCACTCGTGGGGTCCACTGGCCTCACCTTCGCTGGGGACTCACGATGGCCTTGGAGAAGTCAGGAAATCCTCGTCTTGGGCTGCAGAGACCTCGGGCTCCGGCGGGAGCAGCATAGTTTGCAACCATCGTTGTAGTTTTTGGTGCCTGCCAAGTAGGGGAGTCACTCCTTGACTCCAAGGGAGATTCTTCAGTCTTCCAGAGGTAGTGGAACGGCGAAGGTCCAGGATTCTTCTTCAGAGCGTCATCCAGGGGTATCTAGTTTGCAATGCACAGGTTCCCCCTTATACTAAAAGAAAGGGAGGGACTAGCTCTATGACCCCACCTATGGGAGGGTCAGGGGAGTGGGTGGCTACACCCACTTCCCTTTGTCCAGTTTCGCACCAGAGCAGGGGCAGGTAGCCCCTGAGCTGGTTTGAACTGGCATATGCACAGAGGAGCCTTCTGCTCCCCCAGTGCAGGACTTCAAAGCACTCTAGGAGTGCACCCACCCAGCCCCAATACACTAAACCCTGTCTGGAAGGTGGTCACACCCTCCTGCGACAGGATACCTATTGTTGGGCCTCCTCCACTGCGAGTTTCGGTCATCAGCAGGAGGGCAGCCCAGTGTCTGTGACTGGTGGCATCCATTTTGTGATGCCAGGGCTCTTCAGGATTCTACCGCGTTTCCACAGTAGGTACATGCCTATCCCTCTAGAAGGGTGGAATGCTACCCCGCCGCCAGAACTGGCGGGGGGTAGTATTCCAAGATGTTTGACACCAAACACGACATGTTTTCGTGCAGCCATCCCAAAGTTAGCATTTAACGCGAGGTTATAATGCGCTTATGAGTATATGGTCAGGCTGCACTACAAACAGCCTCAGAGAAGGGTCTCCGAATGCTGCAGAGGGGCTCTGCTCATGCAGGGGCACCCTCTCACATAGGAACCAAGCACTCTGCCTTCAGGATTGATAAGGCCTGCCATAGGAGTGACTTATAGGTTTATATGTGTGTATCTATGTAGTGATATAGGTAGCCTACATCACAGTAAGGGGTGCATGCACCACCTTACCCAGGCTGCAGTAGCAGACCTGTGGTGTCAGATTTAGTCTGCTTCCCAGGGGTGGCATAATACATGCTTCAGCCCCTGGTAGGCCTGTGAAGTACCTATGCCCTTGGCACCTAAGGTACCATATACTAGGGACTCATAAGGTACCACAGTATCCAATCACTAGTGCACCTAGAGTGAACTCCAAGTCGTTTAGAGAGAACAGAGAGGCTGGGGCCCTGATTGGCAGGGTCCCAGCCAGACTATAGCCAGAAACCAGTGTAAACATCAGAAAAAAAGTGGGGGCAACATAAGAGGCAGATCCTACTCTCCTACACAACCCCCCAAACGCAGGGACACTAAACTAACCTTGACCAGTTGAGTCTTCGTGCTCTAAGTGGAAATACCTTGAGAGTCCATCTGCATTGGCATGTTGGGTCCCAGGCCTATGTTCCACTGTATAGTCCATCCCCTGTAGGGAAATGGACCACCTCAAAAGTTTTGGGTTTTCACCTTTCATCTGTTTAAGCCATAGGAGGGGCTTGTGGTCAGTCTGAACTATGAAGTGAGTGCCAAACAAGTATGGCCTCAGCTTCTTCAGGGCCCACACCACAGCAAAGGCCTCCTCTCTATAGCTGACCAAAGTTTCTGTCTAGGGGTCAGCCTCCTGCTAATAAAAGCTACTGGCTGGTCTTGACCTTCATCATTCAGTTGAGACAGTACAGCTCCCACACCCAGCTCAGAAGCATCTGTTTGGACAATGAACCTTTTGGTGTAGTCTGGACTCTGTAAGATGGGGGCAGTGCACATGGCCTGCTTTAGGTCTTCAAATGCCTTCTGACAGCTAGCTGTCCACTGAACCTTTTTGGCATTTTCTTTGAGGTCAGATCATTCAAGGGGTCACTATAGATCCATATCCCTTCACAAACCTCCTATAGTACCCAGTCAGGCCTAAGAAGGCTCTCACCTGTGTCTGGGTGGTTGGAGCAACCCATTCCATTATGGTTTGGATTTTGCTCTGTAAAGGCTGAACCTGGCCTCCACCCACAAGGTGGCCCAGGTACACAACCTGACTCTGCCCTATCTGGCACTTAGTGGCCTTGATAGTGAGGCCTGCTTTCTGCAGAGCCTCTAAAACATTTCTGAGGTGGACCAGGTGATCCTGCCAGGAGGAACTAAAGACAGCAATATCATCTAGATAAGCTGAGCAATAAGTTTCCATCCCTGCCAGAACTTTGTTCACCAACCTCTGAAAAGTGGCAGGTGCATTTTTCAATCCAAAGGGCATCACCACAAAGTGGTAGTGCCCACCAGGGGTCGAAAAAGCTGTTTTGGCTTTTGCATTATCAGCTAACCTGATCTGCCAGTAGCCAGCTGTTAGGTCAAATGTACTCAGATACTTGGCTGAGGCCAAAGTATCAATCAGCTCATCTGCCCTTGGTATGGGATAGGCATCAGTCCTGGTGACTGCATTGAGGCCTCTGTAGTCTACACAAAACCTCATTTCTTTCTTACCACCCTGGGTATGAGGCTTGGGTACTAGGACTACTGGGCTAGCCCAAGGGCTATCTGAAGGCTCAATGACACCTAACTCCAACATTTTCTGGACTTCAGTCCTGATACAGTCCCTGACATGGTCAGGTTGCCTGTAGATTTTACTCTTGACAGGCAGACTGTCTCCAGTGTCCACCTCATGAGTGCACCAGGTAGTCTGACTAGGGGTCAGGCTAAACATATGTCTGTACTGTTGCAGAACTTGTCTGCACTCAGTTTGCTGATGGTCAGTGAGGCTGCTTGCCAAAGCAACACCATCTACTGACCCATCATCAGGGTTCTGTGAGAGCAGGTCAGGGAGAGGGTCACTCTCCTCCTCCTGGTCCTCATCAGTTGCCATGAGCAAGCACATCTCAGCCCTGTCAACATATGGCTTTAATCTGTTGACATGGTGCACCCTCAGGGGGCTCCTGGGAGTTCCAAGATTCACCAGATAGGTGACTTCTCCCTTTTGCTCAACTATGATATGGGGGCCACTCCACTTGTCTTGGAGGGCTGCTGGGGACACAGGCTCCAACACCCACACTTTCTGTCCCGGCTGGTACACAGTCAGCACAGCCTTTTGGTCATGCCAAGCTTTTTGTAATTCTTGGCTGGCCTCCAGGTTTTTGGTTGCCTTTTTCATGTATTCGGCCATCCTGGAGCGGAGACCAAGTACATAGTCCATCACATCCTGTTTGGGGGGCTTGAGAGGTAACTCCCAGCCCTCTTTTACCAAACATAATGGACCTCTTACAGGATGCCCAAACAGAAGCTCAAATGGGCTGTAACCAACGCCCTTCTGTGGAACCTCTCTGTATTCAAACAACAGGCAGGGAAGAAGAAGGTCCCATTTCCGCCTAAGCTTCTCTGGGAGTCCTTTAATCATTCCCTTAAGGGTTTTGTTGAAGCGTTCAACCAACCCATTGCATTGTGGGTGATAGGGGGTGGTGAACTTATAAGTCACACCACACTCCTTCCACATTGCTTTCAAATATCCTGACATGAAGTTTGTACCTCTGTCAGAGATGACCTCCTTTGGGAAACCCACTCTGGAGAAAACTCCAATGAGGGCTCTTGCCACCACAGGGGCTGTGGTGGTCCTCAGAGGAATTGCCTCTGGGTACCTGGTGGCATGATCCACTACCACCAGGATAAATCTGTGCCCAGATGCAGTTTGAGGGTCAAGGGGACCAACAATGTCAATCCCTACCCTTTCAAAGGGTACCCCCACCACAGGTAGTGGTATCAGGGGGCCTTTGTGGTGCCACCTGCCTTGCCACTGGCTTGGCAGGTGACACAGGAAGCGACAAAACTCCTTTGTGTCCTCTGACATATGTGGCCAATGAAAATGTGGAACAAGCCGGTCCCAGGTCTTGTTTTGGCCCAAGTGACCTGCTAAAGGGATATCATGTGCTAGGGTCAAGAGGAACCCCTAAACGTCTGAGGTATTACCAACCTCCTGGTGGCTCCAGGGGCTGGATCTCTACCCTCAGAATATAGGAGTCCCTCATCCCAATAAACTTTATGGGACCCACTAGCACTCCCAGCAGCCTCAGCAGCAGCCTGCTGTCTGAGGGGTTCAAGGGAGGGGCAGCACTGTTGCTCCTTACTCAGATCTTCCCTAGAGGGGCCCCTGCCCCCAAGAACTCAACCTGTTCAGGCTCAAGTCCCTCTGGGGCAGTTCCTTCTTCAGGATCTGCTCCTCCTCCCTCAAGAGGGGAGTCAGTGATCTGAGACAGAGGGGAAGGCACTGCCTTAACCCTGCTGCTCCTCTTCTTGGGAAGCATCTGGTCCATGGCTTCAGGATCCAGAGCTGGTTCAGTGTCATGCATTTTGGCCTGTGACCTGGTCACAGCAAATACCTCTGCAGGGATGCCCAACATCTCAGCATGAGTCCATAACTCTACTTCAGACCAGGCTGAAGTCTCTAGATCATTGCCCAATAGACACTCTACAGGGAGGTCTGCACTGACTACAACCTTCTTGAGGCCAGTTACCCCTCCCCAGGAGAAATTCACAACTGCCAGACTATGGTTGGTCCTGACATTGCTTGCATTGGTCACCTGGTACATTTCGCCCAGGATGATCTGTCCAGGGTCCACAAGATCCTCTGCCACCATGGTGACACTAGCACCTGTGTCCCTAAATGCCAAAGCCTGTTTGCCATTTATTACACGCTGCTGTTTGTATTTGCCCAGATTACTGGGGCTTACTAGGAAGGACATGTCAATTTCTCCATCACAAATCAGCATTGCCTGTGTGGTTACTCTGACTAGGTCAGAGTCCACTTCAGAACCCAGGGTCAACCCTACTACACCCTTGGTCTGTGTACCACCTCCACCAGTAGCTGAACTAGGGGGAACAGTTGCCTTAGGGGCAGGAGTGGTGGTGGTTTGGTCTTTGGACTTGTTACAATCAGAAGTCCAGTGCCCTTTCTGTTTACAGAATTTGCACCAGGGCTTCTTTTCGCTTTTTCCTTGTTGGATTGTGACTCCCCACCAGATGCAGATTTTTGGGGCCCTTGTGAAGACTTCTGGTCATTTGACTTATCCCCACTTTTCTCAGAGCCCTTAGAATCCTGCTTCTTGGTGTCACCCCCTTGGTTCTGGGTTTTCTGCCTCACCCTGGTTCTGACCCACTTGTCTGCCTTCTTTCCCAATTCTTGGGGAGAGGTCAGATCTGAGTCCACCAGGTATTGATGCAACAACTGGTTCTGGCAATTATTAAGGATCTGTTCTCTCATCATTAGATTATACAATCCCTTGAAATCAGTAACCCTACTGCCAACCAGCCAACCCTCCAGAGCCTTGGTTGCACAATCTACAAAGTCAGTCCAGTCCTGAGTCTGTGCCTTCTGGGTGTCTCTGAACTTCAACCTGTACTGCTCAGTGGTTAAGCCAAACCCATCTATCAGTGCACTCTTCAGGACTTCATAGTCATCAGCATCCTCTTCTCTAACAGTGAGGAGCTTGTCTCTACCTTTATCTGAAAAGGAGAGCCACAAGATTGCTGCCCACTGCTTTTGGGGGACCTGTTGTACTCTACAGGCCCTTTCCATAGCAGTTACCCACTTATGGATATCATCCCCACTCTGGTAGGGAGGAACAACCTTGCTCAGGTTCCTATGGTCTGTAATATATTCTCTGCCTCTAGGGACACTGTTGCTGCCACCAGGGGTTCTAACCCCTCTTTTCTAGAAGCTCTCTGGAGCTCCAGGGCTTCCTTATCTAATGCCAACTGCTTGGTTTTGAGGGCAAACCTTGCTTCCTCATACTGCAGCAGTTTGTACATTCTGTCAGAGGAGGTCTCTCTTCTTGAGAAGTAGGAGTTCCTCTGGTAGACAGATTCTCTGTCAGAGTGATAGGAGTGCTCAGATTCCCTAGAAAGGGACCGAGGCCTGTCCTCCACTATGTCAGTTCTCTTAGGGAGAATTCCTCTGTCCTGTTCAGACCCCTTGGGGCCTGGCCCTACAACCACAGAGTCTTGGTCATCCTGATGTCCATCATCTGACCCAGACACTGTAATTGACCCACTCACTGATTCAGACCCATTAGCTCCTAGAGCTAATCTAAGATCATCTGCTGTCAGCAGATCTATCAGGTGTAGTGTAGAGGGACTCTGTCCTAGCTTCAGGTGCCTTTCAGCACACATGGCTTTCAAGTCAAAGAAAGTCATGTCCTTATACTGAGGCTGAGTGGATCCACTGGGTCCATCCCTTAAGGACATTCTAGTGTTGTGCAGTGTTGTACTACCTACACTAGTTTGTGGCCTACTGATCCTAGCTTGAGCTGTAGAAAGGGTGTGCTATCCCTTGGCACACAGCTCTAAGTTCAGTAGAACTTATTGATACTAAGCTTGACTTTATATGTACCTTGAGTACCTATAGTGGTTTTCAGTTAGTAATTCAAATAGAGATTTTCTGGTAAAACAATAGCAAGCTGGAATCCCACACGCTGCCACCAATGTGAGAAGTTGGCCTGGTATATGCTGTTCACTAGTTAAAGTGGACACCTTGCACCAGTACAATTCGACTCTTATGGTAGGTAGGTTTAAGACAACCTTTATAGAAAGCTATCCTAGTGGTAGCTGTGGAGAGCAGCCTTCAGGCTAAGTCTTGGAGGAATGTAAAGCAGCTTGTTTTACCACACAATCTCTTGAATCACCAAATGAAAAGACACCACACAGGTATATATATCAAATATATATGTATTTATTACTAAACAACTCTCTACTAATCTCTTGTGAGATTAGAAGACAGGAACATATGCATAAATCAACGTTTCACAATAAATTAAGCACAAATATGGCTGGGGCCCTAGGGGCGTACCAGACCATATACTAAAAAAGAGACTTAGGAACAACGACTTGCAGGGAGACAAGGCCTAGGGCCTTCAGAAGTGCTGGGGCCTCATGAAACCACCCAAGGCAGGTAAGTAAAGGACCCACGGGGGACGCGTGCAGTGAGTGAACACAGGCGCGGGTCGCCGTTGACTTCAATGGGGCAAGTCGCGGTTGGAAATTAAGAGTTTCAGGGCACTTCGGGAGTAGCTACAAGCAAGTCACTTACAGGGTAAGTAGTTCTAGGGCCAACACCCACAGGAGCACCGTAGTGCTGGAGTTACCTCACCCAGGGAAGCCGGGTGCATAGGTGTCCTTTGGTGTCGGGTCGCTGCGTCGTTTTCAATGGGAGCCAATGAAGACTTGCTGCTTGTGAAGTCCGAAGAAGTGTCCGGTGGAATCCAAGCCTGGATTCGGAAGAAGGGAGACCTGAAAGCAGAGGGGACAGTGTTCAAAGTCACTGGGCAGTGACCCGGGGCAAGGAAGATGAATGCCCACCGTCGTCGACAGATTCAGGTCATTCACAGGTGTCTTGACTCTTCGGCCACGAGGTCCAGGAGGTGTCGACGATGACCAGGAGCTGGATTTGGCGTGTCCCACAAAGTCTGCAGCTGACTGCGGTGTCGGCAACCCGATTGGAGCCAACAAGCCTTGGTAGCAGCAAGTCTCATGGAAAGCGTAAAAAGTCAATGGTGCAGACCAGCAAGGTCTGGGGAACTCACCCAGCGAGGGTAAGTCAGGGCAGGCCTGGAGCAACCAGTGGAGCCCTTTGGTTCTTTAGAAAAGTCTTCAGGGGACCCACAAGCCTGCTGGCAAGGGATCGCAAAGACACCTCGGGAGGATTCATTCAACAGGGGCCCACGGTCACTCGGGATGGGGTAGGCCTCTGATCTTCGGAGGGTTCCTGCTAGAGGCTGGGACCACATGTGATCCAAAGTACAGGTTCATAGAACGTCGTGAAGGGGTTGCACTCGACAATAGTGCACGGTACCCAGGGACTGCGGTTCCTCATCACTCGGGGGGTCCACTGGCCTCAGCTTCACTGGGGACTCACAATGGCCTTGGTGAAGTCAGGAAATCCTCATCTTGGGCTGCAGGGACCTCGGGCTCCGGCAGGAGCGGCGTAGTTTGCGACTGTCGTTGTAGTTTTTGGTGCCTGCCAAGCAGGGGAGTCACTCCTTGACTCCAAGGGAGATTCTTCAGTCTTCCAGAGGTAGTGGAACGTCGAAGGTCCAGGATTCTTCTTCAGAGCGTCGTCCAGGGGTATCTAGTTTGCAATGCACAGGTTCCCCCTCTTATACTAAAAGAAAGGGAGGGACTAGCTCTATGACCCCACCTATGGGAGGGTCAGGGGAGTGGGTGGCTACACCCACTTCCCTTTGTCCAGTTTTGCGCCAGAGCAGGGGCAGGTAGCCCCTGAGCTGGTTTGAACTGGCATATGCACAGAGGAGCCTTCTGCTCCCCAGTGCAGGACTTCAAAGCACTCTAGGAGTGCACCCACCCAGCCCCAATACACTAAACCCTGTCTGGAAGGTGGTCACACCCTCCTGCAACAGGATACCTATTGTTGGGCCTCCTCCACTGCGAGTTTCGGTCATCAGCAGGAGGGCAGCCCAGTGTCTGTGACTGGTGGCATCCATTTTGTGATGCCAGGGCTCTTCAGGATTCTACCGCATTTCCACAGTAGGTACATGTCTATCCCTCTAGAAGGGTGGAATGCTACCCCCGCCACCAGAACTGGCGGGGGGTAGTATTCCAAGATGTTTGACACCAAACACGACATGTTTCCGTGCAGCCATCCCAAAGTTAGCATTTAACGCGAGGTTATAAT
This sequence comes from Calotriton arnoldi, assembly GCA_963921515.1. Lineage (NCBI taxonomy): Eukaryota > Metazoa > Chordata > Amphibia > Caudata > Salamandridae > Calotriton > Calotriton arnoldi. Next base: position 1,318,587 of record CAWUFW010003764.1, read on the forward strand.
GCGCTTAAGAGTATATGGTCAGGCTGCACTACAAACAGCCTCAGAGAAGGGTCTCTGAATGCTGCAGAGGGGCTCTGCTCATGCAGGGGCACCCTCTCACATAGGAACCAAGCACTCTGCCTTCAGGATTGATAAGGCCTGCCATAGGAGTGACTTATAGGTTTATATGTGTGTATCTATGTAGTGATATAGGTAGCCTACATCACAGTAAGGGGTGCATGCACCACCTTACCCAGGCTGCAGTAGCAGACCTGTGGTGTCAGATTTAGTCTGCTTCCCAGGGGTGGCATAATACATGCTTCAGCCCCTGGTAGGCCTGTGAAGTACCTATGCCCTTGGCACCTAAGGTACCATATACTAGGGACTCATAAGGTACCACAGTATCCAATCACTAGTGCACCTAGAGTGCACTCCAAGTCGTTTAGAGAGAACAGAGAGGCTGGGGCCCTGATTGGCAGGGTCCCAGCCAGACTATAGCCAGAAATCAGTGTAAACATCAGAAAAAAAGTGGGGGCAAAATAAGAGGCAGATCCTACTCTCCTACAGGAGTGCAGAAAGAGGCAAGAGGGATGCAGAAAGAGGCAAGAGAGGTGCAGAAAGAAGCAAGAGAAGTGTAGAAAGGAGCAACAGAGCTGCAGAGAGAGGCAAGAGGGATGCAGAAAGAGGCAAGAGAAGTACAGAAAGATGCAACAGAGGTGCAGAAAGAGGCAAGAGAACTACCGAAAGAGGCAGGAGAGGTGCAGAAACAGGAAAAGAAGTGCAGAAAGAGGGAACAGGGGTGCAGAAAGAGGCAAGAGAGGTGCAGAAAGAAGGAAGAGGGGTGCAGAAAGAGGCAAGAGGGGTGCAGAAAGAAGCAAGAGAGGTGCAGAAAAAAGCAAGAGAAGTGCAGAAAGACCTAACAGAGGTGCAGAAAGAGGTTTGCAGAAAGAGGCACGAGACATGCAGAAAGAAGCAACAGAGGTACAGAAAGAGGCAAGAAACCTGCAGAAAGTGGCAAGAAAGGTATGTAAAAAGGAAGATCGGTACAGAAAGAGGGAACAGGGTGCACAGAAAGAGGCAAGAGAAGTACAGAAAGAGGGAAGAGGGATGCAGAAAGAGGCAAGAGGGGTGCAGAAAGAAGCAATGGAGGTGCAGAAAGAGCCAAGAGAGGTGCAGAAAGCGGAACGAGGTGTGCAGAAAGAATGAAGAGGTGTGCAGAAAGAAGTAAGAGAGGTGCTGAAAGAAGCAAGAGAAGTGCAGAAAGAAGCAGCAGAGGTGCGAAGAGGTAAGAGGGATGCAGAAAAAGGCAAGGGAAGTGCAGAAAGAAGCAACAGAGATGCAGAAATAGGAAAGAGAAGTGTAAAAAGGCAAGAGAGGTGCAGAAAGAAGTAAGAGAAGTGGAGAAAAAAGCAAGGAAGGTGCAGAAAGAGGCAATAGAGGAGCAGAAAGAGGCAAGAGAGGCGAGAAAGAGATAAGAGAGGTGCAGAAAGAGGGAGAGGAGTGCAGAAAGAGGCAAGAGGGATGCAGAAAAGAAGCAAGAGAGCTGCAGAAAGAAACAAGAGAAGTGTAGAAAGTGTAGGAGAGTAGGATCTGCTTCACATGGGTACCCCCACTTTTTGCTGATGCTTCACTGTTTTTCGACTTTAGTCTGGCTGGGGCCCTGCTAATCAGAACCCCAGCCTAGCTGCTTCCTCTCTAAAATGGTTTCCATGTGCCTTAGGCACATCTCTGATTGGAATCTGGAGTGCCCTTATAAGTCCCTAGTATATGGTATACTATGTACCCAGGGCATAGGTACCTCAAAGGCCTGCCAGGGGCTGAAGCATGTATTATGCCACCCCTGGAAGGCCAGCCAAAAGGACACCACAGGTCTGCTACTGCAGCCTGGGTAAGGTGGTGCATGCACCCCTTACTGTGATATAGGTTACCTATATCACTGCATATGCACACATATAAACCTATAAGTCACTCCTATGGCAGGCCTTATCAATCCTGAAGGCAGAGTGCTTGGTTCTTATGTGAGAGGGTGCCCCTGCATGAGCAGAGCCCCTCTGCAGCGGTCGGAGACCCTTCTCTGATGCTGTTTGTAGTGCAGCCTGACCATATACTCTTAAGTGCATTATATCCTCGCGGTAGAATGCTAACTTTGGACTGGCTGCACCAAAACATGTCGTGTTTGGTGTCAAACATCTTGGAATACTACCCCCCGCCAGTTCTGGCAGCGGGGGTAGCATTCCACCCTTCTAGAGGGAGAGACATGTACCCACCGGCATACCCGGTAACTTCTTTCCAGAGCCCTGGCATCACAAAATGGATGCCGCTGCCACAGACACGGGTCTGGCCTCCTGCTGCTGACTGAAACTCCGGCAGGGGAGGCCTGGACAATAGGTTTCCTGTCCCAGGGAGGTGAAACCACCTCCCCAGACAGGATAATGTGTATTGGGGCTGGGTGGGAGCACTCTCTGGTGCTTTGAAGTCCTGCACTGGGGGCACATTTGGTGTCCCTGTGCATACCCCAGTTCAAACCGGCTCAGGGGCTTCCAGCCCCTGCTCTGGTGCGAAACTGGACAAAGGGAAAGGGGTGTAACCACCCCTCTGCCCTGACCCTCCCATAGGTGGGTCCCCAGAGTATGTCCAACCCCCTAACTTGGTATAAGTATGGGACCCCAGTCCTTAGGACTTTAGATTTACCTGGACGAAACTCTGATACAGAATCCTGGACCTTTGACGCTCTACTTTAAGATTAGGGGACTGAAGAATCTCCCTTGGGGTCAAGGAGTGACTCCCCTGCTTGGCAGGCACCTAAGACGCAATTGTCTGGTCTGCATTGCTGAAGCTCCCGCCGGACGCCGAAGTCTTTGCAACACCAGAGGTGGATTTCCAGACTTCCCCGAGGCTGCCCTGAGTCCCCAGCAAAGCTGAGGCCCGTAGCTATCGTGGGTAATGTGGAACCGTGACCCCTGGACACCAAGCACATTTGCAAGTGCATCCTCTTCCTGGTCTCCCACGAAGTTGTGCTTTGGGCTCTGAGTAGCCCCATCCTCCAGCACCGACTGCACCGAAGATCACTGGCCTCCACTCCACAAGTGTCCTGTGAGCCAGCTCTAAGTGCGTCCACTCGAGGCTCCTTTGCGATCGCTAGTCCGTTGGCTAGTGGGCCCTCACGAAGGCAACTCTTCTTCTGATTGGGCTTCCCTGGTTGCTTCAGACGTGCCCTGACTTACCCTCACTGGGTGAGTCCCTCAGACCTTGCTGGTCTGCACCACCATCCTTCTTCTATTTCCACAAGACTTGCCGTTGCCAAGGCTTGTTGGGTCCAATCCGGTCGCCGACACCCCTGCAATCGACAGACGTCGTGGGACAGCTCGAATCCAACTCCTGGTCATCGTCGACACCTCCTGGACCTCGTGGCTGAAGAGTCAAGACGACCGTCAACCTACCTGAAGCACCCGACATCGGTGGGCATCCGCTCATTGCCTTCCTGGTCACTGGCTAGTGACCCAGACTCTGTCCCCTCTGCTTTCAGGTTCTTCAGATCATCGATCCACCTTTGGATCCACCCAAACACTTTCGACTTGGCCGCCAGCAGCACTTTGCAGCAGATCGCCATTGAAAACGACGACGAAACCCGACCCCGAAAGACACCTATGCACCCGGCTTCCCTGGGTGAGGTAACTCGAGTACTCCAGTGCTCCCGTGGGTATAGACTCTAGAACAACCTAGTTCTAAAGGGGTTTGCTCCAAGTCCTCCTCTAAGTGTCCCTTTTCTTTAAAACTCCAACCGCGACATTCCCCATAGAAGTCAACGGCGGCTCGCGGCTGTGTTCTCACACTGCACGCGTCCCCGTGGGTCCCCTGTGTCACTACCTTGGGTGGTTCCTTGAGGGCCAAGCACTTCTACAGGCTCTAGGCCTTGTGTCTAGCTCAGTCGTGGTTCTTATACCACTTTATTGGTATATGGTTTGGTACGCCCCTAGGGCTCAAACGTGTATTTGTGCTATTTCTGTTGATAACTAACTTATAACTTATGTACTCCAAACTCTAGCCTCATAAAGAAACTAGAGGGGTGTGTTTAGCAATAAATACATATATTTTGAATATATACCTGGTGTGGTCCTCTTTCATTTGGTCACTCAAGAGATTATAGACTGGTAAAACAAGCTGCTTTACATTCCTTCAAGACTTAGCCTGAAGGCTGCTCTCCATAGCTACCACTAGGATAGCTTTCAATAAAGGTTGTCTTTCACCTATCTCCAATAAGGAGTTGTTTGGACTGGTGTAAGGTGCCCACTATAATTAGTGGACAGTAATTACCAGGCCATCTTCTCACAGAAAGAAGCAACAGAGCTGCAGAGAGAGGCAAGAGGGATGCAGAAAGAGGCAAGAGAAGTACAGAAAGACGCAACAGAGGTGCAGAAAGAGGCAAGAGAACTACAGAAAGAGGCAGGAGAGGTGCAGAAACAGGAAAAGAGGTAAAGAAAGAGGGAACAGGGGTGCAGAAAGAAGCAAGAGAGGTGCAGAAAGAGGGAAGAGGGGTGCAGAAAGAGGCAAGAGGGGTGCAGAAAAAAGCAAGAGAAATGCAGAAAGACCTAACAGAGGTGCAGAAAGAGGCAAGAGGTGTGCGGAAAGAGGCAAGAGAAGTGCAGAAAGAAGCAAGAGAGGTGCAGAAAGAGGCTAGAAAACTGCAGAAAGAGGCAAGAAAGGTATGGAAACAGGAAGAGAGGTGCAGAAAGAGGGAACACGGATACAGAAAGAGGCAATAGAAGTGCATAAAGAGGGAAGAGGGATACAGAAAGAGGCAAGAGGGGTACAGAAAGAAGCAAGAGAGGTGCAGAAAGAAGCAAGAAAATTGCAGAAACAGGCAAGAAACGTAAGGAAACAGGAAGAGAGGTGCAGAAAGAGGGAACAGGGATGCAGAAGGAGGCAATAGAAGTGCATAAAGAGGGAAGAGGGATGCAGATAGAGGCAAGAGGTGTGCAGAAAGAAGCGAAAGGTGCAGAAAGAAGCAAGAGAAGTGCATACAGAACCGATAGAGGTGCGGAAAGAAGCAAGAAGCGTGCAGAAATAGGTAAGAGAAGTGCAGAGAGAAGCAACAGAATTACAGAAAGAGGTAAGAGAACTGAGGAAAGAGGCAAGAGAGGTGCAGAAAGAGCCAAGAGAGGTGCAGAAAGAGGCAAGAGAAGTACATACAGAAGCAAGAGAGATGTAGAAAGATACAACAGAGGTGCCGAAAAAGGCAAGAGGCATGCAGAAAAAGGCAAAAGAGAGGTGTAGAAAGAGGTAACAGGGGTGCAGAAAGAGGGAGAGGGATGGAGACAGAGGCAAGAGGGGTTGCAGAAAGAGGCAAGTGGGGTGCACAACGAGGCAAGAGACGTGCAGAAAGAAGCAACAGAGATACAGAAAGAGGCAAGAAGCAACAGAGATGCAGAAAGAGGCAAGAGAAGTATAGAAAGAGGCAAGAGAGGTACAGAAAGAGGTAAGAGAAGTGAAGAAAGAAGCAAGGGAAGTGCAGAAAGAGGCAATAGAGGAGCAGAAAGAGGCAAGAGCAGTGCAGAAAGAGGCAAGAGAGGTGCAGAAAGAGATAAGAGAAGTGCAGAAAGAAGCAACAGGGATGCAGAAAGAAGCAAGAGAGGTGCAGAAAGAAGCAAGACAAGTGCAGAAAGAAGCAACAGAGCTTCAGAAAGAGGAAAGAGGGGTGCAGAAAGAGGCAAGAGAAGTGCAGAAAGAAGCAACAGAGGTGCAGAAAGAGGCAAGAGAACTACATAAAGAGGAAAGAGAGGTACAGAAACAGGAAAAGAGGTACAGAAAGAGCGAACAGGGGTGCAGAAAGAGGCAAAAGAGGTGTATAAAGAGGGAAGAGGGGTGCAGAAAGAGGCAACAGGTGTGCAGAAAGAGGCAAGCGGGGGGCAGAAAGAAGCACGAGAAGTGCAGAAAGAACCAACAGATGTGCAGAAAGAGTCAAGAGAAGAGCAGAAAGAAAGAACAGAGGTGCAGAGAGAAGCAACAGAGATGCAGAAATAGGAAAGAGAGGTGTAAAAAGAGGCGAGAGGTGCAGAACGAAGTAAGAGAAGTGGAGAAAAAAGCAAGGAAGGTGCAGAAAGAGGCTACAGAGGAGCAGAAGGAGGCAAGAGCGGTGTAGAAAGAGGCAAGAGAGGTGAGAAAGAGATGAGAGGTGTAGAAAGAGGGAGAGGAGTGCAGAAAGAGGCAAGAGGGATGCAGAAAGAGGCAAGAGGGGGTGCAGAAAGAAGCAAGAGAAGTGTAGAAAGGAGCAACAGAGCTGCAGAGAGAGGCAAGAGGGATGCAGAAAGAGGCAAGAAAAGTACAGAAAGACGCAACAGAGGTGCAGAAAGAGGCAAGAGAACTACAGAAAGAGGCAGGAGAGGTGCAGAAACAGGAAAAGAGGTGCAGAAAGAGGGAAGAGGGGTGCAGAAAGAGGCAAGGGAGGTGCAGAAAAAGGGAAGAGGGGTGCAGAAAGAGGCAAGAGGGGTGCAGAAAGAAGCAAGAGAGGTGCAGAAAAACGCAAGAGAAGTGCAGAAAGACCTAACAGAGGTGCAGAAAGAGGAAAGAGGTTTGCAGAAAGAGGCACAAGAAGTGCAGAAAGAAGCAACAGAGGTGCAGAAAGAGGCAAGAAACCTGCAGAAAGAGGCAAGAAAGGTATGTAAACAGGAAGAGCGGTACAGAATGAGGGAACAGGGTGTGCAGAAAGAGGCAAGAGAAGTGCAGAAAGAGGGAAGAGGGATGCAGAAAGAGGCAAGAGGGGTGCAGAAAGAAGCAAGGGAGGTACAGAAAGGAGCAAGAGAAGTGAATACAGAACCAACAGAGGTGCAGAAAGAAGCAAGAAGGGTGCAGAAATAGGTAAGAGAAGTGCAGAGAGAAGCAACAGAGGTACAGAAAGAGGCAAGAGAACTGAGGAAAGCAGCAAGAGAGGTGCAGAAAGTGGGACGAGGTGTGCAGAAAGAATAAAGAGGGGTGCAGAAAGAATTAAGAGAGGTGCTGAAAGAAGCAAGAGAAGTGCAGAAAGAAGCAGCAGAGGTGCGAAAAGAGGTAAGAGGGGTGCAGAAAAAGGCAAGGGAAGTGCAGAAAGAAGCAACAGAGATGCAGAAAGAGGCAAGAGAGTGCAGAAAGAGGCAAGAGAAGTGCAGAAAGAGGCAAGAGAAGTACAGACAGAAGCAAGAGAGATGAGGAAAGATACAACAGTGGTGCTGAAAAAGGGAAGAGGCATGCAGAAAGAGGCAAGAGAGGTTCAGAAAGAGGTAAGAGAGGTGCAGAAAGAGATAAGAGAGGTGCAGAAAAGGGAGAGGAGTGCAGAAAGAGGCAAGAGGGATGCAGAAAGGAGCAAGAGAGGTGCAGAAAGAAGCAAGAGAAGCGCAGAAAGCAACAGAGGTGCAGAAAGAGGCAAGAGAACAACAGAAAGAGGCAATAGAGGAGCAGAAAGAGGCAAGAGCGGTACAGAAAGAGGCAAGAGAGGTGCAGAACGAGATAAGAGAACAACAGAAAGAGGCAATAGAGGAGCAGAAAGAGGCAAGAGTGGTACAGAAAGAGGCAAGAGAGGTGCAGAAACAGGAAAAGAGGTACAGAAAGAGGGAACAGGGGTGCATAAAGAGGCAAGAGAGGTGTATAAAGAGGAAAGAGGGGTGTAGAAAGAGGCAAGAGGGGTGCACAAAGAAGCAAGAGGAGTGCAGAAAGAACCAACAGAGGTGCAGAAATAGTCAAGAGGGTGCAGAAAGAGTCAAGAGAAGTGCAGAAAGAAGCCAGAGAGGTGCAGAAAGAAGCAAGAGAAGTGCAGAAAGAAGCAACAGAGATGCAGAAAGAGGCAAGAGAAGTGCAGAAAGAGGCAATAGAGGAGCAGAAAGAGATAAGAGAGGTGCAGATAGAGGGAGAGGAGTGCAGAAAGAGGCAGGAGGGATTCAGAAAGAAGCAAGAGAGGTGCAGAAAGAAGCAAGAGAAGTGCAGAAAGAAGCAACAGAGGTGCAGAAAGAGGCAAGAGAATCATAGAAAGAGGCAAGAGAGGTGCAGAAACAGGAAAAGAGGTACAGCAAGAGGGAACAGGGGTGCATAAAGAGGCAAGCGAGGTGTATAAATAGGGAAGAGGGGTACAGAAAGAAGCAAGAGGGGTGCAGAAAGAACCAACAGAGGTGCAGAAAGAAGCAACAGAGATGCAGAAAGACGCAAGAGAAGTACAGAAAGACACAACAGAGGTGCAGAAAGAGGCAAGAGAACTACATAAAGAGGCAGGAGAGGTGCAGAAATAGGAAAAGATGTGCAGAAAGAAGGAAGAGGGGTGCAGAAAGAGGCAAGTGGAGTGCAGAAAGAAGCAAGAGGGGTGCAGAAAAAAGCAAGGAAGGTGCAGACAGAGGCAACAGAGGAGCAGAAAGAGGCAAGAGTGGTGTAAAAAGAGGCAAGAGAGGTGCAGAAAGAAGTAAGAGAAGTGGAGAAAAAAGCAAGGAAGGTGCAGAAAGAGGCAACAGAGGAGCAGAAAGAGGCAAGACTGGTGCAGAAAGAGGCAAGAGGTACAGAAATAGATAAGAGAGGTGTAAAAAGAGGGAGAGGAGTGCAGAAAGAGGCAAGAGGGATGCAGAAAGAGGCAAGAGAGGTGCCAAAAGAAGCAAGAGAAGTGTAGAAAGAAGCAACAGAGCTGCAGAGAGAGGCCCGAGGGATGCAGAAAGAGGCAAGAGAAGTACAGAAAGATGCAACAGAGGTGCAGAAAGAGGCAAGAGAACTACAGAAAGAGGCAGGAGAGGTGCAGAAATAGGAAAAGAGGTGCAGAAAGAGGGAACAGGGGTGCAGAAAGAGGCAAGAGAGGTGCAGAAAGAAGGAAGAGGGGTGCAGAAAGAGGCAAGAGGAGTGCAGAAAAAAGCAAGAGAGGTGCAGAAAAAAGCAAGAGAAGTGCAGAAAGACCTAACAGAGGTGCAGAAAGAGGAAAGAGGTTTGCAGAAAGAGGCACAAGAAGTGCAGAAAGAAGCAACAGAGGTGCAGAAAGAGGCAAGAAACCTGCAGAAAGAGGCAAGAAAGGTATGTAAACAGGAAGAGCGGTACAGAATGAGGGAACAGGTTGTGCAGAAAGAGGCAAGAGAAGTGCAGAACGAGGGAAGAGGGATGCAGAAAGAGGCAAGAGGGGTGCAGAAAGAAGCAAGGGAGGTACAGAAAGGAGCAAGAGAAGTGAATACAGAACCAACAGAGGTGCAGAAAGAAGCAAGAAGGGTGCAGAAATAGGTAAGAGAAGTGCAGAGAGAAGCAACAGAGGTACAGAAAGAGGCAAGAGAACTGAGGAAAGCAGCAAGAGAGGTGCAGAAAGTGGGATGAGGTGTGCAGAAAGAATGAAGAGGGGTGCAGAAAGAATTGAGAGAGGTGCTGAAACAAGCAAGAGAAGTACAGAAAGAAGCAAGAGAGATGAGGAAAGATACAACAGAGGTGCTGAAAAAGGGAAGAGGCATGCAGAAAGAGGCAAGAGAGGTGCAGAAAGAGGTAAGAGAGGTGCAGAAAGAGATAAGAGAGGTGCAGAAAAGGGAGAGGAGTGCAGAAAGAGGCAAGAGGGATGCAGAAAGGAGCAAGAGAGGTGCAGAAAGAAGCAAGAGAAGCGCAGAAAGCAACAGAGGTGCAGAAAGAGGCAAGAGAACAACAGAAAGAGGCAATAGAGGAGCAGAAAGAGGCAAGAGCGGTACAGAAAGAGGCAAGAGAGGTGCAGAACGAGATAAGAGAACAACAGAAAGAGGCAATAGAGGAGCAGAAAGAGGCAAGAGCGGTACAGAAAGAGGCAAGAGAGGTGCAGAAACAGGAAAAGAGGTACAGAAAGAGGGAACAGGGGTGCATAAAGAGGCAAGAGAGGTGTATAAAGAAGAAAGAGGGGTGTAGAAAGAGGCAAGAGGGGTGCACAAAGAAGCAAGACGAGTGCAGAAAGAACCAACAGAGGTGCAGAAATAGTCAAGAGGGTGCAGAAAGAGTCAAGAGAAGTGCAGAAAGAAGCAAGAGAGGTGCAGGAAGAAGCAAGAGAAGTGCAGAAAGAAGCAACAGAGATGCAGAAAGAGGCAAGAGAAGTGCAGAAAGAGGCAATAGAGGAGCAGAAAGAGGCAAGAGCAGTGCAGAAAGAGGCAAGAGAGGTGCAGAAAGAGATAAGAGAGGTGCAGATAGAGGGAGAGGAGTGCAGAAAGAGGCAGGAGGGATTCAGAAAGAAGCAAGAGAGGTGCAGAAAGAAGCAAGAGAAGTGCAGAAAGAAGCAACAGAGGTGCAGAAACAGGCAAGAGAATCATAGAAAGAGGCAAGAGAGGTGCAGAAACAGGAAAAGAGGTACAGCAAGAGGGAACAGGGGTGCATAAAGAGGCAAGCGAGGTGTATAAATAGGGAAGAGGGGTACAGAAAGAAGCAAGAGGGGTGCAGAAAGAACCAACAGAGGTGTAGAAAGAAGCAACAGAGATGCAGAAATAGGAAAGAGAAGTGTAAAAAGAGGCAAGAGAGGTGCAGAAAGAAGTAAGAGAAGTGGAGAAAAAAGCAAGGAAGATGCAGAAAGAGGCAACAGAGGAGCAGAAAGAGGCAAGACTGGTGCAGAAAGAGGCAAGAGGTACAGAAATAGATAAGAGAGGTGTAAAAAGAGGGAGAGGAGTGCAGAAAGAGGCAAGAGGGATGCAGAAAGAGGCAAGAGAGGTGCCAAAAGAAGCAAGAGAAGTGTAGAAAGAAGCAACAGAGCTGCAGAGAGAGGCCAGAGGCCAGAGGGATGCAGAAAGAGGCAAGAGAAGTACAGAAAGATGCAACAGAGGTGCAGAAAGAGGCAAGAGAACTACAGAAAGAGGCAGGAGAGGTGCAGAAATAGGAAAAGAGGTGCAGAAAGAGGGAACAGGGGTGCAGAAAGAGGCAAGAGAGGTGCAGAAAGAAGGAAGAGGGGTGCAGAAAGAGGCAAGAGGAGTGCAGAAAAAAGCAAGAGAGGTGCAGAAAAAAGCAAGAGAAGTGCAGAAAGACCTAACAGAGGTGCAGAAAGAGGAAAGAGGTTTGCAGAAAGAGGCACAAGAAGTGCAGAAAGAAGCAACAGAGGTGCAGAAAGAGGCAAGAAACCTGCAGAAAGAGGCAAGAAAGGTATGTAAACAGGAAGAGCGGTACAGAATGAGGGAACAGGTTGTGCAGAAAGAGGCAAGAGAAGTGCAGAAAGAGGGAAGAGGGATGCAGAAAGAGGCAAGAGGGGTGCAGAAAGAAGCAAGGGAGGTACAGAAAGGAGCAAGAGAAGTGAATACAGAACCAACAGAGGTGCAGAAAGAAGCAAGAAGGGTGCAGAAATAGGTAAGAGAAGTGCAGAGAGAAGCAACAGAGGTACAGAAAGAGGCAAGAGAACTGAGGAAAGCAGCAAGAGAGGTGCAGAAAGTGGGATGAGGTGTGCAGAAAGAATGAAGAGGGGTGCAGAAACAATTGAGAGAGGTGCTGAAACAAGCAAGAGAAGTACAGAAAGAAGCAGCAGAGGTGCGAAAAGAGGAAAGAGGGGTGCAGAAAAAGGCAAAGGAAGTGAAGAAAGAAGCAACAGAGATGCAGAAAGAGGCAAGAGAGTGCAGAAAGAGGCAAGAGAAGTACAGAAAGAGGCAAGAGAAGTACAGACAGAAGCAAGAGAGATGAGGAAAGATACAACAGAGGTGCTGAAAAAGGGAAGAGGCATGCAGAAAGAGGCAAGAGAGGTGCAGAAAGAGGTAAGAGAGGTGCAGAAAGAGATAAGAGAGGTGCAGAAAAGGGAGAGGAGTGCAGAAAGAGGCAAGAGGGATGCAGAAAGGAGCAAGAGAGGTGCAGAAAGAAGCAAGAGAAGCGCAGAAAGCAACAGAGGTGCAGAAAGAGGCAAGAGAACAACAGAAAGAGGCAATAGAGGAGCAGAAAGAGGAAAGAGCGGTACAGAAAGAGGCAAGAGAGGTGCAGAACGAGATAAGAGAACAACAGAAAGAGGCAATAGATGAGCAGAAAGAGGCAAGAGTGGTACAGAGAGGCAAGAGAGGTGCAGAAACAGGAAAAGAGGTACAGAAAGGGGGAACAGGGGTGCATAAAGAGGCAAGAGAGGTGTATAAAGAGGAAAGAGGGGTGTAGAAAGAGGCAAGAGGGGTGCACAAAGAAGCAAGAGGAGTGCAGAAAGAACCAACAGAGGTGCAGAAATAGTCAAGAGGGTGCAGAAAGAGTCAAGAGAAGTGCAGAAAGAAGCAAGAGAGGTGCAGAAAGAAGCAAGAGAAGTGCAGAAAGAAGCAACAGAGATGCAGAAAGAAGCAAGAGAAGTGCAGAAAGAGGCAATAGAGGAGCAGAAAGAGGCAAGAGCAGTGCAGAAAGAGGCAAGAGAGGTGCAGAAAGAGATAAGAGAGGTGCAGATAGAGGGAGAGGAGTGCAGAAAGAGGCAGGAGGGATTCAGAAAGAAGCAAGAGAGGTGCAGAAAGAAGCAAGAGAAGTGCAGAAAGAAGCAACAGAGGTGCAGAAAGAGGCAAGAGAATCATAGAAAGAGGCAAGAGAGGTGCAGAAACAGGAAAAGAGGTACAGCAAGAGGGAACAGGGGTACATAAAGAGGCAAGCGAGGTGTATAAATAGGGAAGAGGGGTACAGAAAGAAGCAAGAGGGGTGCAGAAAGAACCAACAGAGGTGCAGAAAGAAGCAACAGAGATGCAGAAATAGGAAAGAGAAGTGTAAAAAGAGGCAAGAGAGGTGCAGAAAAAAGTAAGAGAAGTGGAGAAAAAAGCAAGGAAGGTGCAGAAAGAGGCAACAGAGGAGCAGAAAGAGGCAAGAGCGGTGCAGAAAGAGGCAAGAGGTACAGAAATAGATAAGAGAGGTGTAAAAAGAGGGAGAGGAGTGCAGAAAGAGGCAAGAGGGATGCAGAAAGAGGCAAGAGAGGTGCCGAAAGAAGCAAGAGAAGTGTAGAAAGAAGCAACAGAGCTGCAGAGAGAGGCCAGAGGGATGCAGAAAGAGGCAAGAGAAGTACAGAAAGACGCAACAGAGGTGCAGAAAGAGGCAAGAGAACTACAGAAAGAGGCAGGAGAGGTGCAGAAATAGGAAAAGAGGTGCAGAAAGAGGGAACAGGGGTGCAGAAAGAGGCAAGAGAGGTGCAGAAAGAAGGAAGAGGGGTGCAGAAAGAGGCAAGAGGAGTGCAGAAAGAAGCAAGAGAGGTGCAGAAAAAAGCAAGAGAAGTGCAGAAAGACCTAACAGAGGTGCAGAAAGAGGAAAGAGGTTTGCAGAAGGAGGCACGAGAAGTGCAGAAAGAAGCAACAGAGGTGCAGAAGGAGGCAAGAAACCTGCAGAAAGAGGCAAGAAAGGTATGTAAACAGGAAGAGCGGTGCAGAAAGAGGGAACAGGGTGTGGAGAAAGAGGCAAGAGAAGTGCAGAAAAAGGGAAGAGGGATGCAGAAAGAGGCAAGAGAGGTGCAGAAAGAGGCAAGAGAAGTACATACAGAAGCAAGAGGGATGTAGAAAGATACAACAGAGGTGCCGAAAAAGGCAAGAGGCATGCAGAAAAAGGCAAAAGAGAGGTTCAGAAAGAGGTAAGAGGGGTGCAGGAAGAGGGAGAGGGATGGAGACAGAGGCAAGAGGGGTTGCAGAAAGAGGCAAGTGGGGTGCAAAACGAGGCAAGAGACGTGCAGAAAGAAGCAACAGAGATACAGAAAGAGGCAAGAAGCAACAGAGATTCAGAAAGAGTCAAGAGAAGTATAGAAAGAGGCAAGAGAGGTACAGAAAGAGGGAAGAGAAGTGAAGAAAGAAGCAAGGGAAGTGCAGAAAGAGGCAATAGAGGAGCAGAAAGAGGCAAGAGCAGTGCAGAAAGAGGCAAGAGAGGTGCAGAAAGAGATAAGAGAAGTGCAGAAAGAAGCAACAGGGATGCAGAAAGAAGCAAGAGAGATGCAGAAAGAAGCAAGACAAGTGCAGAAAGAAGCAACAGAGCTTCAGAAAGAGAAAAGAGGGTGCAGAAAGAGGCAAGAGAAGTGCAGAAAGAAGCAAAAGAGGTGCAGAAAGAGGCAAGAGAACTACATAAAGAGGAAAGAGAGGTACAGAAACAGGAAAAGAGGTACAGAAAGAGCGAACAGGTGTGCAGAAAGAGGCAAAAGAGGTGTATAAAGAGGGAAGAGGGGTGCAGAAAGAGGCAACAGGCATGCAGAAAAAGGCAAGAGGGGGGCAGAAAGAAGCAAGAGAAGTGCAGAAAGAACCAACAGATGTGCAGAAAGAGTCAAGAGAAGAGCAGAAAGAAAGAACAGAGGTGCAGAAAGAAGCAACAGAGATACAGAAATAGGAAATAGAGGTGTAAAAAGAGGCAAGAGAGGTGCAGAAAGAAGTAAGTGAAGTGGAGAAAAAAGCAAGGAAGGTGCAGAAAGAGGCTACAGAGGAGCAGAAAGAGGCAAGAGCAGTGCAGAAAGAGCCAAGAGAGGCAAGAAAGAGATGAGAGGTGTAGAAAGAGGGAAAGGAGTGCAGAAAGAGGCAAGAGGGATGCAGAAAGAGGCAAGAGAGGTGCAGAAAGAAGCAAGAGAAGTATAGAAAGGAGCAACAGAGCTGCAGAGAGAGGCAAGAGGGATGCAGAAAGAGGCAAGAGAACTACAGAAAGAGGCAGGAGAGGTGCAGAAACAGGAAAAGAGGTGCAGAAAGAGGGAACAGGGGTACAGAAAGAGGCCAGAGAGGTGCACAAAAAGGGAAGAGGGGTGCAGAAAGAGGCAAGAGGGGTGCAGAAAGAAGCAAGAGAAGTGCAGAAAGACCTAACAGAGGTGCAGAAAGAGGAAAGAGGTTTGCAGAAAGAGGCATGAGAAGTGCAGAAAGAAGCAACAGAGGTGCAGAAAGAAGCAACAGAGGTGCAGATAGAGGCAAGAAACCTGCAGAAAGAGGCAAGAAAGGTATGTAAACAGGAAGAGCGGTACAGAAAGAGGGAACAGGGTGTGCAGAAAGAGGAAACAGAAGTGCAGAAAGAGGGAAGAGGGATGCAGAAAGAGGCAAGAGGGGTGCAGAAAGAAGCAAGGGAGGTACAGAAAGGAGCAAGAGAAGTGAATACAGAATCAACAGAGGTGCAGAAAGAAGCAAGAAGGGTGCAGAAATAGGTAAGAGAAATGCAGAGAGAAGCAACAGAGGTACAGAAAGAGGCAAGAGAACTGAGGAAAGCGGCAAGAGAGGTGCAGAAAGCGGGACGAGGTGTGCAGAAAGAATGAAGAGGGGTGCAGAAAGAATTAAGAGAGGTGCTGAAAGAAGCAAGAGAAGTGCAGAAAGAAGCAGCAGAAGTGCGAAAAGAGGTAAGAGGGATGCAGAAAAAGGCAAGGGAAGTGCAGAAAGAAGCAGCAGAGATGCAGAAAGAGGCAAGAGAGTGCAGAAAGAGGCAAGAGAAGTGCAGAAAGAGGCAAGAGAAGTACAGACAGAAGCAAGAGAGATGAGGAAAGATACAACAGAGGTGCTGAAAAAGGGAAGAGGCATGCAGAAAGAGGCAAGAGAGGTGCAGAAAGAGGTAAGAGAGGTGCAGAAAGAGATAAGAGATGTGCAGAAAAGGGAGAGGAGTGCAGAAAGAGGCAAGAGGGATGCAGAAAGAGGCAAGAGAAGTGCAGAAAGAGGCAAGAGAAGTACAGACAGAAGCAAGAGAGATGAGAAAAGATACAACAGAGGTGCTGAAAAAGGGAAGAGGCATGCAGAAAGAGGCAAGAGAGGTGCAGAAAGAGGTAAGAGAGGTGCAGAAAGAGATAAGAGAGGTGCAGAAAAGGGAGAGGAGTGCAGAAAGAGGCAAGAGGGATGCAGAAAGGAGCAAGAGAGGTGCAGAAAGAAGCAAGAGAAGCGCAGAAAGAAGCAACAGAGGTGTAGAAAGAGGCAAGAAAACAACAGAAAGAGGCAATAGAGGAGCAGAAAGAGGCAAGAGCGGAACAGAAAGAGGCAAGAGAGGTGCAGAACGAGATAAGAGAACAACAGAAAGAGGCAATAGAGGAGCAGAAAGAGGCAAGAGCGGTACAGAAAGAGGCAAGAGAGGTGCAGAAACAGGAAAAGAGGTACAGAAAGAGGGAACAGGGGTGCATAAAGAGGCAAGAGAGGTGTATAAAGAGGAAAGAGGGGTGCAGAAAGAGGCAAGAGGGGTGCACAAAGAAGCAAGAGGAGTGCAGACAGAACCAACAGAGGTGCAGAAAGAGTCAAGAGGGTGCAGAAAGAGTCAAGAAAAGTGCAGAAAGAAGCAAGAGAGGTGCAGAAAGAAGCAAGAGAAGTGCAGAAAGAAGCAACAGAGATGCAGAAAGAGGCAAGAGAAGTGCAGAAAGAGGCAATAGAGGAGCAGAAAGAGGCAAGAGTGGTGCAGAAAGAGGCAAGAGAGGTGCAGAAAGAGATAAGAGAGGTGCAGATAGAGGGGGAGGAGTGCAGAAAGAGGCAAGAGGGATTCAGAAAGAAGCAAGAGAGGTGCAGAAAGAAGCAAGAGAAGTGCAGAAAGAAGCAACAGAGGTGCAGAAAGAGGCAAGAGAATCATAGAAAGAGGCAAGAGAGGTGCAGAAACAGGAAAAGAGGTACACCAAGAGGGAACAGAGGTGCATAAAGAGGCAAGAGAGGTGTATAAAGAGGGAAGAGGGGTACAGAAAGAAGCAAGAGGGGTGCAGAAAGAACCAACAGAGGTGCAGAAAGAAGCAACAGAGATGCAGAAAGAGGCAAGAGAAGTACAGAAAGACACAACAGAGGTGCAGAAAGAGGCAAGAGAACTACATAAAGAGGCAGGAGAGGTGCAGAAATAGGAAAAGATGTGCAGAAAGAAGGAAGAGGGGTGCAGAAAGAGGCAAGTGGAGTGCAGAAACAAGCAAGAGGGGTGCAGAAAAAAGCAAGGAAGGTGCAGACAGAGGCAACAGAGAAGCAGAAAGAGGCAAGAGTGGTGCAGAAAGAGGCAAGAGGTACAGAAATAGATAAGAGATGTGTAAAAAGAGGGAGAGGAGTGCAGAAAGAGGCAAGAGGGATGCAGAAAGAGGCAAGAGAGGTGCCGAAAGAAGTTATAGAAGTGTAGAAAGAAGCAACAGAGCTGCAGAGAGAGGCAAGAGGGATGCACAAAGAGGCAAGAGAAGTACAGAAAGACACAACAGAGGTGCAGAAAGAGGCAAGAGAACTACAGAAAGAGGCAGGAGAGGTGCAGAAATAGGAAAAGAGGTGCAGAAAGAAGGAAGAGGGGTGCAGAAAGAGGCAAGTGGAGTGCAGAAAGAAGCAAGAGGGGTGCAGAAAAAAGCAAGAGAAGTGCAGAAAGACCTAACAGAGGTGCAGAAAGAGGAAAGAGGTTTGCAGAAAGAGGCACGAGAAGTGCAGAAAGAAGCAACAGCGGTGCAGAAAGAGGCAAGAAACCTGCAGAAAGAGGCAAGAAAGGTATGTAAACAGGAAGAGCGGTGTGAGAAGTTGGCCTGGCATATGCTGTCCACTAATTATAGTGGGCACCTTGCACCAGTCCAAACAACCCCTTATTGGAGATAGGTTAAAGACAACCTTTATTGAAAGCTATCCTAGTGGTAGCTATGGAGAGCAGCCTTCAGGCTAAGTCTTGAAGGAATATAAAGCAGCTTGTTTTACCAGTCTATAATCTCTTGAGTGACCAAATGAAAGAGGACCACACCAGGTATATATTCAAAATATATGTATTTATTACTAAACACACCCCTCTAGTCTCTTTATGAGGCTAGAGTTCGAAGTACATAAGTTATAAGTTAGTTATCTACAGTAATAGCACAAATACACGTTTGAGCTATGGGGCGTACCAAACCATATACCAATAAAGTGGTATAAGAACCACGACTGAGCAAGACACAGGGCCTAGAGCCTGTAGAAGTGCTTGGACCACAAGGAACCACCCAAGGTAGTGACACAGGGGACCCACGGGGGACGCGTGCAGTGTATGAACACAGCCGCGAATCGCCGTTAACTTCTATGGGGAAAGTCGCGGTTTGAATTTAAAAGAAAAGGGACACTTAGAGGAGGACTTGGAGCAAACCCTTTGAGAACTAGGCTGTTCTAGTGTCAATACCCACGGGAGCACCAGAGTACTCGAGTTACCTCACCCAGGGGAGCCGGGTGCATAGGTGCCTTTCGGGGTCGGGTTTCGTCGTCACTTTCAATGGCGATCTGCTGCAAAGTGCTGCTGGCGGCCAAGTCGAAAGTGTTCGGGTGGATCCAAAGGTGGATCGAAGATTTGAAGAACCTGAAAGCAGAGGAGACAGAGTCTGGGTCACTAGCCAGTGACCAGGAAGGCGATGATCAGATGCCCACCGATGTCGAGTGCTTCAGGTAGGTTGACGATCATCTTGACTCTTCAGCCACGAGGTCCAGGAGGCGTCAACGACGACCAGGAGCTGGATTCGAGCTGTCCCACGATGTTTGTCGATTGCAGGGGTGTCGACGACTGGATTGGACCCAACAAGCCTTGGCAACGGCAAGTCTCGTGGAAAGGGAAGAAGGACGATGTTGCAGACCAGCATGGTCTGTGGGACTCACCCAGCGAGGGTAAGTCAGGGCACGCCTGGAGCAATCAGGGAGCCCAAGCAGAAGAAGATTGGCCTTCGGGAGGGCCTACTAGCCAATGGACTAGCAACCGCGAAGGAGCCTCGAGTGGACGCACTTGGAGCTGGCTCACAGGACACTCGTGGAGTGGAGGCCAGTGATCTTCAGTGTAGTCGGTGCTGGAGGCTGGGGCTACTCGGAGCCCAAAGCACAACTTCATGGGAGACCCAGAAGAGGATGCACTTACAAAAGTACGCGGTGTCCAGGGGTCACGGTTCCACGTTACCCACGATAGCCACGGGCCTCAGCTCTGCTATGGGACTCAGGGTAGCCTCGGGGAAGTCTGGAAATCCACCTCTGGTGATGCAAAGACTTCGGCGTCCGGCGGGAGCTTCAGTGATGCAGACTGGACAATTGCTTTGTTGGTGCCTGCCAAGCAGGGGAGTCACTCCTTGACCCCAAGGGAGATTCTTCAGTCCTCTAATCTTAAAGTAGAGCGTCGAAGGTCCAGGATTCTGTATCAGAGTTTCGTCCAGGTAAATCTAAAGTCCTAAGGACTGGGGTCCCATACTTATACTAAGGTAGGGGGTTGGACATACTCTGCGGCCCCACCTATGGGAGGGTCAGGGCAGAGGGGTGGTTACACCCCTTTCACTTTGTCCAGTTTCGTGCCAGAGCAGGGGCTGGAAGCCCCTGAGCCGGTTTGAACTGGGGTATGCACAGGGACACCAAATGTGCCCCCAGTGCAGGACTTCAAGCACCAGAGAGTGCTCCCGCCCAGCCCCAATAAACACTATCCTGTCTGGGGAGGTGGTTACACCTCCCTGGGACAGGAAACCTATTGTCCAGGCCTCCCTGCCGGAGTTTCGGTCAGCAGCAGGAGGCCAGACTCGTGTCTGTGGCAGCGGCATCCATTTTGTGATGCCAGGGCTCTGGAAAGTCAGTACCGGGTATACCGGTGTGTACATGTCTCTCCCTCTAGAAGGGTGGAATGCTACCCCCGCTGCCAGAACTGGCGGGGGGTAGTATTCCAAGATGTTTGACACCAAACACGACATGTTTCCGTGCAGCCATCCCAAAGTTAGCATTTAACGCGAGGTTATAATGCGCTTAAGAGTATATGGTCGGGTTGCACTACAAACAGCATCAGAGAAGGGTCTCCGAATGCTGCAGAGGGGCACAGCTCATGCAGGGGCACCCTCTCACATAGGAACCACGCACTCTGCCTTCAGGATTGATAAGGCCTGCCATAGGAGTGACTTATAGGTTTATATGTGTGTATGTATGTAGTGATATAGGTAGCCTATATCACAGAAAGGGGTGCATGCACCACCTTACCCAGGCTGCAGTAGCAGACCTGTGGTGTCATTTTGGATGGCCTTCCAGGGGTGGCACAATACATGCTGCAGCCCCTGGTAGGCCTCTGAGGTACCTATGCCCTGGGTACATAGTATACCATATACTAGGGACTTATAAGGGCACTCCAGATTCCAATCAGAGATGTGCCTAAGGCACATGGAAACCATTTTAGAGAGGAAGCAGCTAGGCTGGGGTTCTGATTAGCAGGGCCCCTGCCAGACTAAGGTCGAAAAACAGTGAAGCATCAGCAAAAAGTGGGGGTACCCATGTGAAGCAGATCCTACTCTCCTACACAACCCCCCAAACGTAGGGACATTAAACTAACCTTGCCCAGTTAAGTCTTCATGTTCTAAGTGGAAGTACCTAGAGAGTCCATCTGCATTGGCATGGTTACTCCCAGGTCTATGTTCCACTGTGAAGTCCATCCCCTGTAGGGAAATGGACCACCTAAGCAGTTTGGGGTTTTCACCCTTCATTTGTTTTAGCCATAAGAGGGGCTTATGGTCTGTTTGAACAAGGAAGTGAGTACCAAACAAGTATGGCCTCAACTTCTTCAGAGCCCAGACCACAGCAAAGGCCTCCGTCTCAATGGCTGACCAACGTTTCTCTCTAGGGGTCAGCCTTCTGCTAATAAAAGCTACTGGATGATCCTGACCTTCATCATTCAATTGTGACAGTACAGCCCCTACCCTCAATTCAGATGCATCTGTTTGGACAATGAACTTCTTGGAGTAATCAGGACTCTGTAGAATGGGAGCAGTGCACATGGCCTGCTTCAGGTCATCAAATGCCTTTTGACAGCTAACTGTCCACTGAACCTTTTGGGCATTTTCTTGGAAGTTAAGTCATTCAGGGGTGTCACTATTGATCCATACCCCTTGACAAATCTCCTATAGTACCCAGTGAGGCCTAAAAAGGCTCTCACCTGAGTCTGGGTAGTTGGAGCAGTCCAGTCCATGATGGTCTGGATCTTGCTCTGCAGTGGTTGAACCTGGCCTCCACCCACAAGGTGGCCCAGGTACACAACCTGACTCTGCCCTATCTGGCACTTTGTGGCCTTGATAGTCAGGCCTGCTTTCTGCAGGGCCTGCAAGACATTTCTGAGGTGGACCAGGTGATCCTCCCAGGTGGAGCTAAAGACAGCAATATCGTCTAGATATGCTGCACTACAGGCTTCCAGACCTGTAAGGACTGTATTCACCAACCTCTGAAAAGTGGCAGGTGCATTCTTCAGACCAAAGGGCATCACCACAAATTGATAATGCCCACTAGGGGTTGAGAATGCTGTCTTTGGCTTTGCATCATCATCTAGTCTGATCTGCCAGTAGCCAGCTGTCAGGTCAAATGTGCTTAGATACTTGGCTGAGGCCATAGTGTCTATTAGCTCATCTGCCCTTGGTATTGGATGGGCATCAGTCCTAGTGACTGCATTGAGACCCCTGTAGTCCACACAAAACCTCATCTCTCTTTTCCCACCATTGGTGTGAGGTTTTGGCACAAGGACCACTGGACTAGCCCAAGGGCTATCTGAGGGTTCAATAACTCCCAAATCCAACATCTTCTGGACTTCTGTCCTGATACAGTCCCTGACATGGTCAGGTTGCCTATAAATCTTATTTTTAATAGGCAGACTGTCCCCAGTGTCCACTTCATGAGTGCACCAGGTAGTCTGACTGGGTGTCAGTGAGAATATGTGTCTGAACTGATTGAGCACCTGTCTGCAATCAGTCTGCTGCTGGGTAGTGAGGCTGCCTGCCAAGGCTACACCATCCACTGACCCATCATCAGGGTTCTGTGAGAGCAGGTCAGGGAGTGGGTCACTCTCTTCCTCCTGTCCCTCATCAGTAGCCATGAGCAAGCCCATGTCTGCCCTGTCCACATATGGTTTTAACCTGTTGACATGGAGAACCCTGTGGGGACTCCTGGGTGTTCCTAGGTCCACCAAATAGGTAACCTCACCCTTCTGTTCAACAATGGTATGGGGTCCACTCCATTTGTCTTGGAGAGCTGCTGGGGCTACTGGCTCCAACACCCACACCTTCTGTCCTGGCTGGTAAACAGTCAGTACAGCCTTTGGTCATGCCAGGCCTTTTGAAGTTCCTGGCTAGCCTCAAGGTTTTTAGTTGCCTTTTCATATACTCAGCCATCCGGGAGCGGAGACCAAGTACATAGTCCACTATGTCTTGCTTTGGGGGCTTGAGAGGTAACTCCCATCCTTCCTTCACCAAGCACAATGGACCCCTGACAGGGTGACCAAACAAAAGTTCAAAAGGGCTGTGGCCAACCCCCTTTTGAGGCACCTCCCTGTATGCAAATAAAAGGCAGGGCAAGAGTAAGTCCCATCTTCGCCTAAGCTTTTCTGGGAGCCCTTTAATCATGCCCTTCAAGGTTTTGTTGAATCTCTCAACTAAACCATTGCATTGTGGGTGATAGGGTGTGGTGAACTTGTAAGTCACTCCACACTCCTTCCACATTCCTTTTAAGTATCCAGACATAAAGTTAGCACCCCTGTCTGATACAACCTCCTTAGGGAAGCCCACTCTTGAGAAAATTCCCAGGAGGGCCCTTGCCACCACAGGTGCTGTAGTGGTCCTAAGGGGAATAGCCTCTGGATACCTGGTGGCATGATCCACTACCACCAGGATAAACTTGTGCCCAGATGCTGTTTGGGGATCCATGGGACCAACAATGTCAATCCCCACCCTTTCAAAGGGAACCCCCACCACAGGTAGTGGTATCAGGGGGGCCTTTGTAGTGCCACCTGCCTTGCCACTGGCCTGGCAGGTTACACAGGAGCGACAAAACTCCTTGGTGTCTTCAGACATGTGGGGCCAGTGAAAGTGAGGGACAATTCTGTCCCAAGTCTTGTTCTGGCACAGGTGACCTGCTAAGGGAATGTATTGGGCTAGGGTCAATAGGAAGCCCCTGAACTTCAGAGGTATAACCAACCTCCTGGTGGCACCAGGCTTGGGGTCTCTACACTCTGAGTACAAGAGTCCATCATCCCAATACACAGTATGGGGACCACTAGCTTTCCCAGCAGCCTCAGCAGCAGCTTGCTGTCTGAGGGGTTCAAGAGAGGGGCAGCTCTGCTGCTCCTGGCTCAGATCTGCCCTGGAAGGGCCCCCTGTCCCCAAGAACTCAACCTGGTCAGGTTCAAGCTCCTCTGGGACAGTTCCTTCCTCAGGACTGAGATCATCCCCCTCAAGAGACTGATCTTCCTTCTGAGCCAAGGGGGAAGGCACTGCCTTTACCCTACTACTCCTCTTCTTGGAGGGCACTTGGTCCATTATTCCAGAATCCAAGGCCTGTTCAGTGTTAGACATTTTGGCTTGTGACCTGGTCACAGCAAACACATCTGCATGGATGCCCAGCATTTCTGCATGGGTCCTGAGCTCCACTTCTGCCCAAGCTGAAGTTTCTAAGTCATTGCCAAGCAAGCATTCCACTGGTAGGTCTGCACTTACCACAACCTTCTTAAGGCCAGTTACCCTTCCCCAGGAGAAGTTAACAACTGCCAGAGTATGGTCTGTTCTGACGTTGCTAGCATTGGTCACTTGGTACATTTCACCAAGTATAATCTGCCCAGGATTCACAAGGTCTTGTGTCACCATGGTGACACTTGCCTCTGTGTCCCTAAATGCCAAAACCTCTTTTCCATTGATTAAGGGCGGTTGTCTGTACTTGCCCAGATTGCTGGGACTCACAGAGGAGGACACATCCATGCCTCCATCACAGACTAGGACAGCCTGAGTGAGTTCTCTGACTAGGTCAGAGCTCATCTCCTTACCCAGGGTCAACCCTACTAAACCCTTGGCTTGTGTAGTCCCACCACCAACTGTAACTGCACTAGGGGGAGCAGGTGCCTTAGGGGCATTGGTGGGGGCTGGAGTAGAGTCTTTGGACTTGGTGCAATCACTGGTCCAGTGGGTCTTTGCTTACAGACCTTGCACCATGGTTTCCTTTGGCCTTTCCCTTTGTTAGACTGTGAATCCCCACCTGAAGAAGATTTTTGGGGGCCTTGTGAAGACTTTTGATCTTTACCCTTCTCCCCACCCTTATCAGAGTTTTTCGAATCTTGCTTCTTAGGGTCACCACCTTGGTTCTGTACCTTCTGCCTCACCCTGGTTCTGACCCATTTGTCTGCCTTCTTTCCCAATTCTTGGGGAGAGGTCAGATCAGAGTCCACCAGGTGCTGATGCAACAGCTGATTTTGACAGTTATTAAGAATCTGCTCCCTCATGATCAGATTGTACAATCCTGTGAAGTCACACACCTTACTGCCCAATAACCAACCTTCCAGAGCCTTGGCAGAACAATCAACAAAGTCCACCCAGTCTTGAGTCTGTGCTTTTGGGTATCCCTGAACTTTAACCTGTATTGTTCAGTGGTTAGGCCAAACCCATCAATTAGAGCACTCTTCAAGACTTTGTAATTATCAGCATCCTCCTCTCTAACAGTGAGGAGCTTGTCTCTACCTTTGTCTGCAAAGGAGAGCCACAAGATTGCTGCCCACTGCTCCTGAGGGACCCTCTGTACTTTACAGGCCCTCTCTAGAGCAGTTATCCATTTGTTCATGTCATCCCCACTCTGGTAGGGAGGGACAATCTTGCTCAGGTTTCTATGGTCATAAGACCTTTCCCTATCTTTGGGGAAATTGCTGCCACCATGGGACTCTAGTCCCAACTTTTTTCTCTCTCTATAGAGATCTAGGGACTCCCTGTCTATAGCCAATTGCTGTTTTCTGAGTTCAAGCTGGGCTTGCTCATACTGAATCAGCCTCTTTCTCCTTTCATGAGAGGATTCCCTCCTATGAGAGGAGACAGAGGTCCCTATTGAGGTGTCAGAGTGGTTGGACTCCTGAGAAGGAGACCTAGACCTTCTGGGCACACTCAGTACTCTTCCTGGGGGACAAAGGGAGGTCATTCTGATCCTCCTCCTCCTCCTCCACAGGAGGAATTGGGTTTTCCAGGACAAGGTCATTTTCAGCTTCCTGGCCAGTTTCAGAGGGGGGGGCCTGGGTTTCTTCACCCCTGGCCCCTTCCTCATCTTCTGCCCCACCCTCTCTGCCTACCCCTTCAGACCCTATGGGCCTGCTGAGATCATCAGCTAGTAACACCTCCCTGAGGTGTTGGGTGCTGGCACTTTTGCCTGCCTTCAACTTCCTAGTATTGCATAATGCTCTCAATTCCAAGAATGGGAGTTTATCATACTTGGAGGGAAGAAGCCTACTGGCTTCTGGCGAGGACTCACTGGGTCCTGGCTTTGAAGACATTACTAGTGAGGTGTGGTGTATGCACTACCTACTCTAGTGTGGCCTACTAAACTCTCTTGAGTTGTAGAAAGGGTGTGCTATCCCTTAACACACAACTGTAAGTTCAGTAGAACTTACTGTATTACTAAGCTTGATTTATATGTACCTTAGGTACCCTTAGTGGTTTTCAGTTGATCAATTCAATTGAGATTATCTGGTAAAACAATAGCAAGCTGGAATCCCACACGCTGCACACCAATGTGAGAAGTTGGCCTGGCATATGCTGTCCACTAATTATAGTGGGCACCTTGCACCAGTCCAAACAACCCCTTATTGGAGATAGGTTAAAGACAACCTTTATTGAAAGCTATCCTAGTGGTAGCTAAGGAGAGCAGCCTTCAGGCTAAGTCTTGAAGGAATGTAAAGCAGCTTGTTTTACCAGTCTATAATCTCTTGAGTGACCAAATGAAAGAGGACCACACCAGGTATATATTCAAAATATATGTATTTATTACTAAACACACCCTCTAGTCTCTTTATGAGGCTAGAGTTCGAAGTACATAAGTTATAAGTTAGTTATCTACAGTAATAGCACAAATACACGTTTAAGCCCTAGGGGCGTACCAAACCATATACCAATAAAGTGGTATAAGAACCACGACTGAGCTAGACACAGGGCCTAGAGCCTGTAGAAGTGCTTGGACCACAAGGAACCACCCAAGGTAGTGACACAGGGGACCCACGGGGACGCGTGCAGTGTATGAACACAGCCGCGAATCGCCGTTAACTTCTATGGGAAAAGTTGCGGTTTGAATTTAAAAGAAAAGGGACACTTAAAGGAGGACTTGGAGCAAACCCTTTGAGAACTAGGCTGTTCTAGTGTCAATACCCACGGGAGCACCGGAGTACTCGAGTTACCTCACCCAGGGAGCCGGGTGCATAGGTGTCTTTCGGGGTCGGGTTTCGTCTGTCGCTTTCAATGGCGATCTGCTGCAAAGTGCTGCTGGCGGCCAAGTCGAAAGTGTTCGGGTGGATCCAAAGGTGGATAGAAGATTTGAAGAACCTGAAAGCAGAGGGGACAGAGTCTGGGTCACTAGCCAGTGACCAGGACGGCGATGAGCAGATGCCCACCGATGTCGAGTGCTTCAGGTAGGTTGATGGTCATCTTGACTCTTCAGCCACGAGGTCCAGGAGGCGTCGATGACGATCAGGAGCTGGATTCGAGCTGTCCCATGACGTCTGTCGATTGCAGGGGTGTTGGCGACCAGATTGGACAAAACAAGCCTTGGCAACGGCAAGCCTCATGGAAATGGAAGAAGGACGATGTTGCAGACCAGCAAGGTTTGTGGGACTCACCCAGCAAGGGTAAGTCAGGGCACGCCTGGAGCAACCAGGGAGGCCAAGCAGAAGAAGATTGACCTTCGGGAGGGCCTACTAGCCAACGGACTAGCGACCGTGAAGGAGCCTCGAGTGGACGCACTTGGAGCTGGCTCACAGGACACTCGTGGAGTGGAGGCCAGTGATCTTCGGTGCAGTCGGTGCTGGAGGCTGGGGCTACTCGGAGCCTAAAGCACAACTTCGTGGGAGACCCAGAAGAGGAAGCACTTACAAAAGTACACGGTATCCAGGGGTCACGGTTCCACGTTACCCACGATAGCCACGGGCCTCAGCTCTGCTGGGGACTCAGGGTAGCCTCGGCGAAGTCTGGAAATCCACCTCTGGTGATGCAAAGACTTCGGCGTCCGGCGGGAGCTTCAGCGATGCAGACCGGACAATTGCTTTGTTGGTGCCTGCCAAGCAGGGGAGTCACTCCTTGACCCCAAGGGAGATTCTTCAGTCCTCTAATCTTAAAGTAGAGCGTCGAAGGTCCAGGATTCTGTATCAGAGTTTCGTCCAGGTAAATCTAAAGTCCTAAGGACTGGGGTCCCATACTTATACTAAGGTAGGGGGTTGGACATACTCTGTGGCCCCACCTATGGGAGGGTCAGGGCAGAGGGGTGGTTACACCCCTTTCCCTTTGTCCAGTTTCTCACACAGAGCAGGGGCTGGAAGCCCCTGAGCCGGTTTGAACTGGGGTATGCACAGGGACACCAAATGTGCCCCCAGTGCAGGACTTCAAAGCACCAGAGAGTGCTCCCGCCCAGCCCCAATACACACTATCCTGTCTGGGGAGGTGGTTACACCTCCCTGGGACAGGAAACCTATTGTCCAGGCCTCCCTGCCGGAGTTTCGGTCAGCAGCAGGAGGCCAGACTCGTGTCTGTGGCAGCGGCATCCATTTTGTGATGTCAGGGTTCTGGAAAGTCAGTACCGGGTATACCGGTGTGTACATGTCTCTCCCTCTAGAAGAGTGGATGCTACCCCCGCTGCCAGAACTGGTGGGGGGGTAGTATTCCAAGATGTTTGACACCAAACACGACATGTTTCCGTGCAGCCATCCCAAAGTTAGCATTTAACGCGAGGTTATAATGCGCTTAAGAGTATATGGTCGGGCTGCACTACAAACAGCATCAGAGAAGGGTCTCCGAACGCTGCAGAGGGGCCCAGCTCATGCAGGGGCACCCTCTCACATAGGAACCACGCACTCTGCCTTCAGGATTGATAAGGCCTGCCATAGGAGTGACTTATAGGTTTATATGTGTGTATGTATGTAGTGATATAGGTAGCCTATATCACAGTAAGGGGTGCATGCACCACCTTACCCAGGCTGCAGTAGCAGACCTGTGGTGTCATTTTGGATGGCCTTCCAGGGGTGGCACAATACATGCTGCAGACCCTGGTAGGCCTCTGAGGTACCTATGCCCTGGGTACATAGTATACCATATACTAGGGACTTATAAGGGCACTCCAGATTCCAATCAGAGATGTGCATGGAAACCATTTTAGAGAGGAAGCAGCTAGGCTGGGGTTCTGATTAGCAGGGCCCCAGCCAGACTAAGGTCGAAAAACAGTGAAGCATCAGCAAAAAGTGGGGGTACCCATGTGAAGCAGATCCTACTCTCCTACAAGCGGTGCAGAAAGAGGGAACAGGCTGTGCAGAAAGAGGCAAGAGAAGTGCAGAAAAAGGGAAGAGGGATGCAGAAAGAGGCAAGAGAGGTGCAGAAAGAGGCAAGAGAAGTACATACAGAAGCAAGAGAGATGTAGAAAGATACAACAGAAGTGCCGAAAAAGGCAAGAGGCATGCAGAAAAAGGCAAAAGAGAGGTGCAGAAAGAGGTAAGAGGGGTGCAGAAAGAGGGAGAGGGATGGAGACAGAGGCAAGAGGGGTTGCAGAAAGAGGCAAGTGGGGTGCAAAACGAGGCAAGAGACGTGCAGAAAGAAGCAACAGAGATACAGAAAGAGGCAAGAAGCAACAGAGATGCAGAAAGAGGTAAGAGAAGTATAGAAAGAGGCAAGAGAGGTACAGAAAGAGGTAAGAGAAGTGAAGAAAGAAGCAAGGGAAGTGCAGAAAGAGGCAATAGAGGAGCAGAAAGAGGCAAGAGCAGTGCAGAAAGAGGCAAGAGAGATGCAGAAAGAGATAAGAGAAGTGCAGAAAGAAGCAACAGGGATGCAGAAAGAAGCAAGAGAGGTGCAGAAAGAAGCAAAACAAGTGCAGAAAGAAGCAACAGAGCTTCAGAAAGAGGAAAGAGGGGTGCAGAAAGAGGCAAGAGAAGTGCAGAAAGAAGCAACAGAGGTGCAGAAAGAGGCAAGAGAACTACATAAAGAGGAAAGAGAGGTACAGAAACAGGAAAAGAGATACAGAAAGAGCGAACAGGGGTGCAGAAAGAAGCAAAAGAGGTGTATGAAGAGGGGTGCAGAAAGAGGCAACAGGCGTGAAGAAAGAGGCAAGAGGGAGGCAGAAAGAAGCACGTGAAGTGCAGAAAGAACCAACAGATGTGCAGAAAGAGTCAAGAGAAGAACAGAAAGAAAGAACAGAGGTGCAGAAAGAAGCAACAGAGATGCAGAAATAGGAAAGAGAGGTGTAAAAAGAGGGAAGAGAGGTGCAGAAAGAAGTAAGAGAAGTGGAGAAAAAAGCAAGGAAGGTGCAGAAAGAGGCTACAGAGGAGCAGAAAGAGGCAAGAGCGGTGCAGAAAGAAGCAAGAGAGGCGAGAAAGAGATGAGAGGTGTAGAAAGAGGGAGAGGAGTGCAGAAAGAGGCAAGAGGGATGCATAAAGAGGCAAGAGAGGTGCAGAAAGAAGCAAGAGAAGTGTAGAAAGGAGCAACAGAGCTGCAGAGAGAGGCAAGAGGGATGCAGAAAGAGGCAAGAGAAGTACAGAAAGACGCAACAGAGGTGCAGAAAGAGGCAAGAGAACTACAGAAAGAGGCAGGAGAGATGCAGAAACAGGAAAAGAGGTGCAGAAAGAGGGAACAGGGGTGCAGAAAGAGGCAAGAGAGGTGCAGAAAAAGGGAAGAAGGGTGCAGAAAGAGGCAAGAGGGGTGCAGAAAGAAGCAAGAGAGGCGCAGAAAAAAGCAAGAGAAGTGCAGAAAGACCTAACAGAGGTGCAGAAAGAGGAAAGAGGTTTGCAGAAAAAGGCACGAGAAGTGCAGAAAGAAGCAACAGAGGTGCAGAAAGAGGCAAGAAACCTGCAGAAAGAGGCAAGAAAGGTATGTAAACAAGAAGAGCGGTACAGAAAGAGGGAACAGGGTGTGCAGAAAGAGGCAAGAGAAGTGCAGAAAGAGGGAAGAGAGCTGCAGAAAGAAGCAAGAGGGGTGCAGAAAGAAGCAAGAGAAGTGAATACAGAACCAACAGAGGTGCAGAAAGAAGCAAGAAGGGTGCAGAAATAGGTAAGAGAAGTGCAGAGAGAAGCAACAGAGGTACAGAAAGAGGCAAGAGAACTGAGGAAAGCGGCAAGAGAGGTGCAGAAAGCGGGACGAGGTGTGCAGAAAGAATGAAGAGGGGTGCAGAAAGAATTAAGAGAGGTGCTGAAAGAAGCAAGAGAAGTGCAGAAAGAAGCAGCAGAGGTGCGAAAAGAGGTAAGAGGGATGCAGAAAAAGGCAAGGGAAGTGCAGAAAGAAGCAGCAGAGATGCAGAAAGAGGCAAGAGAGTGCAGAAAGAGGCAAAAGAAGTGCAGAAAGAGGCAAGAGAAGTACAGACAGAAGCAAGAGAGATGAGGAAAGATACAACAGAGGTGCTGAAAAAGGGAAGAGGCATGCAGAAAGAGGCAAGAGAGGTGCAGAAAGAGGTGCAGAAAGAGGGAACAGGGGTGCAGAAAGAGGCAAGAGAGGTGCAGAAAGAAGGAAGAGGGGTGCAGAA
The DNA here is from genome assembly GCA_963921515.1 of Calotriton arnoldi. Taxonomy (NCBI): domain Eukaryota; kingdom Metazoa; phylum Chordata; class Amphibia; order Caudata; family Salamandridae; genus Calotriton; species Calotriton arnoldi. The sequence goes on from CAWUFW010003764.1 coordinate 1,348,808, forward strand.
AGAGGCAAGAGGAGTGCAGAAAGAAGCAAGAGAGGTGCAGAAAAAAGCAAGAGACGTGCAGAAAGACCTAACAGAGGTGCAGAAAGAGGAAAGAAGTTTGCAGAAAGAGGCACAAGAAGTGCAGAAAGAAGCAACAGAGGTGCAGAAAGAGGCAAGGAACCTGCAGAAAGAGGCAAGAAAGGTATGTAAACAGGAAGAGCGGTACAGAAAAAGGGAACAGGGTGTGCAGAAAGAGGCAAGAGAAGTGCAGAAAGAGGGAAGAGGGATGCAGAAAGAGGCAAGAGGCATGCAGAAAGAAGCAACAGAGGTGCAGAAAGAAGCAAGAGAAGTGAATACAGAACCAACAGAGGTGCAGACAGAAGCAAGAAGGGTGCAGAAATAGGTACGAGAACTGCAAAGAGAAGCAACAGAGGTACAGAAAGAGGCAAGAAAACTGAGGAAAGTGGTAAGGGAGGTGCAGAAAGAGCCAAGAGAGGTGCAGAAAGAGGGACGATGTGTGCAGAAAGAATGAAGAGGGGTGCAGAAAGAAGTAAGAGAGGTGCTGAAAGAAGCAAGAGAAGTGCAGAAAGAAGCAGCAGAGGTACAAAAAGAGGTAAGAGGGATGCAGAAAAAGGCAAGGGAAGTGCAGAAAGAAGCAACAGAGATGCAGAAAGAGGCAAGGGAAGTGCAGAAAGAGGCAAGAGAGTGTAGAAAGAGGCAAGAGAAGTACAGAAAGAGGCAAGAGAAGTACAGACAGAAGCAAGAGAGATGTAGAAAGATACAACAGAGGTGCTGAAAAAGAGAAGAGGCATGCAGAAAGAGGCAAGAGAGGTGCCGAAAGAAGCAAGAGAAGTGTAGAAAGAAGCAACAGAGCTGCAGAGAGAGGCAAGAAGGATGCAGAAAGTGACAAGAGAGGTGCCGAAGGAAGCAAGAGAAGTGTAGAAAGAAGCAACAGAGCTGCAGAGAGACGCAAGAGGGATGCAGAAAGAGGCAATAGAAGTACAGAAAGATGCAACAGAGGTGCAGAAAGAGGCAAGAGAACTACAGAAAGAGGCAGGAGAGGTGCAGAAACAGGAAAAGAGGTGCAGAAAGAGGGAACAGGGGTGCAGAAAGAGGCAAGAGAGGTGCAGAAAGAAGGAAGAGGGGTGCAGAAAGAGGCAAGAGGAGTGCAGAAAGAAGCAAGAGAGGTGCAGAAAAAAGCAAGAGAAGTGCAGAAAGACCTAACAGAGGTGCAGAAAGAGGAAAGAGATTTGCAGAAAGAGGCACGAGAAGTGCAGAAAGAAGCAACAGAGGTGCAGAAAGAGGCAAGAAACCTGCAGAAAGAGGCAAGAAAGGTATGTAAACAGGAAGAGCGGTGCAGAAAGAGGGAACAGGGTGTGCAGAAAGAGGCAAGAGAAGTGCAGAAAGAGGGAAGAGGGATGCAGAAAGAGGCAAGAGGGGTGCAGAGAGAAGCAAGAGAGGTGAATACAGAACCAACAGAGGTGCAGAAAGAAGCAAGAAGGGTGCAGAAATAGGTACGAGAAGTGAGAGAGAAGCAACAGAGGTACAGAAAGAGGCAAGAGAACTGAGGAAAGCAGTAAGAGAGGTACAGAAAGAGCCAAGAGAGGTGCAGAAAGAGGGACGATGTGTGCAGAAAGAATGAAGAGGGGTGCAGAAAGAAGTAAGAGAGGGGCTGAAAAAAGCAAGAGAAGTGCAGAAAGAAGCAGCAGAGGTGCGAAAAGAGGTAAGAGGTATGCAGAAAAAGGCAAGGGCAGTGCAGAAAGAAGCAACAGAGATGCAGAAAGAGGCTAGGGAAGTGCAGAAAGAGGCAAGAGAGTGTAGAAAGAGGCAAGAGAAGTGCAGAAAGAGGCAAGAGAAGTACAGACAGAAGCAAGAGAGATGTAGAAAGATACAACAGAGGTGCTGAAAAAGAGAAGAGGCGTGCAGAAAGAGGCAAGAGAGGTGCAGAAAGAGGTAAGAGAGATGCAGAAAGAGATAAGAGAGGTGCAGAAAGAGGGAGAGGAGTGCAGAAAGAGGTAAGAGGGATGCAGAAAGGAGCAAGAGAGGTGCAGAAAGAGGCAAGAGAAGTGCAGAAAGAAGCAACCGAGGTGCAGAAAGAGGCAAGAGAACTACATAAAGAGGAAAGAGAGGTGCAGAAACAGGAAAAGAGGTGCAGAAATAGGCAAGAGAGGTGCAGAAAGAAGGAAGAGGGGTGCAGAAAGAGGCAAGAGGAGTGCAGAAAGAAGCAAGAGAGGTGCAGAAAAAAGCAAGAGAAGTGCAGAAAGACCTAACAGAGGTGCAGAAAGAGGAAAGAAGTTTGCAGAAAGAGGCACGAGAAGTGCAGAAAGAAGCAACAGAGGTGCAGAAAGAGGCAAGGAACCTGCAGAAAGAGGCAAGAAAGGTATGTAAACAGGAAGAGCGGTACAGAAAAAGGGAACAGGGTGTGCAGAAAGAGGCAAGAGAATTGCAGAAAGAAGCAACAGAGATGCAGAAAGAGGCTAGGGAAGTGCAGAAAGAGGCAAGAGAGTGTAGAAAGAGGCAAGAGAAGTGCAGAAAGAGGCAAGAGAGGTACAGACAGAAGCAAGAGACATGTAGAAAGATACAACAGAGGTGCTGAAAAAGAGAAGAGGCGTGCAGAAAGAGGCAAGAGAGGTGCAGAAAGAGGTAAGATAGATGCAGAAAGAGATAAGAGAGGTGCAGAAAGAGGGAGAGGAGTGCAGAAAGAGGTAAGAGGGATGCAGAAAGGAGCAAGAGAGGTGCAGAAAGAGGCAAGAGAAGTGCAGAAAGAAGCAACAGAGGTGCAGAAAGAGGCAAGAGAACTACATAAAGAGGAAAGAGAGGTGCAGAAACAGGAAAAGAGGTACAGAAAGAGCGAACAGGGGTGCAGAAAGAGGCAAAAGAGGTGTATAAAGAGGGAAGAGGGGTGCAGAAAGAGGCAACAGGCGTGCATAAAGAGGCAAGAGGGGGGCAGAAAGAAGCAAGAGAAGTGCAGAAAGAACCAACAGATGTGCAGAGTCAAGCGAAGAGCAGAAAGAAAGAACAGAGGTGCAGAAAGAAGCAACAGAGATGCAGAAATAGGAAAGAGAGGTGTAAAAAGAGGCAGAGAGGTGCAGAAAGAAGTAAGAGAAGTGGAGAAAAAAGCTAGGAAGGTGCAGAAAGAGGCTACAGAGGAGCAGAAAGAGGCAAGAGCGGTGCAGAAAGAGGCAAGAGAGGCGAGAAAGAGATGAGAGGTGTAGAAAGAGGGAGAGGAGTGCAGAAAGAGGCAAGAGGGATGCAGAAAGAGGCAAGAGAGGTGCAGAAAGAAGCAAGAGAAGTGTAGAAAGGAGCAACAGAGCTGCAGAGAGAGGCAAGAGGGGTGCAGAAAGAGGCAAGAGAAGTACAGAAAGATGCAACAGAGGTGCAGAAAGAGGCAAGAGAACTACAGAAAGAGGCAGGAGAGGTGCAGAAACAGGAAAAGAGGTGCAGAAAGAGGGAACAGGGGTGCAGAAAGAGGCAAGAGAGGTGCAGAAAGAGGGAAGAGGGGTGCAGAAAGAGGCAAGAGGGGTGCAGAAAGAAGCAAGAGAGGTGCAGAAAAAAGCAAGAGAAGTGCAGAAAGACCTAACAGAGGTGCAGAAAGAGGAAAGAGGTTTGCAGAAAGAGGCAAGAGAAGTGCAGAAAGAAGCAAGAGAGGTGCAGAAAGTGGCAAGAAAACTGCAGAAAGAGGCAAGAAAGGTATGGAAACAGGAAGAGAGGTGCAGAAAGAGGGAACAGGGATGCAGAAAGAGGCAATAGAAGTGCATAAAGAGGGAAGAGGGATGCAGAAAGAGGCAAGAGGGGTGCAGAAAGAAGCAACAGAGGTGCAGAAAGAAGCAAGAGAAGTGCATACAGACCCAACAGAGGTGCAGAAAGAAGCAAGAAGGGTGCAGAAATAGGTAAGAGAAGTGCAGAGAGAAGCAACAGAGTTACAGAAAGAGGCAAGAGAACTGAGGAAAGAGGCAAGAGAGGTGCAGAAAGAGCCAAGAGAGTGCAGAAAGAGGCAAGAGAAGTACAGACAGTAGCAAGAGAGATGCAGAAAGATACAACAGAGGTGCCGAAAAAGGCAAGAGGCATGCAGAAAAAGGCAAAAGAGAGGTGCAGAAAGAGGTAAGAGGGGTGCAGAAAGAGGGAGAGGGATGGAGACAGAGGCAAGAGGGGTTGCAGAAAGAGGCAAGTGGGGTGCAAAACGAGGCAAGAGAAGTGCAGAAAGAAGCAACAGAGATACAGAAAGAGGCAAGAAGCAACAGAGATGCAGAAAGAGGCAAGAGAAGTATAGAAACAGGCAAGAGAGGCACAGAAAGAGGTAAGAGAAGTGAAGAAAGAAGCAAGGGAAGTGCAGAAAGAACCAACAGAGGTGCAAAAAGAGGCAAGAGGAGTGCAGAAAGAGGTAGGAGAGGTGCACCAAGAGGCAAGAGAGGTAAAGAAAGAGGCAGGAGGGGTGCAGAAAGAAGGAAGAGAAGTGCAGATAGAGGCAAGAGAATAGCTGAAAGAAGTAACAGAGGTGCAGAAAGAAGCAAGAGAAGTGCAGAAAGAGGCACATGAGGTGCAGAAAGAAGCAAGAGCAGTGCAGAAAGAACCAACAGAGGTGCAAAAAGAGGCAAGAGGGGTGCAGAGAAAGGTAGAAGAGGTGCACAAAGAGGCAAGAGAGGTACAGAAAGAGGCAGGAGGGGTGCAGAAAGAACATAGAGAAGTGCAGAAAAAAGCAAGAGGTGCTGAAAGAGGCGCAAAGGGTGCAGAAAGAGCAAGAGAAGTGCAGAAAGAACCAACAGAGGTACAGAAAGAGGCAAGAGAGGTGCAGAAACAGGCAGGAAAGGTGCAAAAAGAGGGAACAGGGGTGCAGAAAGAGGCAAGAGAGGTGCAGAAAGAGGCAAGAGAGGTATAGAAAGAGTCAAGGGAAGTGCAGAAACAGGCAAGGGAAATGCACAAAGAGGCAAGAGAGGAGAATAAAGAGGCAAGAAAGGTATAGAAATAAGCAAGAGAAGTGCAGAAAGAGGTAGTAGGGGTGCAGAAAGAAGCAAGTGAGGTGCAGAAAGAGGCAACAGAGGTGCAGAAAGACGCAAGAAAGGTACAGAAACAAGCAAGAGAAGTGCAGAAAGAAGCAAGAGCAGTGCAGAAAGAACAAACAGAGGTGCAAAAAGAGGCAAGAGGGGTGTAGAAAAAGGTAGGAGAGGTGCAAAAAGAGGCAAGAGAGGTACAGAAAGAGGCAGGAGTGGTGCAAAAGGAAGGAAGAGAAGTGCAGAAAGAAGCAACAGAGGTGCTGAAAGAGGCACAAAGGGTGCAGAAAGAGCGAGAGAAGTGCAGAAAAAAGCAACAGAGGTACAGAAAGAGGCAAGAGAGGTGCAGAAACAGGCAGGAAAGGTGCAGAAAGAGGGGACAGGGGTGCAGAAAGAGGCAAGAGAGGTACAGAAAGAGGGGAGAGGGGTGCAGAAAGAGGCAAGAGGGGTGCAGAAAGAAGCAAGTGAGGTGCAGAAAGAGACAACAGAGGTACAGAAAGACGCAAGAGAGGTGCAGAAACAAGCAAGAGAAGTGCAGAAAGAGGCAAGAGAATTGCTGAAAGAAGCAACAGAGGTGTAGAAAGAAGCAAGAGAAGTGCAGAAAGAGGCAACTGAGGTGCAAAAAGAAGCAAGAACACTGCAGAAAGAACCAACAGAGGTGCAAAAAGAGGCAAGAGGAGTGCAGAAAGAGGTAGGAGAGGTGCACAAAGAGGCAAGAGAGGTAAAGAAAGAGGCAGGAGGGGTGCAGAAAGAAGGAAGAGAAGTGCAGAAAGAGGCAAGAGAATAGCTGAAAGAAGTAACAGAGGTGCAGAAAGAAGCAAGAGAAGTGCAGAAAGAGGCACATGAGGTGCATAAAGAAGCAAGAGCAGTGCAGAAAGAACCAACAGAGGCGCAAAAAGAGGCAAGAGTAGTGCAGAGAAAGGTAGAAGAGGTGCACAAAGAGGCAAGAGAGGTACAGAAAGAGGCAGGAGGGGTGCAGAAAGAACATAGAGAAGTGCAGAAAAAAGCAAGAGGTGCTGAAAGAGGCGCAAAGGGTGCAGAAAGAGCAAGAGAAGTGCAGAAAGAACCAACAGAGGTACAGAAAGAGGCAAGAGAGGTGCAGAATCAGGCAGGAAAGGTGCAAAAAGAGGGAACAGGGGTGCAGAAAGAGGCAAGAGAGGTGCAGAAAGAGGCAAGAGAGGTATAGAAAGAGTCAAGGAAAGTGCAGAAACAGGCAAGGGAAATGCACAAAGAGGCAAGATAGGAGAAGAAAGAGGCAAGAAAGGTATAGAAAGAAGCAAGAGAAGTGCAGAAAGAGGTAGTAGGGGTGCAGAAAGAAGCAAGTGATGTACAGAAAGAGGCAACAGAGGTGCAGAAAGACGCAAGAAAGGTGCAGAAACAAGCAAGAGAAGTGCAGAAAGAAGCAAGAGCAGTGCAGAAAGAACAAACAGAGGTGCAAAAAGAGGCAAGAGGGGTGTAGAAAAAGGTAGAAGAGGTACAAAAAGAGGCAAGAGAGGTACAGAAAGAGGAGACAGGGGTACAGAAAGAGGCAAGAGAGGTACAGAAAGAGGGGAGAGGGGTGCAGAAAGAGGCAAGAGGGGTGCAGAAAGAAGCAAGTGAGGTGCAGAAAGAGACAACAGAGGTACAGAAAGACGCAAGAGAGGTGCAGAAACAAGCAAGAGAAGTGCAGAAAGAGGCAAGAGAATTGCTGAAAGAAGCAACAGAGGTGTAGAAAGAAGCAAGAGAAGTGCAGAAAGAGGCAACTGAGGTGCAAAAAGAAGCAAGAGCAGTGCAGAAAGAACCAACAGAGGTGCAAAAAGAGGCAAGAGGAGTGCAGAAAGAGGTAGGAGAGGTGCACAAAGAGGCAAGAGAGGTAAAGAAAGAGGCAGGAGGGGTGCAGAAAGAAGGAAGAGAAGTGCAGAAAGAGGCAAGAGAATAGCTGAAAGAAGTAACAGAGGTGCAGAAAGAAGTAAGAGAAGTGCAGAAAGAGGCACATGAGGTGCAGAAAGAAGCAAGAGCAGTGCAGAAAGAACCAACAGAGGTGCAAAAAGAGGCAGGAGGGGTGCAGAGAAAGGTAAAAGAGGTGCACAAAGAGGCAAGAGAGGTACAGAAAGAGGCAGGAGGGGTGCAGAAAGAACATAGAGAAGTGCAGAAAAAAGCAAGAGGTGCTGAAAGAGGCGCAAAGGGTGCAGAAAGAGCAAGAGAAGTGCAGAAAGAACCAACAGAAGTACAGAAAGAGGCAAGAGAGGTGCAGAAACAGGCAGGAAAGGTGCAAAAAGAGGGAACAGGGGTGCAGAAACAGGCAAGAGAGGTGCAGAAAGAGGCAAGAGAGGTATAGAAAGAGTCAAGGGAAGTGCAGAAACAGGCAAGGGAAATGCACAAAGAGGCAAGAGAGGAGAAGAAAGAGGCAAGAAAGGTATAGAAAGAAGCAAGAGAAGTGCAGAAAGAGGTAGTAGAGGTGCAGAAAGAGGCAAGAGATGTATAGAAAGAGTCAAGGGAAGTGCAGAAACAGTCAAGGGAAATGCACAAAGAGGCAAGAGAGGAGAAGAAAGAGGCAAGAAAGGTATAGAAAGAAGCAAGTGAGGTGCAGAAAGAGGCAACAGAGGTGCAGAAAGACGCAAGAAAGGTGCAGAAACAAGCAAGAGAAGTGCAGAAAGAAGCAAGGGCAGTGCAGAAAGAACAAACAGAGGTGCAAAAAGAGGCAAGAGGGGTGTAGAAAAAGGTGGGAGAGGTGCAAAAAGAGGCAAGAGAGGTACAGAAAGAGGCAGGAGGAGTGCAAAAGGAAGGAAGAGAAGTGCAGAAAGAAGCAACAGAGGTGCTGAAAGAGGCACGAAGGGGGCAGAAAGAGCAATAGAAGTGCTGAAAAAAGAAACAGAGGTACAGAAAGTGGCAAGAGAGGTGCATAACAGGCAAGAAAGGTGCAGAAAGAGGGAACAGGGGTGCAGAAAGAGGCAAGAGAGGTTCAGAAAGAGGGGAGAGGGGTGCAGAAACAGGCAAGGGAAATGCACAAAGAGGCAAGAGAGGAGAAGAAAGAGGCAAGAAAGGTATAGAAATAAGCACGAGAAGTGCAGAAAGAGGTAGTAGGGGTGCAGAAAGAAGCAAGTGAGGTGCAGAAAGAGGCAACAGAGGTGCAGAAAGACGCAAGAAAGGTACAGAAACAAGCAAGAGAAGTACAGAAAGAAGCAAGAGCAGTGCAGAAAGAACAAACAGAGGTGCAAAAAGAGGCAAGAGGGGTGTAGAAAAAGGTAGGAGAGGTGCAAAAAGAGGCAAGAGAGGTACAAAAGAGGCAGGAGAGGTGCAAAAGGAAGTAAGAGAAGTGCAGAAAGAAGCAACAGAGGTGCTGAAAGAGGCACAAAGGGTACAGAAAGACCGAGAGAAGTGCAGAAAAAAGCAACAGAGGTACAGAAAGAGGTAAGAGAGGTGCAGAAACAGGCAGGAAAAGTGCAGAAAGAGGGGACAGGGGTGCAGAAAGAGGCAAGAGAGGTACAGAAAGAGGGGAGAGGGGTGCAGAAAGAGGCAAGAGGGGTGCAGAAAGAAGCAAGTGAGGTGCAGAAAGAGACAACAGAGGTACAGAAAGACGCAAGAGCAGTGCAGAAAGAACCAACAGAGGTGCAAAAAGAGGCAAGAGGAGTGCAGAAAGAGGTAGGAGAGGTGCACAAAGAGGCAAGAGAGGTAAAGAAAGAGGCAGGAGAGGTGCAGAAACAAGCAAGAGAAGTGCAGAAAGAGGCAAGAGAATTGCTGAAAGAAGCAACAGAGGTGTAGAAAGAAGCAAGAGAAGTGCAGAAAGAGGCAACTGAGGTGCAAAAAGAAGCAAGAGCAGTGCAGAAAGAACCAACAGAGGTGCAAAAAGAGGCAAGAGGAGTGCAGAAAGAGGTAGGAGAGGTGCACAAAGAGGCAAGAGAGGTAAAGAAAGAGGCAGGAGGGGTGCAGAAAGAAGGAAGAGAAGTGCAGAAAGAGGCAAGAGAATAGCTGAAAGAAGTAACAGAGGTGCAGAAAGAAGCAAGAGAAGTGCAGAAAGAGGCACATGAGGTGCATAAAGAAGCAAGAGCAGTGCAGAAAGAACCAACAGAGGTGCAAAAAGAGGCAAGAGTAGTGCAAAGAAAGGTAGAAGAGGTGCACAAAGAGGCAAGAGAGGTACAGAAAGAGGCAGGAGGGGTGCAGAAAGAACATAGAGAAGTGCAGAAAAAAGCAACAGAGGTGCTGAAAGAGGCGCAAAGGGTGCAGAAAGAGCAAGAGAAGTGCAGAAAGAACCAACAGAGGTACAGAAAGAGGCAAGAGAGGTGCAGAATCAGGCAGGAAAGGTGCAAAAAGAGGGAACAGGGGTGCAGAAAGAGGCAAGAGAGGTGCAGAAAGAGGCAAGAGAGGTATAGAAAGAGTCAAGGGAAGTGCAGAAACAGGCAAGGGAAATGCACAAAGAGGCAAGATAGGAGAAGAAAGAGGCAAGAAAGGTATAGAAAGAAGCAAGAGAAGTGCAGAAAGAGGTAGTAGGGGTGCAGAAAGAAGCAAGTGAGGTGCAGAAAGAGGCAACAGAGGTGCAGAAAGACGCAAGAAAGGTGCAGAAACAAGAAAGAGAAGTGCAGAAAGAAGCAAGAGCAGTGCAGAAAGAACAAACAGAGGTGCAAAAAGAGGCAAGAGGGGTGTAGAAAAAGGTAGGAGAGGTGCAAAAAGAGGCAAGAGAGGTACAGAAAGAGGGGACAGGGGTGCAGAAAGAGGCAAGAGAGGTACAGAAAGAGGGGAGAGGGGTGCAGAAAGAGGCAAGAGGGGTGCAGAAAGAAGCAAGTGAGGTGCAGAAAGAGACAACAGAGGTACAGAAAGACGCAAGAGAGGTGCAGAAACAAGCAAGAGAAGTGCAGAAAGAGGCAAGAGAATTGCTGAAAGAAGCAACAGAGGTGTAGAAAGAAGCAAGAGAAGTGCAGAAAGAGGCAACTGAGGTGCAAAAAGAAGCAAGAGCAGTGCAGAAAGAACCAACAGAGGTGCAAAAAGAGGCAAGAGGAGTGCAGAAAGAGGTAGGAGAGGTGCACAAAGAAGGGTGCAGAAAGAGCAAGAGAAGTGCAGAAAGAACCAACAGAAGTACAGAAAGAGGCAAGAGAGGTGCAGAAACAGGCAGGAAAGGTGCAAAAAGAGGGAACAGGGGTGCAGAAAGAGGCAAGAGAGGTGCAGAAAGAGGCAAGAGAGGTATAGAAAGAGTCAAGGGAAGTGCAGAAACAGGCAAGGGAAATGCACAAAGAGGCAAGAGAGGAGAAGAAAGAGGCAAGAAAGGTATAGAAAGAAGCAAGAGAAGTGCAGAAAGAGATAGTAGAGGTGCAGAAAGAGGCAAGAGAGGTATAGAAAGAGTCAAGGGAAGTGCAGAAACAGGCAAGGGAAATGCACAAAGAGGCAAGAGAGGAGAAGAAAGAGGCAAGAAAGGTATAGAAAGAAGCAAGTGAGGTGCAGAAAGAGGCAACAGAGGTGCAGAAAGACGCAAGAAAGGTGCAGAAAGAAGCAAGAGAAGTGCAGAAAGAAGCAAGGGCAGTGCAGAAAGAACAAACAGAGGTGCAAAAAGAGGCAAGAGGGGTGTAGAAAAAGGTAGGAGAGGTGCAAAAAGAGGCAAGAGAGGTACAGAAAGAGGCAGGAGGGGTGCAAAAGGAGGGAAGAGAAGTGCAGAAAGAAGCAACAGAGGTGCTGAAAGAGGCACGAAGGGGGCAGAAAGAGCAATAGAAGTGCTGGAAAAAAAAACAGAGGTACAGAAAGTGGCAAGAGAGGTGCATAACAGGCAAGAAAGGTGCAGAAAGAGGGAACAGGGGTACAGAAAGAGGCAAGAGAGGTTCAGAAAGAGGGGAGAGGGGTGCAGAAAGAGGCAAGAGATATGCAGAAAGAAGCAAGTCAGGGGCAGAAAGAGGCAACAGAGGTGCAGAAAGACACAAGAGAGGTGCAGAAACAAGCAAGAAAAGTGCAGAAAGAGGCAAGAGAATTGCTGAAAGAAGCAACAAAGGTGTAGAAAGAAGCAAGTGAAGTGCAGAAAGAGGCAAGTGAGGTGCAGAAAGAAGCAAGAGCAGTGCAGAAAGAACCAACAGAGGTGCAAAAAGAGGCAAGAGGGGTGCAGAAAGAGGCAGGAGTGGTGCAGAAAGAAGCAAGAGCAGTGCAGAATGTACCACCAGAGGTGCAAAAAGAGGCAATAGGAGTGCAGAAAGAGGTAGGAGAGCTGCACAAAGAGGCAAGAGGGGTAAAGAAAGAGGCAGGAGGGGTGCAGAAAGAAGGAAGAGAAGTGCAGAAAGAGGCAAGAGAATAGCTGAAAGAAGCAACAGAGGTGCAGAAAGAAGCAAGAGAAGTGCAGAAAGAGGCACGTGAGGTGCAGAAAGAAGCAAGAGCAGTGCAGAAAGAACCAACAGAGGTGCAAAAAGAGGCAAGAGGGGTGCAGAAAGAACGTAGAGAAGTGCAGAAAAAAGCAACAGAGGTGCTGAAAGAGGCGCAAAGGGTGCAGAAAGAGCAAGAGAAGTGCAGAAAGAACCAAGAGAGGTACAGAAAGAGGCAAGAGAGGTGCAGAAACAGGCAGGAAAGGTACAAAAAGAGGGAACAGGGGTGCAGAAAGAGGCAAGAGAGGTGTAGAAAAAGGCAAGAGAGGTATAGAAAGAGGCAAGGGAAGTGCAGAAACAGGCAAGGGAAATGCACAAAGAGGCAAGAGAGGAGAAGAAAGAGGCAAGAAAGGTGTAGAAAGAAGCAAGAGAAGTGCAGAAAGAGGCAGTAGGGGTGCAGAAAGAAGCAAGTGAGGTGCAGAAAGAGGCAACAGAGGTGCAGAAAGATGCAAGAGAAGGTGCAGAAAGAGGCAAGTGCAGTGCAGAAAGAAGCAAGAGCAGTGCAGAAAGAACCAACAGAGGTGCAAAAAGAGGCAAGAGGGGTGCAGAAAAAGGTAGAAGAGGTGCACAAAGAGGCAAGAGAGGCACAGAAAGAGGCAGGAGGAGTGCAGAAAGAAGGAAGAGAAGTGCAGAAAGAAGCAACAGAGGTGCTGAAAGAGGCACGAAGGGTGCAGAAAGATCAAGTGAAGTGCAGAAAGGATCAAGGGAGGTACAGAAAGAGGCAAGAGAGGTGCAGAAACAGGCAGGAAAGGTGCAGAAAGAGGGAACAGGGGTGCAGAAAGAGGCAAGACAGTTGCAGAAAGAGAAAGGAGGGGTGCAGAAAGAGGCAAGAGGGGTGCAGAAAGAAGCAAGTTAGGTGTAGAAAGAGACAACAGAGGTGCATAAAGACGCAAGAGAGGTGCAGAAACAAGCAAAAGAAGTGCAGAAAGAGGCAAGAGAATTGCTGAAAGAAGAAACAGATGTGTGGAAAGAAGCAAGAGAAGTGCAGAAAGATGCAAGTGAGGTGCAGAAAGAGGCAAGAGAGGTGCAGAAAATGGCAAGAGAACAGCAGAAAGAGGCAAGAGGGATGCAAAAAAGGGAAGAAGGATGCAGAAAGAAGCAAGAGAGTTGCAGAAAGAAGCAAGAGGAGTGCAGAAAGAGGCGAGAGAGGTGCAGAAAGAGGCAAGAGAGGTACAGAAACAGGCAAGGGAAGTGCACAAACAGGCAAGCAAAATGCACAAAGAGGTAAGAGAGGAGCAGAAAGAAGCAAGAGAGGTGTAGAAAGAAGCAAGAGAAGTGCAGAAAGAGGCAGGAGGGGTGCAGAAAGAAGCAAGTGATGTGCAGGAAGAGGCAACAGAGGTGCAGAAAGAGGCGCATAGGGTGTAGAAAGAGCAGGAGAAGTGCAGAAAGAACCAACAGAGGTACAGAAAGAAGCAAGAGAGGTGCAGAAACAGGCAGGAAAGGTGCAGAAAGAGGGAACAGGGGTGCAGAAAGAGGCAAGAGAGGTGCAGAACGAGGCAAGAGAGGTACAGAATGAGGCAAGGGACATGCAGAAACAGGCAAGAGAAATGCACAAAGTGGCAAGAGAGGAGCAGAAAGAGGCAAGAGAGGTGTAGAAAGAAGCAAGAAAAGTGCAGAAAGAGGAAGGAGGGGTGCAGAAAGAAGCATGTGAAGTGCAGAAAGAGGAAACAGAGGTGCAGGAAGACGCAAGAATGGTGCAGAAAGAAGCAAGAGAAGTGCAGAAAGAAGCAAGAGCAGTGCAGAAAGAACCAACAGAGGTGCAAAAAGAGGCAAGAGGGGTGCAGATAAAGGTAGAAGAGGTGCACAAAGAGGCAAGAGAGGTACAGAAAGAGGCAGGAGGGGTGCAGAAAGAACATAGAGAAGTGCAGAAAAAAGCAACAGAGGTGCTGAAAGAGGCGCAAAGGGTGCAGAAAGAGCAAGAGAAGTGCAGAAAGAACCAACAGAGGTGGAGAAAGAGGCAAGAGAGATGCAGAAACAGGCGGGAAAGGTACAAAAAGAGGGAACAGGGGTGCAGAAAGAGGCAAGAGAGGTACAGAAAGAGGCAAGAGAGGTATAGAAAGAGGCAAGGGAAGTGCAGAAACAGGCAAGGGAAATGCACAAATAGGCAAGAGAGGAAAAGAAAGAGGCAAGAAAGGTGTAGAAAGAAGCAAGAGAAGTGCAGAAAGAGGCAGTAGGGGTGCAGAAAGAAACAAGTGAGGTGCAGAAAGAGGCAACAGAGGTGCAGAAAGACGCAAGAAAGGTGCAGAAAGAAGCAAGAGAAGTGCAGAAAGAAGCAAGAGCAGTGCAGAAAGAACAAACAGAGGTGCAAAAAGAGGCAAGAGGGGTGCAGAAAAAGGTAGGAGAGGTGCAAAAAGAGGCTAGAGAGGTACAGAAAGATGCAGGAGGGGTGCAAAAGGAAGGAAGAGAAGTGCAGAAAGAAGCAACAGAGGTGCTGAAAGAGGCACGAAGGGGGCAGAAAGAGCAATAGAAGTGCAGAAAGAGGCACGTGAGGTGCAGAAAGAAGCAAGAGCAGTGCAGAAAGAACCAACAGAGGTGCAAAAAGAGGCAAGAGGGGTGCAGAAAGAACGTAGAGAAGTGCAGAAAAAAGCAACAGAGGTGCTGAAAGAGGCGCAAAGGGTGCAGAAAGAGCAAGAGAAGTGCAGAAAGAACCAAGAGAGGTACAGAAAGAGGCAAGAGAGGTGCAGAAACAGGCAGGAAAGGTACAAAAAGAGGGAACAGGGGTGCAGAAAGAGGCAAGAGAGGTGTAGAAAAAGGCAAGAGAGGTATAGAAAGAGGCAAGGGAAGTGCAGAAACAGGCAAGGGAAATGCACAAAGAGGCAAGAGAGGAGAAGAAAGAGGCAAGAAAGGTGTAGAAAGAAGCAAGAGAAGTGCAGAAAGAGGCAGTAGGGGTGCAGAAAGAAGCAAGTGAGGTGCAGAAAGAGGCAACAGAGGTGCAGAAAGATGCAAGAGAAGTGCAGAAAGAGGCAAGTGCTGTGCTGAAAGAAGCAAGAGCAGTGCAGAAAGAACCAACAGAGGTGCAAAAAGAGGCAAGAGGGGCGCAGAAAAAGGTAGAAGAGGTGCACAAAGAGGCAAGAGAGGCACAGAAAGAGGCAGGAGGGATGCAGAAAGAAGGAAGAGAAGTGCAGAGATAAGCAACAGAGGTGCTGAAAGAGGCATGAAGGGTGCTGAAAGAGCAAGTGAAGTGCAGAAAGGATCAAGGGAGGTACAGAAAGAGGCAAGAGAGGTGCAGAAACAGGCAGGAAAGGTGCAGAAAGAGGGAACAGGGGTGCAGAAAGAGGCAAGACAGTTGCAGAAAGAGAAAGGAGGGGTGCAGAAAGAGGCAAGAGGGGTGCAGAAAGAAGCAAGTTAGGTGTAGAAAGAGACAACAGAGGTGCATAAAGACGCAAGAGAGGTGCAGAAACAAGCAAAAGAAGTGCAGAAAGAGGCAAGAGAATTGCTGAAAGAAGAAACAGATGTGTGGAAAGAAGCAAGAGAAGTGCAGAAAGATGCAAGTGAGGTGCAGAAAGAGGCAAGAGAGGTGCAGAAAATGGCAAGAGAACAGCAGAAAGAGGCAAGAGGGATGCAAAAAAGGGAAGAAGGATGCAGAAAGAAGCAAGAGAGTTGCAGAAAGAAGCAAGAGGAGTGCAGAAAGAGGCGAGAGAGGTGCAGAAAGAGGCAAGAGAGGTACAGAAACAGGCAAGGGAAGTGCACAAACAGGCAAGCAAAATGCACAAAGAGGTAAGAGAGGAGCAGAAAGAAGCAAGAGAGGTGTAGAAAGAAGCAAGAGAAGTGCAGAAAGAGGCAGGAGGGGTGCAGAAAGAAGCAAGTGATGTGCAGGAAGAGGCAACAGAGGTGCAGAAAGAGGCGCATAGGGTGCAGAAAGAGCAGGAGAAGTGCAGAAAGAACCAACAGAGGTACAGAAAGAAGCAAGAGAGGTGCAGAAACAGGCAGGAAAGGTGCAGAAAGAGGGAACAGGGGTGCAGAAAGAGGCAAGAGAGGTGCAGAACGAGGCAAGAGAGGTACAGAATGAGGCAAGGGACATGCAGAAACAGGCAAGAGAAATGCACAAAGTGGCAAGAGAGGAGCAGAAAGAGGCAAGAGAGGTGTAGAAAGAAGCAAGAAAAGTGCAGAAAGAGGAAGGAGGGGTGCAGAAAGAAGCAAGTGAGGGGCAGAAAGAGGCAACAGAGGTGCAGAAAGACGCAAGAAAGGTGCAGAAACAAGCAAGAGAAGTGCAGAAAGAAGCAAGAGCAGTGCAGAAAGAACCAACAGAGGTGCAAAAAGAGGCAAGAGGGGTGCAGACAAAGGTAGAAGAGGTGCACAAAGAGGCAAGAGAAGTACAGAAAGAGGCAGGAGGGGTGCAGAAAGAATGTAGAGAAGTGCAGAAAAAAGCAACAGAGGTGCTGAAAGAGGCGCAAAGGGTGCAGAAAGAGCAAGAGAAGTGCAGAAAGAACCAACAGAGGTACAGAAAGAGGCAAGAGAGGTGCAGAAACAGGCGGGAAAGGTGCAAAAAGAGGGAACAGGGGTGCAGAAAGAGGCAAGAGAGGTACAGAAAAAGGCAAGAGAGGTATAGAAAGAGGCAAGGGAAGTGCAGAAACAGGCAAGGGAAATGCACAAATAGGCAAGAGAGGAAAAGAAAGAGGCAAGAAAGGTGTAGAAAGAAGCAAGAGAAGTGCAGAAAGAGGCAGTAGGGGTGCAGAAAGAAACAAGTGAGGTGCAGAAAGAGGCAACAGAGGTGCAGAAAGACGCAAGAAAGGTGCAGAAAGAAGCAAGAGAAGTGCAGAAAGAAGCAAGAGCAGTGCAGAAAGAACAAACAGAGGTGCAAAAAGAGGCAAGAGGGGTGCAGAAAAAGGTAGGAGAGGTGCAAAAAGAGGCTAGAGAGGTACAGAAAGATGCAGGAGGGGTGCAAAAGGAAGGAAGAGAAGTGCAGAAAGAAGCAACAGAGGTGCTGAAAGAGGCACGAAGGGGGCAGAAAGAGCAATAGAAGTGCAGAAAAAAGCAACAGAGGTACAGAAAGAGCCAAGAGAGGTGCAGAAACAGGCAGGAAAGGTGCAGAAAGAGGGAACATTGGTGCAGAAAGAGGCAAGAGAGGTGCAGAAAGAGGGGAGAGGGGTGCAGAAAGATGCAAGAGGTGTGCAGAAAGAAGCAAGTCAGGTGCAGAAAGAGGCAACAGAAGTGCAGAAAGACACAAGAGAGGTGCAGAAACAAGCAAGAGAAGTGCAGAAAGAGGCAAGAGAATTGCTGAAAGAAGCAACAGTGGTGTAGAAAGAAGCAAGAGAAGTGCAGAAAGAGGCAAGTGAGGTGCAGAAAGAAGCAAGATCAGTGCAGAAAGAACCAACAGAGGTGCAAAAAGAGGCAAGAGGGGTGCAGAAAGAGGCAGGAGGGGTGCAGAAAGAAGCAAGAGCAGTGCAGAATGCACCACCAGAGGTGCAAAAAGAGGCAATAGGAGTGCAGAAAGAGGTAGGAGAGCTGCACAAATAGGCAAGAGAGGTAAAGAAAGAGGCAGGAGGGGTGCAGAAAGAAGGAAGAGAAGTGC
The DNA here is from genome assembly GCA_963921515.1 of Calotriton arnoldi. Taxonomy (NCBI): domain Eukaryota; kingdom Metazoa; phylum Chordata; class Amphibia; order Caudata; family Salamandridae; genus Calotriton; species Calotriton arnoldi. Next base: position 1,365,598 of record CAWUFW010003764.1, read on the forward strand.
AGAAAGAGGCAAGAGAATTGCTGACAGAGGCAACAGAGGTACAGAAAGAAGCAAGAGAAGTGCAGAAAGAGGCAAGTGCGGTGCTGAAAGAAGCAAGAGCAGTGCAGAAAGAACCAACAGAGGTGCAAAATGAGGCAAGAGGGGCGCAGAAAAAGGTAGAAGAGGTGCACAAAGAGGCAAGCGAGGCACAGAAAGAGGCAGGAGGGGTGCAGAAAGAAGGAAGAGAAGTGCAGAAAGAAGCAACAGAGGTGCTGAAAGAGGCAAGAAGGGTGCAGAAAGAGCAAGTGAAGTGCAGAAAGGACCAAGGGAGGTACAGAAAGAGGCAAGAGAGGTGCAGAAACAGGCAGGAAAGGTGCAGAAAGAGGAAACAGGGGTGCAGAAAGAGGCAAGATAGGTGCAGAAAGAGAAAGGAGGGGTGCAGAAAGAGGCAAGAGGGGTGCAGAAAGAAGCAAGTTAGGTGTAGAAAGAGGCAACAGAGGTGCAGAAAGACGCAGGAGAGGTGCAGAAACAAGCAAAAGAAGTGCAGAAAGAGGCAAGAGAATTGATGAAAGAAGAAACAGATGTGTGGAAAGAAGCAAGAGAAGTGCAGAAAGATGCAAGTGAGGTGCAGAAAGAGGCAAGAGAGGTGCAGAAAATGGCAAGAGAACAGCAGAAAGAGGCAAGAGGGATGCAAAAAAGGGAAGAAGGATGCAGAAAGAAGCAAGAGAGTTGCAGAAAAAAGCAAGAGGAGTGCAGAAAGAGGCAAGAGAGGTGCAGAAAGAGGCAAGAGAGGTACAGAAACAGGCAAGGGAAGTGCAGAAACAGGCAAGCAAAATGCACAAAGAGGTAAGATAGGACCAGAAAGAGGCAAGAGAGGTGTAGAAAGAAGCAAGAGAAGTGCAGAAAGAGGCAGGAGGGGTGCAGAAAGAAGCAAGTGATGTGCAGGAAGAGGCAATAGAGGTGCAGAAAGAGGCGCAGAGGGTGCAGAAAGAGCAGGAGAAGTGCAGAAAGAACCAACAGAGGTACAGAAAGAGGCAAGAGAGGTGCAGAAAGAGGTAGGAGAGGTGCACAAAGAGGCAAGAGAGGTACAGAAAGAGGCAGGAGGGGTGCAGAAAGAGGCAACAGAATTGCTGAAAGAAGCAACAGAGTTGTACAAAGAAGCAATAGAAGTACAGAAAGAGGCAAGTGAGGTGCAGAAAGAGGCAAGAGAGGTGCAGAAAGAGGCAAGAGATCTGCAGAAAAAAGCAGCAGAGGTGCTGAAAGAGGCAAGTGAGGTACAGAAAGGGGCAAGTGAAGTGCAGAAAGAAAGAAGACAGTGAGGTGCAGAAAGAGGAAGAAAGCTGCAGAAAGATGCAAGAGAAATGCAGAAAGAGGCAAGAGAGGCACAGAAAGAAGAGAGGTTTATGCACCATTAGTACCAATTTAACACCCACATTTTCCAATAAGTAACACGTGACCATTCCAGCTTTGCAAAGGGCTTTCCACCACGCTGTAACACGACGCTGCATTTGAGCCGTTTGAGCTCAAAAAGGCTGTTTTTGTTCAAATTTGCAGATTCGGCAGCAGATGATGGAATATTTGGCAAATGTGGAAAATGTTGAATTATGTGAAAACTGGGGCAGCCGAACAGTCACATAATTCCAGTGGCCCTGCTCATACCTCCAACTAGGTCCAGAAGTGCTCCTCAGTGGTTCCTTCTTTTTTTGTGTCTGATTGAGTTTATAGTTTAGCTTCTATGGAAACAAGGAAGACTAAACCTGAGGTTACCACTCCACAACACAGACTACAATACCACATAATTGCTCTCCATAACACATAATCTCACTCCACATAATTCCTATACACTAAATACCACATACTTTCTATCCACATAATTTCACTGCACAACATACCACATAATTCCACTACACAACGTACATCCACTCTACACCAAAAACATTAGTAAAAAACTTCTACATTTACAACACCAATAGCTCTAACTCTCGCAAATGCGAAACCTATTACATTGCAAATGCTTCTTTAACTAGAACTCGCGTTTGTAGTGTGGTGGAGAAAGGGTGCTGGGCCTCCGACCAGCGCTCAGGAATTCCATTGCGTAGGACTTACAGGAGGTACCAGGAGGGCTTCTTAGCCCCCAAAGTCCCTCAGGAGTAAAGTGGACTTCATCCCCCATCCTGTAGTCTGCCAGGAGGCGCGTTTGCAGAGTGGTGGAGAAAGGGGGCGTGGCCTCCGAAGACGTCTTAGCAATCCCACTGTGTGGGACTTACTGGAGGTAACAAGAGGGGTAGTTGGTCCCCAAGGACATCCTTGAGGGCCAACTGCCCCTCCTATTACCTCCAGTAAGTCCCACACAGCAGGATTGCTAAGTTTTCATAGCAGGCCATGCCCCCTTTTCCCACCACTCTGCAAACGTGCTCTCTGGCGTGCTCTTGAATGGGGATTGAAGTCCCTTTCGCTGCTGGGGGTCCTTTGGGGCCAACTAGCCTGCCTCTTACCTCCAGTAAGCCCCACAGAGTGGGATTGCTGAGAGGTGGACACAGGCTACACCCCCTTTCTCCACCACTCTGCAAACGCGCCTCCTGGCGTGCTCTTGGTTGGGGGATGAAGTCCCCTTTTCTCCTGAGGGTCCCTGGGGGCCAACTAGCCCTCCTGTTACCTCCAGTAAGCCCCATACAGCTGGTTTGCTGAGAGTGCTCAAGGGCCACGCCCCCTTTTTACACCACTCTGCAACTGCAGCTCCTGGCGCATTGCTGCTCGGGGGATGAAGTCCACTTGTGCCCTGAGGTACTCAGGACACAGGAGGACCTCATCGCCCCACCAGCAGTGCACCAAGAGGCTTGTTTGCAGAGTGGTGTAAAAATGGGGGGTGCCCTCGGACCACCTCTCAGCAATCCCACTGTGTGGGGCTTACTGGAGTTACCTAATGGGCTAGTTGGCCCCCAGGGACCCTCAGGAATGAAGGGGACTTAATCCCCCAACTTAGAACGTGTCAGAGGGTGCGTTTGCAGACTGTTGCAGGGAGGAGGCGGGGCCTCCGGCAAGATGCCGGCTTTTCTTTTTTCTAAATATTTTTAGAAGGTGGGCTGCATGACCCCCTTCTTTTAGTATTTTTTGGGCCCTGGGGACCCCATCCCCCATGGCCTGACCCATTTTTATTATTATTATTTTTTTTAATGGGAAGGGGGCTGTGCGGCCCCTTCCCAAGGCCTATTTCGGCCCCTAGGACCCCATCCTCTGGGGCATGGCATCATATTTATTTATTTTTTTAAATATTTTTAATGGAGGGGGGCCGTGCGGCCCCCCTCCTGAGGCCTTTATCGGCCCCGGGGACCCCATCCCCCAGGGCTTTGCCTCTTTGCCTTTTTAAAAAAAATGTATTTTTATATTTCTATGGGAGGGGGGCCGTGTGGCCCCCCTTCCCTGGGCCACTTTTGGCCCCGGAGACCCCATCACCCGGGGCCGGCCCTCAAGTTGGGGACCATGGGGGGAGCCCCAATGCCCCCACGGTCACAATAAATTAAGCACAATATGGCTGGGGCCCTAGGGGCGTACCAGACCATATACTAAGAAAGAGACTTAAGAACAACGACTTGCAAAGAGACAAGGCCCAGGGCCTTCAGAAGTGTTGGGGCCTCACGAAACCACCCAAGGCAGGTAAGTAAAGGACCCACGGGGGACGCGTGCAGTGCGTGAACACAGGCGCGCATCGCCGTAGACTTCAATGGGGCAAGTCGCGGTTAGAAATTAAGAGGTTAAGGGCACTTCGGGAGTAGCTACAAGCAAGTCACTTACAGGGTAAGTAGTTCTAGGGCCAACACCCACAGGAGCACCGTAGTGCTGGAGTTACCTCACCCAGGGAAGCCGGGTGCCTATGTGTCCTTTGGTGTCGGGTCGCGGCGTCGTTTTCAATGGGAGCCAATGAAGACTTGCTGCTTGTGAAGTCCGAAGAAGTGTCCGGTGGAATCCAAGCCTGGATTCGGAAGAAGGAAGACCTGAAAGCAGAGGGGACAGTGTTCAAAGTCACTGGGCAGTGACCCGGGGCAAGGAAGATGAATGCCCACCGTCGTCGACAGATTCAGGTCATTCATGGGTGTCTTGACTCTTCGGCCACGAGGTCCAGGAGGCGTCGATGATGACCAGGAGCTGGATTCAGCGTGTCCCACAAAGTTTGCAGCTGACTGTGGTGTCGACAACTCGATTGGAGCCAACAAGCCTTGGTAGCAGCAAGTCTTGTGGAAAGCGTAAAAAGTCAATGATGCAGACCAGCAAGGTCTGAGGAACTCACCCAGCAAGGGTAAGTCAGGGCTGGCCTGGAGCAACCAGGGGAGTCCTTTGGTTCTTTAGAAAAGTCTTCTGAGGACCAACAAGCTGGCTGGCAAGGGATCGCAAAGACACCTCGGGGGGATTCCTTCAACAGGGGCCCACAGTCACTTGGGATGGGGTAGGCCTCTGATCTTCAGAGGGATTCCTGCTAGAGGCTGGGGCCACACGTGGTCCAAAGCACAAGTTCGTAGAATGTCGTGAAGGGGTTGCACTTGACAATAGTGCACGGTACCCAGGGACTGTGGTTCCTCATCACTCGTGGGGTCCACTGGCCTCAGCTTCGCTGGGGACTCACGATGGCTTTGAGAAATCAGGAAATCCTTGTCTTGGGCTGCAGGGACCTTGGGCTCCGGCGGGAGCAGCGTAGTTTGCAACCATCGTTGTAGTTTTTGGTGCCTGCCAAGCAGGGGAGTCACTCCTTGACGCCAAGGGAGATTCTTCAGTCTTCCAGAGGTAGTGGAACGTCGAAGGTCCAGGATTCTTCTTCAGAGCGTCGTCCAGGGGTATCTAGTTTGCAATGCACAGGTTCCCCCTCTTATACTAAAAGAAAAGGAGGGACTAGCTCTATGACCCCACCTATGGGAGGGTCAGGGGAGTGGGTGGCTACACCCACTTCCCTTTGTCCAGTTTCATGCCAGAGCAGGGGCAGGTAGCCCCTGAGCTGGTTTGAACTGGCATATGCACAGAGGAGCCTTCTGCTCCCCCAGTGCAGGACTTCAAAGAACTCTAGGAGTGCACCCACCCGGCCCCAATAAACTAAACCCTGCCTGGAAGGTGGTCATACCCTCGTGTGACAGGATACCTATTGTTGGGCTTCCTCCACTGCGAGTTTCGGTCATCAGCAGGCGGGCAGCCCAGTGTCTGTGACTGGTGGCATCCATTTTGTGATGCCAGGGCTCTTCAGGATTCTACCGCGTTTCCACAGTAGGTACATGTCTATCCCTCTAGAAGGGTGGAATGCTACCCCGCCACCAGAACTGGCGGGGGTAGTATTCCAAGATGTTTGACACCAAACACAACATGTTTCCGTGCAGCCATCCCAAAGTTAGCATTTAACGCGAGGTTATAATGCGCTTAAGAGTATATGGTCAGGCTGCACTACAAACAGCATCAGAGAAGGGTCTCCGAATGCTGCAGAGGGGCTCTGCTCATGCAGGGGCACTCCCTCACATAGGAACCAAGCACTCTGCCTTCAGGATTGATAAGGCCTGTCATAGGAGTGACTTATAGGTTTATATGTGTGTATCTAGGTAGTGATATAGGTAGCCTATATCACAGTAAGGGGTGCATGCACCACCTTACCCAGGCTGCAGTAGCAGGCCTCTGGTGTCAGATTTAGTCTGCTTCCCAGGGGTGGCATAATACATGCTTCAGCCCCTGGTAGGCCTGTGAAGTACCTATGCCCTTGGCACCTAAGGTACCATATACTAGGGACTCATAAGGTACCACAGTATCCAATCACTAGTGCACCTAGAGTGCACTCCAAGTCGTTTAGAGAGAACAGAGAGGCTGGGGCCCTGATTGGCAGGGTCCCAGCCTGACTATAGCCAGAAACCAGTGTAAACATCAGAAAAAAAGTAGGGGCAACATAAGAGGCAGATCCTACTCTCCTACACAACCCCCCCCCCAAACGCAGGGACACTAAACTAACCTTGACCAGTTGAGTCTTCGTGCTCCAAGTGGAAATACCTTGAGAGTCCATCTGCATTGGCATGTTGGGTCCCTGGCCTATGCTCCACTGTATAGTCCATCCCCTGTAGGGAAATGGACCACCTCAAAAGTTTTGGGTTTTCACCTTTCATCTGTTTAAGCCATAGGAGGGGCTTGTGGTCAGTCTGAACTATGAAGTGAGTGCCAAACAAGTATGGCCTCAGCTTCTTCAGGGCCCACACCACAGCAAAGGCTTCCCTCTCTATAGCTGACCAACGTTTCTCTCTAGGGGTCAGCCTTCTGCTAATAAAAGCTACTGGCTGGTCTTGACCTTCATCATTCAGTTGAGACAGTACAGCTCCCACACCCAGCTCAGAAGCATCTGTTTGGACAATGAACTTTTTGGTGTAGTCTGGACTCTGTAAGATGGGGGCAGTGCACATGGCCTGCTTTAGGTCTTCAAATGCCTTCTGACAGCTAGCTGTCCACTGAACCTTTTTGGCATTTTCTTTGAGGTCAGATCATTCAAGGGGGTCACTATAGATCCATATCCCTTGACAAACCTCCTATAGTACCCAGTCAGACCTAAGAAGGCTCTCACCTGTGTCTGGGTGGTAGGAGCAACCCATTCCATTATGGTTTGGATTTTACTCTGTAAAGGCTGAACCTGGCCTCCACCCACAAGGTGGCCCAGGTATACAACCTGACTCTGCCCTATCTGGCACTTAGTGGCCTTGATAGTGAGGCCTGCTTTCTGCAGAGCCTCCAAAACATTTCTGAGGTGGACCATGTGATCCTGCCAGGAGGAACTAAAGACAGCAATATCATCTAGATAAGCTGAGCAATAAGTTTCCATCCCTGCCAGAACTTTATTCACCAACCTCTGAAAAGTGGCAGGTGCATTTTTCAATCCAAAGGGCATCACCACAAAGTGGTAGTGCCCACCAGGGGTCGAAAATGCTGTTTTGGCTTTTGCATCATCAGCTAACCTGATCTGCCAGTAGCCAGCTGTTAGGTCAAATGTACTTAGATACTTGGCTGAGGCCAAAGTGTCAATCAGCTCATCTGCCCTTGGTATGGGATAGGCATCAGTCCTGGTGACTGCATTGAGGCCTCTGTAGTCTACACAAAACCTCATTTCTTTCTTACCACCCTGGGTATGAGGCTTGGGCACTAGGACTACTGGGCTAGCCCAAGGGCTATCTGAAGGCTCAATCACACCTAACTCCAACATTTTCTGGACTTCAGTCCTGATACAGTCACTGACATGGTCAGGTTGCCTGTAGATTTTACTCTTGACAGGCAGACTGTCTCCAGTGTCCACCTCATGGGTGCACCAGGTAGTCTGACTAGGGGTCAGGCTAAACATATGTCTGTACTGTTGCAGAACCTGTCTGCACTCACTTTGCTGATGGTCAGTGAGGCTGCTTGCCAAAGCAACACCATCTACTGACCCATCATCAGGGTTCTGTGAGAGCAGGTCAGGGAGAGGGTCACTCTCCTCCTCCTGGTCCTCAACAGTTGCCATGAGCAAGCCCATGTCAGCCCTGTCAACATATGGCTTTAATCTGTTGACATGGAGTACCCTCAGGGGGCTCCTGGGAGTTCCAAGATTCACCAGATAGGTGACTTCTCCCTTTTGCTCAACAATTGTATGGGGGCCACTCCACTTGTCTTGGAGGGCTGCTGGGGCCACAGGCTCCAACACCCACACTTTCTGTCCTGGCTGGTACACAGTCAGCACAGCCTTTGGTCATGCCAAGCTTTTTGTAATTCTTGGCTGGCCTCCAGGTTTTTGGTTGCCTTTTTCATGTATTCGGCCATCCTGGAGCGGAGACCAAGTACATAGTCCATCACATCTTGTTTGGGGGCTTGAGAGGTAACTCCCAGCCCTCTTTTACCAAACATAATGGACCTCTTACAGGATGCCCAAACAGAAGCTCAAATGGGCTGTAACCAACCCCCTTCTGTGGAACCTCTCTGTATGCAAACAACAGGCAGGGAAGAAGAAGGTCCCATTTACGCCTAAGCTTCTCTGGGAGTCCTTTAATCACTCCCTTCAGGGTTTTGTTGAAACGTTCAACCAACCCATTGCATTGTGTGTGATAGGGGGTGGTGAATTTATAAGTTACACCACACTCCTTCCACATTGCTTTCAAATATCCTGACAAGAAGCTTGTACCTCTGTCAGAGATGACCTCCTTTGGGAAACCCACTCTGGAGAAAACTCCAATGAGGGCTCTTGCCACCACAGGGGCTGTGGTGGTCCTCAGAGGAATTGCCTCTGGGTACCTGGTGGCATGATCCACTACCACCAGGATAAATCTGTGCCCAGATGCAGTTTGAGGGTCAAGGGGACCAACAATGTCAATCCCTACCCTTTCAAAGGGTACCCCCACCACAGGTAGTGGTATCAGGGGGCCTTTGTAGTGCCACCTGCCTTGCCACTGGCTTGGCATGTGACACAGGAGCGACAAAACTCCTTTGTGTCCTCTGACATATGTGGCCAATGAAAATGTGGAACAAGACTGTCCCAGGTCTTGTTTTGGCCGAAGTGACCTGCTAAAGGGATATCATGTGCTAGGGTCAAGAGGAACCCCTAAACTTCTGAGGTATTACCAACCTCCTGGTAGCTCCAGGGGCTGGATCCCTACCCTAAGAATATAGGAGTCCCTCATCCCAATAAACTTTATGGGACCCACTAGCACTCCCAGCAGCCTCAGCAGCAGCCTGCTGTCTGAGGGGTTCAAGAGAGGGGCAGCACTGTTGCTCCTTACTCAGATCCTCCCTAGAAGGGCCCCCTGCCCCCAAGAACTCAACCTGATCAGGCTCAAGTTCCTCTGGGGCAGTTCCTTCTTCAGGGTCTGCTCCTCCTCCCTTAAGAGGGGAATCAATGATCTGAGACAGAGGGGAAGGCACTGCCTTAACCCTACTGCTCCTCCTCTTGGGAAGCATCTGGTCCATAGTTTCAGGATCCAGAGCTGGTTCTGTGTCATGCATTTTGGCCTGTGACCTGGTCACAGCAAATACCTCTGCAGGGATGCCTAACATCTTAGCATGAGTCCATAACTCTTCTTCAGACCAGGCTGAAGTTTCTAGATCATTGCCCAATAGACATTCTACAGGGAGGTCTGCACTGACTACAACCTTCTTGAGGCCAGTTACCCCTCCCCAGGAGAAATTCACAACTGCCAGACTATGGTTGGTCCTGACATTGCTTGCATTGGTCACCTGGTACATTTCGCCCAGGATGATCTGTCCAGGGTCCACAAGATCCTCTGCCACCATGGTGACACTAGCCCATGTGTCCCTAAATGCCAAAGCCTGTTTGCCATTTATTATAGGCTGTTGTTTGTATTTGCCCAGATTACTGGGGCTTCCCAGGAAGGACATGTCCATGTCTCCATCAGAAATCAGCATTGCCTGAGTGGGTACTCTGACTAGGCCAGAGTCCACTTCAGAACCCAGGGTCAACCCTACTACACCCTTATTCTGAGTACCACCTCCACCAGTAGCTGAACTAGGGGGAACAGTTGCCTTAGAGGCAGGAGTGGTGGTGGTTTGGTCTTTGGACTTGTTACAATCAGAAGTCCAGTGTCCTTTCTGTTTACAGAATTTGCACCAGGGCTTCTTTTGGCCTTTTCCCTTGTTGGATTGTGACTCCCCACCAGATGCAGATTTTTGGGGCCCTTGTGAAGACTTCTGGTCTTTTGACTTATCCCCACCTTTCTCTGGGCCCTTAGAATCCTGCTTCTTTGTGTCACCCCCTTGGTTCTGGGTTTTCTGCCTCACCCTGGTTCTGACCCACTTGTCTGCCTTCTTTCCCAATTCTTGGGGAGAGGTCAGATCTGAGTCCACCAGGTATTGATGCAACAACTGGTTCTGGCAATTATTAAGGATCTGTTCTCTCATCATTAGATTATACAATCCCTTGAAATCAGTAACCCTACTGCCAACCAGCCAACCCTCCAGAGCCTTGGTTGCACAATCTACAAAGTCAGTCCAGTCCTGAGTCTGTGCCTTGTGGGTGTCTCTGAACTTCAACCTGTACTGCTCAGTGGTTAAGCAAACCCATCTATCAGTGCACTCTTCAGGACTTCATAGTCATCAGCATCCTCTTCTCTAACAGTGAGGAGCTTGTCTCTACCTTTATCTGAAAAGGAGAGCCACAAGATTGCTGCCCACTGCTTTTGGGGGACCTGTTGTACTCTACAGGCCCTTTCCATAGCAGTTACCCATTTATGGATATCATCCCCACTCTGGTAGGGAGGAACAACCTTGCTCAGGTTCCTATGGTCTGGAATATATTCTCTGCCTCTAGGGACACTGTTGCTGCCACCAGGGGTTCTAACCCCTCTTTTCTAGAAGCTCTCTGGAGCTCCAGGGCTTCCTTGTCTATTGCCAACTGCTTGGTTTAGAGGGCAAACCTTGCTTCCTCATACTGCAGCAGTTTGTATATTCTGTCAGAGGAGGTCTCTCTTCTTGGATAGTAGGAGTTCCTCTGGTAGACAGATTCTCTGCCAGAGTGATAGGAGTGTTCAGATTCCCTAGAAAGGGACCTGTGCCTCTCCTCCACTATGTCAGTTCTCTTAGGGAGAATTCCTCTGTCCTTTTCAGGCCCCTGGGGACCTGGCCCTTCAATCACAGAGTCTTGGTAATTCTGATTTTCATCATCTGACCCAGACACTGTAATTGACCCACCCACTGATTCAGACCCATTAGCTCCTAGAGCTAATCTAAGATCATCTGCTGTCAGCAGATCTATCAGGTGTAGTGTGGAGGGACTCTGTCCTAGCTTCAGGTGCCTTGCAGCAAACATGGTTCTCAGCTCAGAGAAAGCCATGTCCTTATACTGAGGCTGAGTGGATCCACTGGGTCCACCCTTTAAGGACATTCTAGTGTTGTACTACCTACACTAGTTTGTGGCCTACTGATACTAGCTTGAGCTGTAGAAAGGGTGTGATATCCCTTGGCACACAGCTCTAAGTTCAGTAGAACTTATTGATACTAAGCTTGACTTTATATGTACCTTGAGTACCTATAGTGGTTTTCAGTTAGTAATTCAAATAGAGATTTTCTGGTAAAACAATAGCAAGCTGGAATCCCACACGCTGCCACCAATGTGAGAAGTTGGCCTGGTATATGCTGTTCACTAATTAAAGTGGACACCTTGCACCAGTACAATTCGACTCTTATGGTAGGTAGGTTTAAGACAACCTTTATAGAAAGCTATCCTAGTGGTAGCTGTGGAGAGCAGCCTTCAGGCTAAGTCTTGGAGGAATGTAAAGCAGCTTGTTTTACCACACAATCTCTTGAATCACCAAATGAAAAGACACCACACAGGTATATATATCAAATATATATGTATTTATTACTAAACAACTCTCTACTAATCTCTTTATGAGATTAGAAGTCAGGAACATATGCACAAATCAACGTTTCACAATAAATTAAGAACAATATGGCTGGGGCCCTAGGGGCGTACCAGACCATATACTAAGAAAGAGACTTAAGAACAACGACTTGCAAAGAGACAAGGCCCAGGGCCTTCAGAAGTGTTGGGGCCTCACAAAACCACCCAAGGCAGGTAAGTAAAGGACCCACGGGGGACGCGTGCAGTGCGTGAACACAGGCGCGGATCGCCGTAGACTTCAATGGGGCAAGTCGCGGTTAGAAATTAAGAGGTTAAGGGCACTTCGGGAGTAGCTACAAGCAAGTCACTTACAGGGTAAGTAGTTCTAGGGCCAACACCCACAGGAGCACCGTAGTGCTGGAGTTACCTCACCCAGGGAAGCCGGGTGCATAGGTGTCCTTTGGTGTCGGGTCGCGGCGTCGTTTTCAATGGGAGCCAATGAAGACTTGCTGCTTGTGAAGTCCGAAGAAGTGTCCGGTGGAATCCAAGCCTGGATTCGGAAGAAGGAAGACCTGAAAGCAGAGGGGACAGTGTTCAAAGTCACTGGGCAGTGACCCGGGGCAAGGAAGATGAATGCCCACCGTCGTTGACAGATTCAGGTCATTCACTGGTGTCTTGACTCTTCGGCCACGAGGTCCAGGAGGCGTCGACGACAACCAGGAGCTGGATTCAGTGTGTCCCTTAAGTCTGCAGCTGACTGCGGTGTCGCCAACCCGATTGGAGCCAACAAACCTTGGTAGCACCAAGTCTCGTGGAAAGCGTAAAAAGTCAATGGTGCAGACCAGCAAGGTCTGGGGAACTCACCCAGCGAGGGTAAGTCAGGGCAGGCCTGGAGCAACCAGGGGAGTCCTTTGGTTCTTTAGAAAAGTCTTCTGTGGACCCACAAGCCGGCTGGCAAGGGATCGCAAAGATGCCTCAAGTGGATTCCTTCAACAGGGGCCCACGGTCACTCGGGACGGGGTAGGCCTCTGATCTTCGGAGGGATTCCTGCTAGAGGCTGGGACCACACGTGGTCCAAAGCATATGTTAGTAGAATGTCGTGAAGGAGTTGCACTCGACAATAGTGCACGGTACCCAGGGACTGCGGTTCCTCGTCACTCGTGGGATCCACTGGCCTCAGCTTCACTGGAGACTCACGATGCCCTTTGAGAAGTCAGGAAATCCTTGTCTTGGGCTGCAAGGACCTCGGGCTCCGGCGGGAGCGGCGTAGTTTGCGACTGTCATTGTAGCTTTTGGTGCCTGCCAAGCAGGGGAGTCACTCCTTGACTCCAAGGGAGATTCTTCAGTCTTCCAGAGGTAGTGGAACGTCAAAGGTCCAGGATTCTTCTTCAGAGCGTCGTCCAGTGGTATCTAGTTCGCAATGCACAGGTTCCCCCTCTTATACTAGAAGAAAGGGAGGGACTAGCTCTATGACCCCAGCTATGGGAGGGTCAGGGGAGTGGGTGGCTACACCCACTTCCCTTTGTCCAGTTTTGCGCCAGAGCAGGGGCAGGTAGTCCCTGAGCTGGTTTGAACTGGCCTATGCACAGAGGAGCCTTCTGCTCCCCCAGTGCAGGACTTCAAAGCACTCTAGGAGTGCACCCACCCAGCCCCAATAGACTAAACCCTGTCTAGAAAGGTGGTCACACCCTCCTGTGACAGGATACCTATTGTTGGGCTTCCTCCACTGCGAGTTTCGGTCATCAGCAGGAGGGCAGCCCAGTGTCTGTGACTGGTGGCATCCATTTTGTGATGCCAGGGCTCTTCAGGATTCTACCGCGTTTCCACAGTAGGTACATGTCTATCCCTCTAGAAGGGTGGAATGCTACCCCCGCTGCCAGAACTGGCGGGGGGTAGTATTCCAAGATGTTTGACACCAAACACGACATGTTTCCGTGCAGCCATCCCAAAGTTAGCATTTAACGCGAGGTTATAATGCGCTTAAGAGTATATGGTCAGGCTGCACTACAAACAGTATCAGAGAAGGGTCTCCGAATGCTGCAGAGGGGCTCTGCTCATGCAGGGGCACCCCCTCACATAGGAACCAAGCACTCTGCCTTCAGGATTGATAAGGCCTGCCATAGGAGTGACTTATAGGTTTATATGTGTGTATCTTGGTAGTGATATAGGTAGCCTATATCACAGTAAGGGGTGCATGCACCAGCTTACCCAGGCTGCAGTAGCAGGCCTGTGGTGTCAGATTTAGTCTGCTTCCCAGGGTGGCATAATACATGCTTCAGCCCCTGGTAGGCCTGTGAAGTACCTATGCCCTTGGCACCTAAGGTACCATATACTAGGGACTCATAAGGTACCACAGTATCCAATCACTAGTGCACCTAGAGTGCACTCCAAGTCGTTTAGAGAGAACAGAGAGGCTGGGGCCCTGATTGGCAGGGACCCAGCCTGACTATAGCCAGAAACCAGTGTAAACATCAGAAAAAAAGTGGGGGCAACATAAGAGGCAGATCCTACTCTCCTACAAGGAGCAAACGGCAATGTCCTGGGGGTGGGCACCCCAGGACATTGCAGGAGCTGACCCTGGGGGGTGGTGGTCCCCAGGGCCATCGAGGGCTCCAGGAGGGGGGCCGCACGGTCCCCCTCCCAACTGTTTCAAGCCCCGGGGAGGTGTAGGTCCCCGGGGCCTGGGGGTCTGCAACGGACCCCCGTATTTCAATAATTAGTGCCCCAGGGAGGTGGTGGTCCCTGGGGCAGTGTGTGGGGGGCAGTAGCCCCCTCACACTCCTCTAATTAGATTGGAGCCCCAGGGAGGTGGCGGTTCCTGGGTTTTGGGGGGCCCGCAAGGCCCCCCCACCCCTATTAAAGCAAAGGCCCTGTGAGGTGGCAGTCCCTGGGGCAGTGTGGGGGGCAGGAACCCCCCATGTATTTTTTTTTTTAAATCCTCAGGGACGTGGCGGTCCCCAGGGCTGCGGGGGGGCTGCGTTCCCCCCCTGCAAATTGTGAGCAAAGCCCCAGGGAGGTGGCTGTCCCTGGGGCTGTAGGGGCCCCCACACCATAATTATAAATTGCCCTTGGGACCTGGCCCACCCGGGGGCTTAAAACAAAGGAAACGCGGGAGGCCGCGCTTCATTTTTTAAAATTGTTTCAGCAGGATTCGCTAACCCAGCGCGAATTCTGACAATTTTTTTTTTTTTATTTACTTGCTTTTTTTGGGCCTGGGGTTTTCTTGTGGGACCCCCTGAGCAGGCCTAGGGGGTCAGGGTGTTTCTTGTTTTTTATCATTTATTTTAACTGTTTTCTTGTGACTCGGTTACCGAGTCACAAGATGGCTGACAACACTTCCTGGTTTGGAGTGTTGGCAGCCAATCAAAATGAAGCTCGTGCTCGGGAGGATTCGCGAATCCTCCTCGGTGCTCAGATATCGATATTTTTTTTAATAAATTTTTCAGCCACTACTGAACGGATTTACACCATTTAAAAAAAAGGGCGGTTTCTGAACCAAGAGCTACTGTTTTGCCAAATTTGGTGTAATTCCGTTCAGCAGTTCGGGCTGTAGCCTGTTCCAAATTTCCTATGGAAATTAACATGGGGAAAATGCGTTTTGGGACACCCCTTTTTTCTTGGCCCCCACTTGACGAATCACCCCCAAACTTTCAAGACAGGAGCTGACCTGAGATGGTCATTAGTTTGGAGAATTTCGCGAAGATTCGTCAAACAGCCTCAAAGATATTGGCAAAAGAAAAAACGCTTTTTGAATAGAAACAAGGTCCTAACTATAAGTACCTACTGTCGACCGCCAGTAGGTAATATATATATATATATATATACATATATATTCACTGAAAAAACCATAGGTTTTAGGGACAGTTATAGTTAGTTGGACATTGCACTCGTACAAAACCCGTGAAATTCCCCCATTATAGTTATTTCAGCTAACTATAACTCGCGCCCCCGCAATGCACTGCTGATGACGTCACATATTACATCACTCATGACATGGTCAGTGACATCACTGATGACATCACTGATGACATCTCAAATGACACCACTGATGACATCATCCAGTGACTGTGTTTCTGTAAAGTTTAAATATTTTTAATATATATAGGGAAAGGCGTATTGAAGAATGAGTGGGTGTATAAGTGTCTGAATGGATGATTTAGTAGGTGCGTGACTAACTCTATAAGTGAGTGATTAAACGTATCTTACTGAATGCATGGGTTAGTGACTAAACTGGGTGAATGTCTGTATCCGTCTGTCTGTTGCTGTGTAAGTGGCTGCATGGGTTTGTGAATAGCTACATGAGTGTCTATATGAGTTATTGATTGGTTGTCTGAGTATCTGTATGGGTGCCTGAGTGTTTGTGTGGGTGGGGTGTGTGCGACTCTGTGCATAGATGTGTGAGTGGGTGATTCACTGGGTGGATGGTTTCAAGAGTGCATCTGTGATAGAATGTATGGGTGGGTAAGTGTGTGTAAGAGTGTGTTAGTGAGTGAATGTATGTCCCAGTGGTACATGTGTGAGTAACTACATATGTGAAAGGCAGTATATATGTGTGTTGGAGTGTATAAATGGCTATAAGTGAGAGTGTGTGATTGTGAGAGTGGCTGTATGGATGAGTGTGTGCTTGTATCAGTGATTGTATAAGAGCGTAAGAATGTGCTAGTATTTGTATGAGTAAGTGAGCTGGTGTGTGTATGACTGTATAGGAGAGTAAATGGCAGTGTGAATAATTATTTGCATGACTGACTAGGTGTGTGAGTACCTCTATGGATGAGTGGCGGTGTGCGAGTGTCTATATAGGAGTATGAGTGCATATGATAGTCCTGTACTGAGTGACCGTAAGTATGAGTGACTGTACGGGTGAGTGAGTGGATGTGTGTAGACCTAAGAATCAGTGAGTGGGTATGTAGTTATTGGTGTTGGAGTGTCTATGGTTTTGCGAATGGCAGTCTGTAATTTAGAGTGGGTGTATTAAAGGTTATATTAGGGTGTGAGGAGGTGTATCAGATTATCACGTGGATGATGTCATCAGTGATGTCATCAGTGATGTCATTTGAGATGTCATCAGTGATGTCATCAGTGATGTCACTGACCATGTCATGAGTGATGTAATATGTGACGTCATCAGCAGTGCATTGCGGGGCGCGAGTTATAGTTAGCTGAACTAACTATAGCGGGGAATTCCACGGGTTTTGTACGAGTGCAATGTCCAACTAACTATAACTGTCCCTAAAACCTATGGTTTTTTCAGTGAATTTGTAAGGTTTTTTAAATGCTAATTTCTAACTATAACGTGCCTGAAACCTATGGTTTTTTCAGTGAATTTGTAAGTTTTTTAAATGCTAATCTCTAACTATAACGAGCCTGAAACCTATGGTTTTTTCAGTGAATTTCAAAGGTTTTTTAAATGCTAATTCCTAACTATAACATGTCTGAAACCTATGGTTTTTTTCAGTGAATTTCAAAGGTTTTGTAAATGACAATTTTTAAATGTATTAATTGTTATATTTATTTTTTGATACTGATTTACTACATTTTTTAAACTATTTATTTTTAGATATTTTATTTTTTAAATTACATTGTAATTACATTATACATTACATTACAAAATATACTTTCTCAGAATGAATTACTTTAGTTTAAATACTTTGCAAATAGGCAATTGACTTTTAAGTGCAGTAGTTACAGTTGTTGCAATGGGCAACACAATTTCAAACAATGCAACATTGAGGTCAATGTGAATTTCTAGTTAAATGCAATTAGTTACTTTATGGATTACTTTTCTAACCACAGGACTGGATCCTAGATTCAGTCCTGGGACATCTCCTGTAAACAGTTGAGTAAAAGCGTTTTGGTTACAGTAGTGATTTTTAAGGAATATTATTGTATTTTAAAAGTTGACACTTAGAAACTTATTTCACATAGAATCACCAATGTTATCCTATGGGAGGAAATTCATTTAGCAGGTAAGTAGTGTTATCGTTACTTTTTCTTACTCAGTGGTGGATCCTGGATCCAGCACTGGTGCATCTCCTGTAAACAGTTGAAAGAATGCGTTTAAGTCACACAGGCGATTTTTAAGGAATATTTGTAGTTTGTGAAAATCGACACTTTGAAACTTTTCTGCTGAAAACCAGACAATGGATTCCTATGGAAGGAAATACAAGTTACTGGTAAGTATGGTTAGAATTACTTTTCAGGGTCAGTGCTGGGCTAAAAGATGCAGCACTGGGTTCTCTCCTGATAACAGGCGAGTAAATCGGAATTCATAGTTTGGTTGATTATAGAGGAATATTATAAAGTTCCAAAACTCCACACTTAGAAGAATTTCCAAGTGAAACCAGTCAATGTTAGCCTATGGAAGGAAATTCAAGTTACTGGTAAGTACGGTTAGAATTACTTTTCAAGGTCAGTGCTGGGCTAAAAGATGCAAAAGAAACAATTGATGGACGGAATGCTGGACAATGCAAACATTCACCCCCAGTCACAAGGATCTGGGTTAAATCCATCATTCTTTTGCTCACCACACCACCCCAGTTTGGACCCAGCCATATGCAAATCAGTCTTGACCCTGTTCCTTGTGGGAACAGTCCAGCCCGAACTGCCAAGCCAGGTCCTCCCTGGACCGGAAACAAGCATCCTGGGACCGGTTTCAGGGCATCACCCTTCTTCAGCCAGGCTAGCTTGAATCCAGTGGTGTAGGGAGCACGGGACCCACGTCTGGGCATACCCTTCCCACTTAGGGCGACAAATGCAAAAGAAACAATTGATGGACGGAATGCTGGACAATGCAAACATTCACCCCCAGTCACAAGGATC
This sequence comes from Calotriton arnoldi, assembly GCA_963921515.1. Classification (NCBI taxonomy): domain Eukaryota; kingdom Metazoa; phylum Chordata; class Amphibia; order Caudata; family Salamandridae; genus Calotriton; species Calotriton arnoldi. The sequence continues at coordinate 1,383,722 of CAWUFW010003764.1, forward strand.
TGGGTTAAATCCATCATTCTTTTGCTCACCACACCACCCCAGTTTGGACCCAGCCATATGCAAATCAGTCTTGACCCTGTTCCTTGTGGGAACAGTCCAGCCCGAACTGCCAAGCCAGGTCCTCCCTGGACCGGGAAACAAGCATCCTGGGACCGGTTTCAGGGCATCACCTTCTTCAGCCAGGCTAGCTTGAATCCAGTGGTGTAGGGAGCACGGGACCCACGTCTGGGCATACCCTTCCCACTTAGGGCGACAAATGCAAAAGAAACAATTGATGGACGGAATGCTGGACAATGCAAACATTCACCCCCAGTCACAAGGATCTGGGTTAAATCCATCATTCTTTTGCTCACCACACCACCCCAGTTTGGACCCAGCCATATGCAAATCAGTCTTGACCCTGTTCCTTGTGGGAACAGTCCAGCCCGAACTGCCAAGCCAGGTCCTCCCTGGACCGGAAACAAGCATCCTGGGACCGGTTTCAGGGCATCACCCTTCTTCAGCCAGGCTAGCTTGAATCCAGTGGTGTAGGGAGCACGGGACCCACGTCTGGGCATACCCTTCCCACTTAGGGCGACAAATGCAAAAGAAACAATTGATGGACGGAATGCTGGACAATGCAAACATTCACCCCCAGTCACAAGGATCTGGGTTAAATCCATCATTCTTTTGCTCACCACACCACCCCAGTTTGGACCCAGCCATATGCAAATCAGTCTTGACCCTGTTCCTTGTGGGAACAGTCCAGCCCGAACTGCCAAGCCAGGTCCTCCCTGGACCGGAAACAAGCATCCTGGGACCGGTTTCAGGGCATCACCCTTCTTCAGCCAGGCTAGCTTGAATCCAGTGGTGTAGGGAGCACGGGACCCACGTCTGGGCATACCCTTCCCACTTAGGGCGACAAATGCAAAAGAAACAATTGATGGACGGAATGCTGGACAATGCAAACATTCACCCCCAGTCACAAGGATCTGGGTTAAATCCATCATTCTTTTGCTCACCACACCACCCCAGTTTGGACCCAGCCATATGCAAATCAGTCTTGACCCTGTTCCTTGTGGGAACAGTCCAGCCCGAACTGCCAAGCCAGGTCCTCCCTGGACCGGAAACAAGCATCCTGGGACCGGTTTCAGGGCATCACCCTTCTTCAGCCAGGCTAGCTTGAATCCAGTGGTGTAGGGAGCACGGGACCCACGTCTGGGCATACCCTTCCCACTTAGGGCGACAAATGCAAAAGAAACAATTGATGGACGGAATGCTGGACAATGCAAACATTCACCCCCAGTCACAAGGATCTGGGTTAAATCCATCATTCTTTTGCTCACCACACCACCCCAGTTTGGACCCAGCCATATGCAAATCAGTCTTGACCCTGTTCCTTGTGGGAACAGTCCAGCCCGAACTGCCAAGCCAGGTCCTCCCTGGACCGGAAACAAGCATCCTGGGACCGGTTTCAGGGCATCACCTTTCTTCAGCCAGGCTAGCTTGAATCCAGTGGTGTAGGGAGCACGGGACCCACGTCTGGGCATACCCTTCCCACTTAGGGCGACAAATGCAAAAGAAACAATTGATGGACGGAATGCTGGACAATGCAAACATTCACCCCCAGTCACAAGGATCTGGGTTAAATCCATCATTCTTTTGCTCACCACACCACCCCAGTTTGGACCCAGCCATATGCAAATCAGTCTTGACCCTGTTCCTTGTGGGAACAGTCCAGCCCGAACTGCCAAGCCAGGTCCTCCCTGGACCGGAAACAAGCATCCTGGGACCGGTTTCAGGGCATCACCCTTCTTCAGCCAGGCTAGCTTGAATCCAGTGGTGTAGGGAGCACGGGACCCACGTCTGGGCATACCCTTCCCACTTAGGGCGACAAATGCAAAAGAAACAATTGATGGACGGAATGCTGGACAATGCAAACATTCACCCCCAGTCACAAGGATCTGGGTTAAATCCATCATTCTTTTGCTCACCACACTGGGTTCTCTCCTGATAACAGGTGAGTAAATTGGAATTCGTAGGTCGGCTGATTTTAGAGGAATATTATAAAGTTCCAAAACTCCACACTTAGAAGAATTTTCAAGTGAAACCAGTCAATGTTAGCCTATGGAAGGAAATTCAAGTTACTGGTAAGTACGGTTAAAATTACTTTTCAGGATCAGTACTGGGCTCAAAGATGCAGCACTGAGGTCTCTCCTGATAACAGGTGAGTAAATCGGAATTCGTAGTTCGGCTGATTTTAGAGGAATATTTGCACAATGGTGAAGGAAGGAGGTGGGGCCTGAGGTGACATGTCTGCAAACACGCCCTGTGGTGCGTTTTAAGTTGGAGAATTAATTCCTCCTCAATCCCGAGGGTCCCTAGGGGCCAACTAGCCCACCAGGAACCTCCAGTATGCGCCAGGGGGCTGTGTTGCAGAGAGGTGTACAGAGGCCACACCCCTTTTTACAACACTCTGCAACGCAGCTCCGTGGCGCTTACTGGAGGTACCTGGTGGGCTAGTTGGCCCCCAGGTACCCTCAGGATTGAAGAGATTTAATTCCCCATCTTAAAACCCGCCACGGGGCCTGTTTGCACACATGTCACCTGAAGCCCCGCCCCCTCCCTTCACCACTGTGCAAATGCGCCCTGTGGCGCGTTTTAAGTTGGGGGATTAAGTCCCCTTGAATCCTGAGGGTCCCTGGAGTCCAACTAGCCCACCATGTACCTCGAAAGCGCCACAGAGCTGCGTTGCAGAGAGGTGTAAAGGGCGTGGCCTCTGTACACCTCTCTGCAACGCAGCCCTAGCGCATACTGGAGGTTCCTGGTGGGCTAGTTGGCCCTCAGGGACCCCAGTATTCAAGGGGAATTGTTCCCCATCTGCAAACGCGCCAGGGGGTGCGTTTGCAGACTGCTGCAGAGAGGGGGCGGGGCCTCCGGCACGATGCTGGTCTTTTTTCTTTTTTTTTGTATGGGAGGGTGGCTACGTGGCCCCCCTTCCCTTGGCCACTTTTGGCCCCGGGACCCCATCCCCGGGGCCTGATGATTTTCTTATTTTTTTTTTTAAACTAAACGGGAAGGAGGCCGCGTGGCCCCCTTCCCTGGGCCTCTATTGGCCCGGGGACCCCATCCCCGGGGCATGCCCACTGTTTTTTTTAATTTACATTTTTGGAGGGGGCTGCGTGGCCCCCTCCTCAGGCCATTTAAGGCCCCAGGGACCCCATCCCCCGGGGCCGGCCTTAACGTTTTTTTCTTTTTTTTTTTAATTTTCTTTATGGGGAGGGGGGCTGAGTGGCCCCCCTCCCAGGCCACTAATGGCCCCGGGGACCCCATCCCCCGGGCCTGGCCTCTGGTTGGGGACTGTGGGGGTCCCCAATCCCCCACAGTCCCGCCGGCTCCCGCGTCCTACGGGAGCCGGCATTGCTTTTCCATAAGGGAGCTGCTGACATGCAGCCCCCTTATGGAAAAGCAATTCTGCTTGCTTCATTGAAGCGAGCGCAGGTTTCCTGCTCTCGCTTCAGTGAAGCTACGCAAGTTTGCAATGGCAGGACAGGAGCCGCGAGGCTCCCGTCCTGCCACTGCAGACAGCAGTGTCCCGGGGGTAGGCACACCGGGACACTGCAGGAGCCGGCCCTGGGGGGTGGCGGTCCCCAGGGCCACCGCAGGCTCCAGGAGGGGGCCGCGCGGCTCCCTCCCATGTCTTTAAAGCCCCGGGAGGTGGTGGTCCCGGGGCTTCGGGGGTCTGAAGCGGACCCCCACATTTATTTTGTTAGTGCCCCGGGAGGTGGCGGTCCCGGGCGTGTGGGGGCTTGAGCCCCCACACAGGTACTATTAAATTTTAAGAAAAAGCCCCGGGAGGTGGCGGTCCTCGGGGCTGCGGGAGGGCCGAGAGCCCTCCCGCACCATTATTTTTAAAGCCCCGGGGGTGGCGGTCCCGGGGCTTGGGGGCCTAGAGGCCCCACATATTATAAATAACCCCCCGCATGCCCCCGGGACTTGGCCCACCCGGGGGCAATTAACAACGAAGCGCGGGAGACCGCGCTTCGTTTTTTTTCGGCGGGATCCGCACACCCTAAGCGCATCCCGCCGATTTTCTTTTTAAAAAATGCTTTTTCTGCCCAGGGGTCCTTGTGGGATTCCCTGAGCAGACCTAGGGGTCAGGGTGTTTCTACCCTGCCCCCTTTGTGCGTTTTACGCACTTGTTTCTTTTTTTTTTCTCGGCAAGATCCGCACACCCTAAGCGCATCCCGCCGATTTAAAAAAAAAAAAAGCTTTTTTCTGCCCAGGGGGTCCTTGTGGGACCCCCTGAGCAGACCTAGGCCTGAGCAGACCTAGGGGGTCAGGGTGTTTCTACCCTGCCCCCTTTTTGCGCTTTGCGCACTTGTTTCTGTCCCTCGGTTCTACCGAGGGACAAAATGGCTGCCAACACTTCCTGATTTGGAGTGTTGACAGCCAATTAGCATGCAGCTCGTGATCGGGAGGGTACGCGGACCCTACTCGGCCATAGATATATATGTGACTTTACGTTTGTCTTTCTCAGGAACTACTGAACGGATTTACACCATTTAAGCAAAAGGCACGACACTGAACCAAGGGCTACCTCTTTGCCAAATTTGGTGTAATTCCGTTCAGCAGTTCGTGCTGTAGCTGCGACTAAAGGTTCCTATGGAAAAATGAATGGGGAAAACGCGTTTTGGGACCCCCCTTTTTTCTCAGCCCCTGCTTGACGAATCACCCCAAGACTTTCAGGATAGGAGCGGACCGGAGCGCCCCAACAAGTTGGAAGCTTTCGCAAAGATTCGTCAGCCGGCGCCAACGTTATTGCAAATAGAATGTTGCGGATTTCCTATGGAAAATAGGTCCTAACTATAACTATCTACTGGCGACCGCCAGTAGATAATATATATATATAAATAAATATATATATATATTCAGTGAAAAAAACAAAGGTTACAGGGACGTTATAGTTAGGCTGACATTTCACTCGTACAAAACCAGAAAAATTCAGCTGTTATAGTTACCTGTGTTAACTATAACTCGCACCCCGCAATGCACTGCTTATGACCTCACATATTACATCACTCATGACATGGTCAATGACATCACTGATGACATCACTGATGACATCTTAAATGACTCATTATTATTTTTTATTGCCTCCAGGACCTTACCCACCGCAACTCCTGCCGAATATAAAAGAGAAATGCTTTTTTGGGCCCTGGGGGGTCCCTGTGGGACCCGTTCAAGAGGCCTAGGGGGTCAGGGTGTTTCTACCCTGCACCCTTTTCTTTTTTGTAACGTTTTTTCTTGTGACTCGGTTCAACTGAGTCACAAGATAGCTGCCAACTCTTCCTGGTTTGAAGTATTGGCAGCCAATCCGATCTTAGGCACGAGATCAGGAGGGTTCATGCATCCATTGCGGCCACAGTTGTATATCTGAGAAATCTTTAAATTTCTACTGAATGGATTCACACCATTTAACAAAAAGAGTGCTTTCTGGACCAAGAGCTACCTTTCTGCCAAATTTGGTGTAATTCCGTTCAGCAGTTTGTGTCAAATGTTTCCTATGGAAATTAACATGGAGAAAAAGCGTTTTAGGACCCCTTTTTCTTAGCCCCCGCTTGATGGATCACTCTGAAATTTTCAAGACAGCAGCTGACGTGACGGACGCATTAGTTTTGAAAATGTCACAAAGATTTGTCAAACGGCGCCAAAGTTATTCTCAAATCAACAAACGCTTTTCCTATTGAAACTAGGTCCTAACTATATCTACTTATAACTACCTGTTTATTTCATTTAAATTGGCAGCAGTTCTTTCTCTTTTCCCTGACGCATTTCGGCTGTACCATGAGCCTTGTTCACAGGGGAGCCAAATTGTAGTGCATAGTGCTAGAGGCCTTAAATCCAAATTAGCATGTGACCTTTGGTGCAAACATACAACTCCCACAATGCACTTGAGGTTAAAATCCACCCTATGAAATGTAATGTTCATTTTTATCTTGCTTAGTAGCATCGAAAACATCACATTAAAACATGTAGTCCAAGTGCACTGATTTATAATGAAAAAATAGTCACATATAAAATGGAGACTTCATTTTGTATTTGCAGTATTAGCTAAATGTATTAGCTGCTAATGTCACATCTGTGTCTTACTTAAAAACACAAGTTCCTCAAAAATGGCAAGAGGAGACACTTCTCTTGCTCCCTTTCCCACCTCTGGGCTCCTGTTACCAGAAATCCATCATAGTGTTTGCAAGAAGAGTCGAGCAGGACATGCTCCCCAATTAGAATCCACACAACTTCTCCACTTGGCTGGGAGCCCCCATCCCTGCAGGGTGGCTTCATGAAGACAGGTATGGAGCGCCCTTTCATTAAAATCCCACACAACAAGAAGTATCGAAGCCCCAGTCTGAGGAGTGCCATCGTTTATTTCATTTAAACTGGCAGCATTTCTTTCTCTTTTCCCTGACGCATTTCGGCTGTACCATCAGCCTTGTTCCCAGGTGAGCCAAATTGTGGTCCGAGTGGTCCACGCGTAAGACCTTTTCATTGGGTAGGTGCAGTAAATGAAAAATCAACAAAACTGGGAATACACTCATGGCACAGAAACAAAAAAGACAAATCTTGCATTGTCAGTCTTAGAACATAAAGTAACATCCATTTAATAAAAGGTTTAAGTGGAACAAACAGCCTAACTAGTCAGGTGCTGCTGAAAGGAATATCAAAACTCTTAAATGCTGCGCTGGCGGATGGAATTTATGAGATGCAGCTTGTTCAGGCAAAATGTGCATAAACACCAACAAATGTGGAACCAGGGAATTCGTCCTGCAGATTAACAGTGGTGAAGGTTGGCAAAGTGCTGTTGAATCAGGTTGCAGTGAGTTTTAATGTGCCTTGGTTTATCTAAGAAATTACTGTAGACAACCTCAATGATCTATCATTCTGGCATTAAACACAGACAGCACATAATTCCATTGTAATTAACTTTGGTGCCTCTGTGTGACACAGATAACCATCAAACTCCACAGACTGCATAATTAACATTAAATTGCGAGCTATGAGAGCGTAGAAGACATGCTGATGAGATTCAGTTGCAGAGTCTTTCAGATTAAGCCTATGGTTGAAGTGCATCAACTAATAGATTTTACATGAAATTATTCATTTATTTAAATTGACACTCGGCTCCTTCAAAGTTAGATAGGAAATGATTGTTATGCATGTCTTACATAGGAAGGTTCTATCGTTTAAACCAGATTCTAAATCTGGTACATCACTGCTATGACACTGCTTAACAGTTGATAACAAAACTCATAACCCACTGTTGATACGTCATAAGTGCCTTGATGGCCAGGCTGACAGGGCTCTCTAAGAGTCTGCAGTGCTATGCTGCTTGTCTGCTTTGACAGAAAGTACATCTGCAGGAGGAGGAAGGAATGAAAGCCTGTGGTGGTTAGTTGAGGATTGCAGGTAAGGTCTGTGTGAGAAATTGGGTTATTGCTTGACTGCGGTGTGAGCCCTGGTCATGCAGCTATCACAATACTAGTCAGTGGAAGACACAAGCAAACCCCAAATTAACCTGTGTTCAACTCGCTGGTAGCTTGGCACAGAGCAGTCAGACTTAACTTAGAGGCAATGTGCAAAGTATTTGTGCAACACTTTAAACAGCAAAACAGTGAGAACACCACAAAAAAAAAAGATCCTGCACCAGGTTAAAAAAATGGAGCTTGATTTAATAAAGACCAAGACCAAAATGACAAAAATCCAATCAGTAGAATGGGAATAATTAATTTTTAAAGTATAAACTGCAACATAGCGCCTAAAATCATAAAGCGCCAACCGAGGCTATCTGGTCGCACTAGACTGGGTCAAAGTCAAAAGTTCAGGCTGACCGCAATGGAGCGCAGTTCGGGTACAGTCCCAGATTAGCTCCCCGGAAGTTTTACCTTCTCACGTTTTGTGTAGGCCTGGGCGGTGAACTCCGCTCTGCTTGTGGAGTTTGCGGAGTTTTCCGCACTTCGCGTTCCGCGAAGCTCGCGGAGTTCCAAAAAACTCCGCTTTGCGGAGCGGAGTTTTTTTCCTCGCTCGCGTTCACCAACATCAAGTTGGCGAGCGCGAGTGAGAAAAATCAACCTCCCGGTGAGATTTTTCCTCATTCGCGATCGTCAACATCAAGTTGGCGAGCGCGAGCGTGGAAAATCAACCTCCCGGCGAGATTTCTCAACGCGGGGGTCAGGTTTCTCATTGCGAGTGGTTGCGTATGCTCGCGACCGCTCGCATTGAGAAACTGCCCGTTCGTGTTGAGAAAGCTGCCGCTCGAGTAAAAATCTACTCGAGCGGCAGAAAAGGAAAGCCTGCGCTGTTCATGGTGCCGTTCGCAATGATTGCACAGTGCGGACAAGCATCCGGTACTGTGCAATCACCGCGAACAGCATTTTTCTATTGAACTCCGCCGCTCGCGGAGCTCCGCGTAGTGCGGCGGAGTTTTTTTACCACTTCGCGGAACTCCGCCCAGGGTTAGTTTTGTGTCAGGAGTACCATTTACATTAGAGAGGATCGCAGGGAGCAAGGAGAGCATCGCAGGCAGTGTTAGTGTGGTGTGAACAGAAGGCCAGGCATCGCAGACTTGCAGGCTGCAGCTTCACTATGGCAGGCCTCCGCAGGCAATCGATGCTTGCTGTGTGAAGAGATGGGCGGGCAGAGGCTCGCGCTGAATCTCGGTGCCAGTGGTGCCAGTGCAAACGGGAGGGTTGTGGTCACAAAGAGCCCAAGAGGTTATATTCAAAGAGCACGTGAGCCAAACCAAGTATCCAGGACCTGAGAGGCACTACTGGGGGGGTCAGGAACTTGCTGTAGCAGGGTCCAGGAGTTGGTTGGGGAGCCTTTTATGTCCCTGAGGCTCAGATCAATAAGCCAGCAGACTAGCCCTTTGAGTCACTCTAGGGTTTTGGGTTCAAGATGAAGTTGCTGTTTAGTCTTTCTTCCCCAGGCAAGAGGGCAGCAGGCAGCAGGTCAGCAGCGCAGGGGAGCAGTTTCTTTAGGGCAGCAGTCCAGCAGAGTGGCAGTCCTTCTAGCAGCACAGCAGTCTTTCCTGGCAGAGTATCCACAGGTCCATAAGTGTACTGAAGAGTTGGTGCCCGAGATGACCTTTTAATATGCTGGTGCCCTGGTTCCGGAAGGTGGGAGAAGCTTCTACACAGTGGCTTTCCAGTGCATGGAATTCCCTGCCTCCCCTGGCTCTAAGTGGGCTGTAGTGACAATGTGGGGTTGTTAGGCCCTTTGTGTGAAGGCTGAGCACAGTCTATTCAGTTGGAAGTGGGGCTTTGCTCACCTCCTCCTCCCCATCCTGCCAGCAGATAGCCCATGTCGGCATACTTAATCTTCATAGTATGTGACGGTCTGGGAGGAATTCACAAAGTCTAACTATAAGCTACACCCAGTCATGCGACCCATTACAGGCTACAGGCACAAAAGGGCCGAGGGCAGAAAAACACCAACTTTTTAAAAGTGGCATTTTCAAAATGATAATGAAAAATCTGACTATACCAGTGAAGATGGTTTATCATTACAATTTCTTAGACAACAAACATAACATAGCCACCAGCTCCCACATAGAAATTACAACTTATTAAATGTAATAAGGAATGCCCAATGCTATCCTATGGGGGGGCAGGCCTCACAATAGTGAAAAACAAATTTAGGTGGTTTTCTGTACCAAGACATGTAAAACTTAAAAGTACATGTCCAGCCTTACACAGCACTCTACCTGGGGACTACCTTAGAGGTAACGTATGAGTAATAAAAAGGGGAGTTTAAGGCTTGGCAAGGAGGTTTGAATGCCAAATCGGCTTGGCAGTTAAAAACTACATTCAGGCTGCAATTGCAGGCCTGGGACTTGTTTTAAGGTGCTACTTAAGTATGTGGCTGTTAGACCTGACAGCCTTAGGGTGGTCTTCCCCCCAACTTTTTGCCTGCCTTCTCCATTTTTCTGATCTTGTTTATGCTGGCTTTAGGACTCTGTACACATTACCACTACCAACCAGTGCTAAAGTGCCTGTGCTCTCTCCCCTAAGCATTACAAAAGGGGATGATGGACGGAACGCTTGAGCCAATCAAACACTCACCCCCAGTCAACTGATCTGGGTTTAATCCATCATCATTCTTTAGCTCACTCCACCACCCCAGTTCAGACATGGCCATATGCAAATCAGTCTGACCCTGTGCCTCATGGGAACAGTCCAGCCCGAACTGCCAAGCCATGTCTTCCCTGGACCGGAAACAAGCATCCTAGGACCGGTTTCTGGCATTTCAGCCGTCATCAGCCAGGCTTGCTTGAATCCAGTGGCAAAGTGAGCAAGGGACCCACGTCTGGGCATACCCCGCCAACTTAGGGCGACCAAAGCGATACAAAAGGGGATGATGGACGGAACACTTGAGCCAATCAAACACTCACCCCCAGTCAACTGATCTGGGTTTAATCCATCATCATTCTTTAGCTCACTCCACCTCCCCAGTTCAGACATGGCCATATGCAAATCAGTCTGACCCTGTGCCTCATGGGAACAGTCCAGCCCGAACTGCCAAGCCATGTCTTCCCTGGACCGGAAACAAGCATCCTAGGACCGGTTTCTGGCATTTCAGCCGTCATCAGCCAGGCTTGCTTGAATCCAGTGGCAAAGTGAGCAAGGGACCCACGTCTGGGCATACCCCCGCCAACTTAGGGCGACCAAAGCGATACAAAAGGGGATGATGGACGGAACGCTTGAGCCAATCAAACACTCAACCCCAGTCAACTGATCTGGGTTTAATCCATCATCATTCTTTAGCTCACTCCACCACCCCAGTTCAGACATGGCCATATGCAAATCAGTCTGACCCTGTGCCTCATGGGAACAGTCCAGCCCGAACTGCCAAGCCATGTCTTCCCTGGACCGGAAGCAAGCATCCTAGGACCGGTTTCTGGCATTTCAGCCGTCATCAGCCAGGCTTGCTTGAATCCAGTGGCAAAGTGAGCAAGGGACCCACGTCTGGGCATACCCCCGCCAACTTAGGGCGACCAAAGCGATACAAAAGGGGATGATGGACGGAACGCTTGAGCCAATCAAACACTCACCCCCAGTCAACTGATCTGGGTTTAATCCATCATCATTCTTTAGCTCACTCCACCACCCCAGTTCAGACATGACCATATGCAAATCAGTCTGACCCTGTGCCTCATGGGAACAGTCCAGCCCGAACTGCCAAGCCATGTCTTCCCTGGACCGGAAACAAGCATCCTTGGACCGGTTTCTGGCATTTCAGCCGTCATCAGCCAGGCTTGCTTGAATCCAGTGGCAAAGTGAGCAAGGGACCCACGTCTGGGCATACCCCCACCAACTTAGGGCGACCAAAGCGATACAAAAGGGGATGATGGACGGAGCGCTTGAGCCAATCAAACACTCACCCCCAGTCAACTGATCTGGGTTTAATCCATCATCATTCTTTAGCTCACTCCACCACCCCAGTTCAGACATGGCCATATGCAAATCAGTCTGACCCTGTGCCTCATGGGAACAGTCCAGCCCGAACTGCCAAGCCATGTCTTCCCTGGACCGGAAACAAGCATCCTAGGACCGGTTTCTGGCATTTCAGCCGTCATCAGCCAGGCTTGCTTGAATCCAGTGGCAAAGTGAGCAAGGGACCCACGTCTGGGCATACCCCCGCCAACTTAGGGCGACCAAAGCGATACAAAAGGGGATGATGGACGGAACGCTTGAGCCAATCAAACACTCACCCCCAGTCAACTGATCTGGGTTTAATCCATCATCATTCTTTAGCTCACTCCACCACACCAGTTCAGACATGGCCATATGCAAATCAGTCTGACCCTGTGCCTCAAGGGAACAGTCCAGCCCGAACTGCCAAGCCATGCCTTCCCTGGACCGGAAACAAGCATCCTAGGACCGGTTTCTGGCATTTCAGCCATCATCAGCCAGGCTTGCTTGAATCCAGTGGCAAAGTGAGCAAGGGACCCACGTCTGGGCATACCCCCGCCAACTTAGGGCGACCAAAGCTATACAAAAGGGGATGATGGACCGGAACGCTTGAGCCAATCAAACACTCACCCCCAGTCAACTGATCTGGGTTTAATCCACCACCCCAGTTCAGACATGGCCATATGCAAATCAGTCTGACCCTGTGCCTCATCGGAACAGTACAGCCCGAACTGCCAAGCCATGTCTTCCCTGGACCGGAAACAAGCATCCTAGGACCGGTTTCTGGCATTTCAGCCGTCATCAGCCAGGCTTGCTTGAATCCAGTGGCAAAGTGAGCAAGGGACCCACGTCTGGGCATACCCCCGCCAACTTAGGGCGACCAAAGCGATACAAAAGGGGATGATGGACGGAACGCTTGAGCCAATCAAACACTCACCCCCAATCAACTGATCTGGGTTTAATCCATCATCATTCTTTAACTCACTCCACCACCCCAGTTCAGACATGGCCATATGCAAATCAGTCTGACCCTGTGCCTAATGGGAACAGTCCAGCCCGAACTGCCAAGCCATGTCTTCCCTGGACCAGAAACAAGCATCCTAGGACCGGTTTCTGGCATTTCAGCCGTCATCAGCCAGGCTTGCTTGAATCCAGTGGCAAAGTGAGCAAGGGACCCACGTCTGGGCATACCCCGCCAACTTAGGGCGACCAAAGCGATACAAAAGGGGATGATGGACGGAACGCTTGAGCCAATCAAACACTCACCCCCAGTCAACTGATCTGGGTTTAATCCATCATCATTCTTTAGCTCACTCCACCACCCCAGTTCAGACATGGCCATATGCAAATCAGTCTGAACCTGTGCCTCATGGGAACAGTCCAGCCCGAACTGCCAAGCCATGTCTTCCCTGGACCGGAAACAAGCATCCTAGGACCGGTTTCTGGCATTTCAGCCGTCATCAGCCAGGCTTGCTTGAATCCAGTGGCAAAGTGAGCAAGGGACCCACGTCTGGGCATACCCCCGCCAACTTAGGGCGACCAAAGCGATACAAAAGGGGATGATGGACGGAACGCTTGAGCCAATCAAACACTCACCCCCAGTCAACTGATCTGGGTTTAATCCATCATCATTCTTTAGCTCACTCCACCACCCCAGTTCAGACATGGCCATATGCAAATCAGTCTGACCCTGTGCCTCATGGGAACAGTCCAGCCCGAACTGCCAAGTCATGTCTTCCCTGGACCGGAAACAAGCATCCTAGGACCGGTTTCTGGCATTTCAGCCGTCATCAGCCAGGCTTGCTTGAATCCAGTGGCAAAGTGAGCAAGGGACCCACGTCTGGGCATACCCCCGCCAACTTAGGGCGACCAAAGCGATACAAAAGGGGATGATGGACGGAGCAGCTGAGCCAATCAAACACTCACCCCCAGTCAACTGATCTGGGTTTAATCCATCATCATTCTTTAGCTCACTCCACCACCCCAGTTCAGACATGACCATATGCAAATCAGTCTGACCCTGTGCCTCATGGGAACAGTCCAGCCCGAACTGCCAAGCCATGTCTTCCCTGGACCGGAAACAAGCATCCTTGGACCGGTTTCTGGCATTTCAGCCGTCATCAGCCAGGCTTGCTTGAATCCAGTGGCAAAGTGAGCAAGGGACCCACGTCTGGGCATACCCCCACCAACTTAGGGCGACCAAAGCGATACAAAAGGGGATGATGGACGGAGCGCTTGAGCCAATCAAACACTCACCCCCAGTCAACTGATCTGGGTTTAATCCATCATCATTCTTTAGCTCACTCCACCACCCCAGTTCAGACATGGCCATATGCAAATCAGTCTGACCCTGTACCTCATGGGAACAGTCCAGCCCGAACTGCCAAGCCATGTCTTCACTGGACCGGAAACAAGCATCCTAGGACCGGTTTCTGGCATTTCAGCTGCCATCAGCCAGGCTTGCTTGAATCCAGTGGCAAAGTGAGCAAGGGACCCACGTCTGGGCATACCCCCGCCAACTTAGGGCGACCAAAGCGATACAAAAGGGGATGATGGACGGAACGCTTGAGCCAATCAAACACTCACCCCCAGTCAACTGATCTGGGTTTAATCCATCATCATTCTTTAGCTCACTCCACCACCCCAGTTCAGACATGGCCATATGCAAATCAGTCTGCCCCTGTGCCTCATGGGAACAGTCCAGCCCGAACTGCCAAGCCATGTCTTCCCTGGACCGGAAACAAGCATCCTAGGACCGGTTTCTGGCATTTCAGCCGTCATCAGCCAGGCTTGCTTGAATCCAGTGGCAAAGTGAGCAAGGGACCCACGTCTGGGCATACCCCCGCCAACTTAGGGCGACCAAAGCGATACAAAAGGGGATGATGGACGGAACGCTTGAGCCAATCAAACACTCACCCCCAGTCAACTGATCTGGGTTTAATCCATCATCATTCTTTAGCTCACTCCACCACACCAGTTCAGACATGGCCATATGCAAATCAGTCTGACCCTGTGCCTCAAGGGAACAGTCCAGCCCGAACTGCCAAGCCATGCCTTCCCTGGACCGGAAACAAGCATCCTAGGACCGGTTTCTGGCATTTCAGCCATCATCAGCCAGGCTTGCTTGAATCCAGTGGCAAAGTGAGCAAGGGACCCACGTCTGGGCATACCCCCGCCAACTTAGGGCGACCAAAGCTATACAAAAGGGGATGATGGACGGAACGCTTGAGCCAATCAAACACTCACCCCCAGTCAACTGATCTGGGTTTAATCCACCACCCCAGTTCAGACATGGCCATATGCAAATCAGTCTGACCCTGTGCCTCATCGGAACAGTACAGCCCGAACTGCCAAGCCATGTCTTCCCTGGACCGGAAACAAGCATCCTAGGACCGGTTTCTGGCATTTCAGCCGTCATCAGCCAGGCTTGCTTGAATCCAGTGGCAAAGTGAGCAAGGGACCCACGTCTGGGCATACCCCCGCCAACTTAGGGCGACCAAGCGATACAAAAGGGGATGATGGACGGAACGCTTGAGCCAATCAAACACTCACCCCAATCAACTGATCTGGGTTTAATCCATCATCATTCTTTAACTCACTCCACCACCCCAGTTCAGACATGGCCATATGCAAATCAGTCTGACCCTGTGCCTAATGGGAACAGTCCAGCCCGAACTGCCAAGCCATGTCTTCCCTGGACCAGAAACAAGCATCCTAGGACCGGTTTCTGGCATTTCAGCCGTCATCAGCCAGGCTTGCTTGAATCCAGTGGCAAAGTGAGCAAGGGACCCACGTCTGGGCATACCCCCGCCAACTTAGGGCGACCAAGCGATACAAAGGGGATGATGGACGGAGCGCTTGAGCCAATCAAACACTCACCCCCAGTCAACTGATCTGGGTTTAATCCATCATCATTCTTTAGCTCACTCCACCACCCCAGTTCAGACATGGCCATATGCAAATCAGTCTGAACCTGTGCCTCATGGGAACAGTCCAGCCCGAACTGCCAAGCCATGTCTTCCCTGGACCGGAAACAAGCATCCTAGGACCGGTTTCTGGCATTTCAGCCGTCATCAGCCAGGCTTGCTTGAATCCAGTGGCAAAGTGAGCAAGGGACCCACGTCTGGGCATACCCCGCCAACTTAGGGCGACCAAGCGATACAAAGGGGATGATGGACGGAACGTTGAGCCAATCAAACACTCACCCCAGTCAACTGATCTGGGTTTAATCCATCATCATTCTTTAGCTCACTCCACCACCCCAGTTCAGACATGGCCATATGCAAATCAGTCTGACCCTGTGCCTCATGGGAACAGTCCAGCCCGAACTGCCAAGTCATGTCTTCCCTGGACCGGAAACAAGCATCCTAGGACCGGTTTCTGGCATTTCAGCCGTCATCAGCCAGGCTTGCTTGAATCCAGTGGCAAAGTGAGCAAGGGACCCACGTCTGGGCATACCCCGCCAACTTAGGGGCGACCAAAGCGATACAAAGGGGATGATGGACGGAACGCTTGAGCCAATCAAACACTCACCCCCAGTCAACTGATCTGGGTTTAATCCATCATCGCTTTGGTCGCCCTAAGTTGGCGGGGGTATGCCCAGACGTGGGTCCCTTGCTCACTTTGCCACTGGATTCAAGCAAGCCTGGCTGATGACGGCTGAAATGCCAGAAACCGGTCCTAGGATGCTTGTTTCCGGTCCAGGGAAGACATGGCTTGGCAGTTCGGGCTGGACTGTTCCCATGAGGCACAGGGTCAGACTGATTTGCATATGGCCATGTCTGAACTGGGGTGGTGGAGTGAGCTAAAGAATGATGATGGATTAAACCCAGATCAGTTGACTGGGGTGAGTGTTTGATTGGCTCAAACGTTCCGTCCATCATCCCCTTTTGTATCGCTTTGGTCGCCCTAAGTTGGCGGGGGTATGCCCAGACGTGGGTCCCTTGCTCACTTTGACACTGGATTCAAGCAAGCCTGGCTGATGACGGCTGAAATGCCAGAAACCGGTCCTAGGATGCTTGTTTCCGGTCCAGGGAAGACATGGCTTGGCAGTTCGGGCTGGACTGTTCCCATGAGGCACAGGGTCAGACTGATTTGCATATGGCCATGTCTGAACTGGGGTGGTGGAATGAGCTAAAGAATGATGATGGAATAAACCCAGATCAGTTGACTGGGGGTGAGTGTTTGATTGGCTCAAATGTTCCGTCCATCATCCCCTTTTGTATCGCTTTGGTCGCCCTAAGTTGGCGGGGATATGCCCAGACGTGGGTCCCTTGCTCACTTTGCCACTGGATTCAAGCAAGCCTGGCTGATGACGGCTGAAATGCCAGAAACCGGTCCTAGGATGCTTGTTTCCGGTCCAGGGAAGACATGGCTTGGCAGTTCGGGCTGGACTGTTCCCATGAGGCACATAGTCAGACTGATTTGCATATGTCCATGTCTGAACTGGGGTGGTGGAGTGAGCTAAAGAATGATGATGGATTAAACCCAGATCAGTTGACTGGGGGTGAGTGTTTGATTGGCTCAAACGTTCCGTCCATCATCCCCTTTTGTATCGCTTTGGTCGCCCTAAGTTGGCGGGGGTATGCCCAGACGTGGGTCCCTTGCCCACTTTGCCACTGGATTCAAGCAAGCCTGGCTGATGACGGCTGAAATGCCAGAAACCGGTCCTAGGATGCTTGTTTCCGGTCCAGGGAAGACATGGCTTGGCAGTTCGGGCTGGACTGTTCCCATGAGGCACAGGGTCAGACTGATTTGCTCTATGGCCATGTCTGAACTGGGGTGGTGGAGTGAGCTAAAGAATGATGATGGATTAAACCCAGATCAGTTGACTGGGGGTGAGTGTTTGATTGGCTCAAACGTTCCGTCCATCATCCCCTTTGTATCGCTTTGGTCGCCCTAAGTTGGCGGGGGTATGCCCAGACGTGGGTCCCTTGCTCACTTTGCCACTGGATTCAAGCAAGCCTGGCTGATGACGGCTGAAATGCCAGAAACCGGTCCTAGGATGCTTGTTTCCGGTCCAGGGAAGACATGGCTTGGCAGTTCGGGCTGGACTGTTCCCATGAGGCACAGGGTCAGACTGATTTGCATATGGCCATGTCTGAACTGGGGTGGTGGAGTGAGCTAAAGAATGATGATGGATTAAACCCAGATCAGTTGACTGGGGGTGAGTGTTTGATTGGCTCAAACGTTCCGTCCATCATCCCCTTTGTATCGCTTTGGTCGCCCTAAGTTGGCGGGGTATGCCCAGACGTGGGTCCCTTGCTCACTTTGCCACTGGATTCAAGCAAGCCTGGCTGATGACGGCTGAAATGCCAGAAACCGGTCCTAGGATGCTTGTTTCCGGTCCAGGGAAGACATGGCTTGGCAGTTCGGGCTGGACTGTTCCCATGAGGCACAGGGTCAGACTGATTTGCATATGGCCATGTCTGAACTGGGGTGGTGGAGTGAGCTAAAGAATGATGATGGATTAAACCCAGATCAGTTGACTGGGGGTGAGTGTTTGATTGGCTCAAACGTTCCGTCCATCATCCCCTTTTGTATCGCTCTCCCCTAAGCATGGCAATTACGGCTCATCTCCAAGTGGCATATTTAATTTACTTATAAGTCCCTAGTAAAGTGTGTTACAGGTGCCTAGGGCCTGAAAATTAAATGCTATTAAATAAATCCTATGTGGTTTTTATTTTAAATCCATTCTTCCAACATTTTAATAAGAGGATGTTGCAGTATGTGTGAGGTGGGTGATTGGTGCTGGACTTACTCCAGCTCTGACATGGAGTACATTTAACATTGCTTTGGGTCCTTTAAGGATGTATTTATTTACAGAAATGCAATTTGTGAATAGTAAGGGGGTTTACTTTTTGTGTGTGGGTGAATGTCCTTCAAAAAAAACCTCCTTATTCCTCCCCATACCCATCTCAAAGTAAGTATTCCCTATTTTCCAGCCACTCCCCCTTCCCTCCCACATTTGCGACTAAAACATAGGTGGGGAGATCTCCACAGTAGGGTCGAGATCTCCACACATAAAGATAAGAGAGTGGGATACATAGACCTCCACATGTAGAATTCATGTAGAATTCTGAATAGCATTTTGTAGTACATTAGTACTTCTATTGTTGCACTACTGCACATAACACACAAAACAGTTTGTGAATAGGTCCCAGAGATTTTTAATCCTTGGTCTGCATATTTCGTGCAATTTTCTGCAGCAAGTGTCACCTCACAGAACTTAGGCAGCAGGCTAACAAACTGGTAATTCGTCTCAATAGCAGAAACAAAAGCGTGGGATCAATTACTATATGCCAAACAGATCTGAACTACACAGAGTGTAAGAACAACTAAAACATAGGGATCCTCATTTACAAAAGTGAAGGTCACAGCACAGTTTTCTGCATAGCTAAATGTCCTCACACCACAAAGTTTATTGCTGAGAAAAAGTCTTAATCCACTCGCCTCGTGAATATTAATGAATCAGGAATTAGAATGCAACTTTTTTTTAAAACTAATGAATGCTGGGAAGCGGTCCTGCATGGAACAGCAGACATTCATCTCAGCATTCACGTGCATAATGTGCCAGGGGTCATAATACCACTTCGTGATGGCAACGAAGAACACTGTGCGCACCTCCCAATGTCTGCTGTCTCCAGTAACCTATTACACTTGGATAGCTTACACTTTCGGAATGGGCACTTCCTGTCCTCGCCTTGTGTTAACCATTTGATGCTATTCAACTAACAAAACGACTGCAATACATTATAGTAATAGTAATGTCCATTAAAAATCTATTCGCAAATCTAGCTGCACTAAAGGTAAAATATTTCATGAGTCAGGTCAAAAACAGTAAATAGTGTAGCTCTATTTGTGAAGAGCAGACTCAAGAGTAGAAGTTTTTAAACATGCAGGGAATACATCAATATTTAAGTGCTGGACTTAAAAGGCAATCATGTGGACATTGTTCAGCCAAGAAGAAACAAGTTTAATTTTGAATAAAAGATGACATTTTTATTATGTGTTGGGACTTTCATCCAATTTTCTGGTCGAGATGAAGAATGAGCTCCTTTAATTCTTTTTTCTTCACTCTCTGTTTTCTGTCGACGGGGTTAGATAATGGCCATAAAAGAGCAAAAAGGGTCCTTTAGGGAACCCTGGGGATGGAGGATGTAATCAGATAACTGGTAGGGTTGGCCAATGGCATTTAGAATAACAGAAGTGACAGTGATATTGTCATGCTAAAAGCGTCACATGTAACACTTGTAAGTGTCACACGCATGCACTTTCAAATATAAAAATGGGACACTTAAGAACAAGTAAAGTGAAAACTTGTCCGCCATCTAATTCGGTTTCAGCAGATGAGCGATGACGCTCACTTGTCTCGGAATCACCAAGCTGACACTTGTTAAGTCGGGCTCTCTACTCGTGCTTGGGTTTCTTCCAGGGTTCATGGGGCTGACTTCGTAGTCGCTAGGATTTCCTACAGGTAAAATAATATGCGCTCTGATAGGCAGTTTCTCTCAAGTTAGGACCAAACTGTTCTTCCTTCCTGACCTCAGGAAATCCTTCTTTCCTTCGATCAGACACGGCAGATGCAGGAACTCGCACCACATGTTCGCAGGGTCTTCCTTCCAAGCTGTGGATCTTTTTTTAGCAACTGAATCACCACTTTCAGCCCGCTTTTCATGGGCACTTATTTGAAGACAGCTGTTTCAGAGGGAGCATGCATTGTAAGCATATTACATGGATTGTAAAAAGGACAACAAACGTAGACTATTTTTAACTTTGAAAAGTCAGTTTACAGAAATGATATAATAGCAGTTCACGTAATAAAAGGGTTAGTTTGGGTTACCTTCCTAATACATATGGAACAATGAGATATTCAATATTGTGGGCTTTGCTGCAGAATGCAATGTAACAAATAATTATCAAATTAAAGTTTTTTGGGGACGTGGACCATGAACACAAAATAAGCATTTCTATGAAAACCAATAGTATATGTAAAGGTACGAGGCCAATATACACATTTGTTTATTTGTTCTGCATTATTTTTAATTACGTAAAGGATTTGTTTTGCAAGGACAGGATGATTTCATATAACTCTCCTTGGTATAGATTTTAAGATAGTATTAGTTTTTGGTTCTTGGAGTTCGTTGGCTCAACAGAGTAGAGGATAAACATTTATGTGAACCATGAACACTTAAGAATTACAAGAGAAAGAAAGAAAGAAAGAAAGAAAGAAAGAAAGAAAGAAAGAAAGAAAGAAAGAAAGAAAGAAAATGGATTTCCATAAAAGTCATTAAGGGTAGCAGATGCTACCATTGTTTTTTTTGTGCCCCTGGCACTGCCCTTGCTACTGCTTGTAAGTAAACATGACTTTAGGGTGCTTACTTACATTCTGTAGTATCCAATCCTCTTCCTTCTTCTATTAGGCGAGAAATAATGAGAAGACGGTTGAATGGCTCAGGCTGGGACATAAGATCAGCCTTGTAATGTCATCACAGGGTTAAATTGTGTGGGATTTCAGTTGTACTTCCCCTGGCTTTTTGAGGAATTGATATCCATGATAAAATAAAGTCATAAGCAAGTAAGAAAAAGAGAAAGTCTGAGTGAAGAAAGAAAAAAGGAAGAAGGACAAGCCAAAATAAAGAAAGAAAGCAAAAAAGAAAGTTAGAACGAATGAAAGTCAGAAAGACTGAAATAAGAAAGAAAAATGACTATGACACGAGCAAAATACAAGCAAAGAAGTGAACGGGAATGATAGGCTTCATAGAATAAAAAATGTAAAATACTTTTTTGAATTTGGGTTGACTTAGTAAAGATAAAGTTAGAGAGAGTGTCTTCAAAAGCTTAGAGACATGAAGCCAAAAGAGCACAATCACGAGGGAGCACATGTGGTACGCAAAGTGTCCATAAAATCATAGGACGATTACCTATAGGAAGGAATCATGATTTCAAACCTTAATTTGATATTCGTGTTGGGTATCCCAGATTGGAGAAAATTAGAAGTGTTTAATATTGTATTTTACGATAAAGATATAAATACACCTATATGTTTCTTGACTTCAGTGTTGAAGTTCTAATAGGAATGGTTGTAATGCTCTAGTTTGGTTTTGGGGCTAAATTATGCCACAACTATTTATATTATAGACTAGATTAGTTGCTAATAAGAACCTCTGACAAAATTATTAATTTTTTTATGGTCGTCTTTATATTGTTAAGAGAGGCTTTTCACTTTAATGTAAATTATCTCATGGAGAACTTCATTAATTTGACACATTCAAAGGAGTTGCCTGTTGTATCTTTGTTTTGTCTTTTGTTTCTAGATTTCTAGCTCTTTTGTTACTTTGCATATAATATTATAGCGTTATTGTATTGCATTAAACTTTTTCATGTATTAATGCTTTATAACTGTTTTCCTTCCCTTGAATGCCTTTAATCTTTGTTTCTTTGTGTATATTTACTTGCCATGCAGGGTAAACAAGATTTGTAATGGTATTTCATTTCAAAATACGTTTTAGAAGGAACCAACAGAGTTATTCAGGAAGCCATTAAAATTATACACTTAGGGGCTGATTACAATGTCGGTCGGAAGTGTGTCTGCGGTCCTGTTGGAGGCGGTCGGCCCGACCGATCTCGTTTCGGATGCGGTTGCTCAAACCTCATCTGCATGAATATCACTCACTGCATCCCCTCCAATGGAAGGAGGTTGACCCAACCCCTCACTGTATCAAGTACATCTGTAACTCTGGACCACAGGTTTGCAGCATACAGCTATGTCCAGAACATATGTATCAAATCCAAATTAGGTGCATGACATTGTGTGCAGAGAGGACAGGACACACACTTTCGGGGTAGGACAGCTGAGGTGAGACGTTCCCTGTGCTGGATGTCGAATTGTAATGGACTGGAGTTTGGCATCACGAGATACTGTACATTGGTAGTGCGTAGTGCATTCACACTCCTCAGCCATGAGTGCTCATACTATATCAGTGTCTCATAGCCAGCGAGCGGGTGACAGTGGCTCATTCTTCGTGTGTGCAAATACATTAACAAATAAGGTCACCAGTCTCCGACCTCCACCCATGATGTGCAGGGTGTGGGTTAGGGGGAGACGCTCCTGTTCGGCGTCTGTAACTCTCCACAGGTGCCCCATCGCACCTATCAGTGTGCCATGTGCCAAGAAATGGCGCCTGGAATGTCAGGATCTTCCTCTAACTGGCCAAAGATAATGTGACCCGGACCCTGAATTGGTCCCCCACTGGGGTCAATCCTGTGTCTGTCCATCCCGTCAGTTCTCCCCAACAATGCTTGTATGGAACAGTGATAGGAAATGCAGACTAACAGACGTAGAGTACGGGATCATGTCCGTCAGTAGCCTCAGGCCCTTTTAGCTCAAATAAGCCACTTTCACCAGGCTTTCAGCTCCACAGGAGAGCTGCGCTACATGAAGCAGCATTGATCCCACCATCTCCTGTGCCCTGCATGTTGGGAACATGCACACTTCGTACAACTGCCTCCCAGCCAAATATCGCACCGGCCATTGCAGCGGTGCTGCCACATAACATTGCATAAAAACTGCACACTATACATACCATTCAAACCAGCAGATGCAGCCTCTGTGGAGCCACACTTATCATGCCACTATTGCAGATCAACCCTCGCAGCATGGTGTCCAACTCCTTGGAGGTGGCACGAGGCACAGCCACGTCTAGGTGATGGGAAAAATACAAGATGCATGGGAGCATTACCATCTTGGAAAGTGAAATACATCCTTGGGCTGTAACTTGGAAAGTGCTACAAAAATCCATCTGTGGACTAAGGAGGATATGGCCCTGGTCAGATTTACACAATGAGATCATTTCCATCATGACAGTTCCAGATCCCTAAGCACAAAAACACACCAAGCTCACACATCACCCTCTGCTTACCCGCCATCACCCCTTGCGAAGGATACTCTGCACAGAGGGGAAAAATACAACACTTGGCCGATTTAATGCCAAACTGGACACACTCTGGAAAGCTGATAGTTTCACAGAAATATCTGGAATGTCCATGCAAGTATACTGAATATAGGGCAGCATGTTGTCTGCATCAATGGATACTACATGTACCTCATTGCCTAGTGGAACTCACCATGCTTACCACCCCTGACAAATTT
Organism: Calotriton arnoldi; assembly: GCA_963921515.1. Taxonomy (NCBI): domain Eukaryota; kingdom Metazoa; phylum Chordata; class Amphibia; order Caudata; family Salamandridae; genus Calotriton; species Calotriton arnoldi. The sequence continues at coordinate 1,407,323 of CAWUFW010003764.1, forward strand.
GCTGGGCTAGCGGCTACGTTGCCAGGGCAAAGAACAGTGGGGAAAGGGGACAGCCCTGATGAATCCCCCTTCCCAATCTAAAAAACGGTGACATGTCTATTAAAAAATTTGACTTGGGCAATTGTCTCAGTAGGAAAAAGACATATGTGTTGGTGCAGCTGCCCTGCAATGTCCAGTTTTGACTTAGTGGTAAACAGGTATTCACAATCAATGGTATGAAATGCCTTCACTAAGTCCAGCACTATGTATGGACAACTCCCTTGAACCAGCTAAAGCACCCTATTTTGTCTCCGAATATTAAGTGTCATGGATCTATCAGGGATATAAACCTTTTGGACCCCATGCACTAGATGAAGTATGTGTACCAGCAGGCGAGGTACCAATACTGTACTAAGGTTTTTAAATCCATTGCTTGCATGGACAATGGATTGTAGGAAAGGCTCCCTTGTGTCATTGAGCTGAAGAGCTGTTGGAGATGCACCTGTGAGCCAGGCAGAGGTACTGAGACCTGAGAGGATTGTGGCAGCTTAATCAGCAAATTCAGATGAAATTAGTTTTTATCTCTACTGATGACGGATAATAGCCAGAAACACATGTGTCTAGAGATTCACAGCACTAACCCGCACCAACCTTGGTAAATCACTTCAGCAAAAATTCAAGTAAGCATTTAAAGTGAACTGCATTTACCATAATGCTAAGGGGTGAACTTGGCTGGGGGGTGAAGCAGTGTGCTCCCATCCTCCTTCATTTTGAAAAGGCTCCCTTGAGTCATTGAGCTGACTAGCTTTTGGAGATCCATTTGTGCGCCAGAGAGAGGTACTGAGACCTGAGAGGTTTGTGGCAGCTTTCTTAGCAACCCCAGATTAAATTTGTTTTTATCTCTACTGATGATGGATAATATCCAGAAACACGTGTCTAGAGATTCACAGCACTAACCTGCACCAACCTTGGTCAAACACTCCAGCAAAAATTCAAGTAAGCATTTAAAGTGAACTTGGCTGGAAGGTGAAGCAGTGTGCTCCCATCCCCCTCAATTTTGAAAAGGCTCCCTTGAGTCATTGAGCTCACAAGCTTTTGGAGGTGCCCTGTGCGCCAGAGAGAGGTACTGAGACCCGAGAGGATTGTGGCAGCTTTCTCAGAACTCCAGATGAAATTCGTTTTTATGTGTACTGATGACGGATAATATCCAGAAACACAGGTGTCTAGAGATTCACAGCACTAACCTGCACCAACCTTGGTGAAATACTCCAGCAAAAATACAAATAAGCATTTAAAGTGAACTGAATTTACGATAATGCTAAGGGCTGATCCATGCTGGGAGTTGAAGCAGTGTGCTCCCATCCCCCTTCAAGTGGGTTGTAGGATGTGAGTTTGGTCAGGTCACTGTTTGGTTTTACTAATGATCACAACAAAGACTTCTGCATGTACTGCGGTTGTCTCAAATCACTCAAGGGAGCCGGAGAGAGCTACAGTCACCTGTGAGCAAGATCAAGCTCATAGGCTTGTTGAGCTTGGATGGAAGGCCATCCAACCCTTGAGTTGTCAACGTGGCATTGCGCATAATCATTCTGTGTATCTCTGGTACCAGCCAATCGGTTGTTGATCACCGCACGTGATGCCAGATCAAGTACAGGAAGAATCAATCCAGTTAGGAATTAGGAAATATCTACCTTGCGCTCAGACTATGGGGGAATGTATATGCCACGACAATACACTGTGAAGAAATCATGGATGGCTGCCTGAGTAGAGTGCATCTGGTGCAGGTGCAGGTGATCCCTAATCATCGTCATGTGCTGAGTTGTTATAATACCGCGGAGGAGGCAGACCAGGAGTTGCCCTGACTTATCTCCCTCCGCGTGCAACTCAGCTTGTCATGTTTCAAAGTAAAAGCAACACAGTTGCTCAATTAGATGGGTGTGGTGTGGTGTGTTTGAGCATCTGTCGGTGTGGGTAAAATCCCAGGCTGCAACTGGACTGCAGCCTCCTGCTGACCTAGTGGTGCTTCTGTTTCCATCAAAGCACTGTGGATATTAGCCCTAGCCCCCACCAAATCCACAACCACCCGCCTTTCAGTGCTTCCCACTCCAACTACCTAGAAGTGGCTGTGTCCCAGTTGTCAGTGAAATAATTGGAGATGTAATCCCTTAGTAATAATCAAAATGCATGGGGCAACAACAATGTAGGCTGCAGTCACCATGTGTGGACTGGGGGCCGCTGCACACTACACCCAATGTGTATGTCTATAGGGTTATGTTCTGAGAATGTTCTTCACAGGTATTCAGAATCTAGCATGTCAGGCTGTAGTGTGTAGTGTTAACAAATATTTCCTTTCAGAATGTGCAGATTGTGTACTGCAGAGTAGCAGGATTACTCATGGGTCTCAGGATGTAGGATCCACCAACAGTGTAGGAGGGACCAGTGCACAGCCCCTTGTGTAAGGCACGGTGCCAACATTGGAGAGGATGGCAGGGGGGTGGAGAACAGTTAATCTTTGGCTCTTGGACACAATTGACATTGCCATCCTCAAGCCAGGGGATATGGGTACACCTCGTGAGGATGAGCGATAGGTGCAGATTGAAGTCTGGTTTGTCCACATTCGGAACAGAAACACTGCCCAATAATATTGGCAAATATCAAAGAGCCCCTCTACAAAGACATTTTGCCCTCAGGCTCGATGGCAGTGTCTGATGGGTTAAATGGGACCCCAGTAGGGACCCACACAAGGGCTACCCTTGCCAAACCAGTATAGAGGCTGCAAAAATAAGGGCTCAGCAAGCACTTCTGGAACTCTGTCTAATGCTCCTGTGTCACATGGGTCTCTTGTAACAGTGCAATGTTTTTTCCCAGCGCATCCTGATATATCATCACAATGCGTGTCTCTTCCTTGTCGTACCTATATCTCTGATATTCAAAGTCATAATGCCATGAGTACCCATGTGTGTGTAGTGTACTGGGAAGTTTGGGGGAGGATTTCAGGAGTAGTCTGCCCCCAGGTTGGCCACCAACACACATCCTATAGTTTTTCCTTGGGGGCTATGGGCCCTAATCGATGGCCTGCCATTCAGTAGATCTGCATCAGGAAAGAAAACATGAACCCTCAATACCGCCAACCCAGGGCAGTATCCAGGGGAAGACTGAGCAATCAGTGACAACATCAACCTACAATGGGAAACCTAGCAGTCATACCCACAAAACAACTTAGCCATGGCATGCAGGGTGGAGGGAATGTGCCCTGTGATGCCAAGAGGTTTTGCAAACGCCAGTGGTCGCCTAGCGGCCATTTCAACAATCTGTTATAAACAATCAGTGGCAGACAGCAAGCAGCAGCTAGCACAAACTACATCCTCAACTTTCCTCTGATAACTGTTTTTGCATACTTAAATCTACCTATCCTCTCCATGTGTACCTTTCCACATTACCTTTTGGCCTGCATAATCTGAACTTGTGCTGGTCTGACCCCTCTCACATCCACCTCGAAGTACATGCTCATCTCTCTAGCTATCCTTCATCCACAAGCACTTTACAATCACACTCTGGTGCTGCCATCCTTAAAACCATCTCTCGCCTCCAAGCTCTACCCTTGAACTCTTACTCTTCTATCCAGATTCTCACATTCTCATTCTGGTGTTGCACCTCTTACATCCACACCTACATTCCCAGCACCCCTCTTCACCTCTATGTTCACAACACCTCTCCCATTCATAATATACACTGAATGTACTATACTCATCACCTCCACATCAGCTGATATCTGTATCATGTCAAATGTACACCTCTCATCCCCATATCTCCCCTTCCCAATGGCTTTGGAACTTACTTTTTTCACAAGGTGCACCATTATATCCAACTCTTACATTCACACTTAACACCTCACCACATCTCTCATCCAGACACTTACATTACTCAGTGAATCTGTCCTCATTCATTAGCCTCTCACCATTCACTTATCCTCCTCTGCTTAAGGCCTACTAATAGTCATTTGACAAACTACTGCATCCACACATTCAAACACACCACCCATCTACTGGCCAACACCTCACATCTCCCCATCTAGCATCCTAACTTATACAACTTGTCTATCCGCTTGACATACACCTATCCACTTTTTTCCACCCAAAAAAAGTTTAACCTTGTCTCACAGTGTCTCTGTTACATCCACATCTCTGTTCCATGCTCCATACCTCTATTAGCTTCTGCATATTAACAACTACCTTTCTCAATGAATCTGCCCTATCACAGCCATCTCTCACCATAGTGCCACAGACTTCAGCTCTCACCTCCTGGCAGCCTCTAACCTTGTTTAGCTGGTTCTACCTCAATCACATCTACCTATTCCTAGCATACCTCGCCCAGGCTTTAACCAGTTTTTCAAGGTCCTACACTCTGATATCCACACCCCCGCATTTATAACAATTCCAATTGTAACAATGAGGGTACTCTAAAAATCCTATACAAGCACTGCCTTTGACCTTAACTCCTCCCTTCTACTCTTATGTAAATTGTTACTTTTTCTGCCCCTATTACGTCTGAGTCTCCCCTCCATGTTCAAAATGGAAACACAACTCACTCTCACCTTTACCCTTGTTTAGCTAGCTCAGCCCCTCCAACATTAACCTCTCCAACAACATGTGAAGGTATGCCTCACATTTCAACACCTACCTCCTCCCTTGTCTGTCAATTTAGTGCATGTGTGTAACACAGGCTCCTGTAGCGCCTGCACAGCAGATGGACCCACAACACTTCTGGAGACTCACTGTCCACTCGGCTGACCGCATGTGGCACAGGACAATCCACTAGCCTTAACAGCCCTCCAAGTTCATCTCTGTGTTATCTGGGCCAGCATCAAGCATATCTCAAAACCCCTCTATTGTTTTCAATACACAAATGACTGCATATACACCTATCATATGCTCAACTACAAATGATGCATGGCTAAAATAGTATAGTCATAGCTTGTACAAACAAAATAATCGTCAGTGGAAAAGTGTGAAAAAAAACAAATCTCATCCATTCTCCACTCTTCTCCCTCTGCCCTCATCCCTGGTGAGCAGTGCCCATTGTGCTACAATTCCATAAAGGCTGTCAGACATCAGTTGTCTGGGTGTACCATAGGATTCCCCGATGTTTATTCAGGCAGGGGCAGGTGCTGGTCAAATCCATGACACCCTCAAGTGATGTGACTATATGCTGTAATGATGACGATGCATTGTGTACTCCAAGTGAGGGTTGACAGCAAGGCAAGTCTGGCAGGAAAATAAACTCAAATTGAACATTCTCATTCCAGTCTGTGAACTGAAAGGCTGTTTGTGCCAAACATATTGATATCTCGGCCCATTCCTAAGGGACCCAGGTGTGGGGTGTTGTGCACTCATTGTGCATCACCCTGCTGCACCATGGATGAAAAACGCAAGGGAAGGGGCTGTCCACCTGTAGCTCGTAACACTGACAGCCCACTAAAGTCAGTGCTCTGTTGCCGGGCACTGTAGTCATTAGAATTTGTGAGGCCCTGGGCAGCTGTCCACGGGCAGCATCAGCCCGGACTGGCACACAGCATCTACCCTGAACTAAATATACTCTACACCACTCCTGTTACCAATGACTGAGGTCAGCCTGCTTGCATGAACTGAGTCAAGAAGGAGATTGTTGCAGTGCATTGTCATGCTGAAAAGGTATACCTTCAGCTGTGTCACATGAGTGGGCTAGAAGGGGCATTGGATGACCAATCACAGACAAATGTTGTTCACTCATAATGTACTATCAAGACTTGACATAGCCGAGCATTCCCAACAAGGCAATTTGATGTATATAAAAAATACACTTTGAAATTAATAGTGTTTGGCTTAATGTATGAAACATACATTTCACACTTAGACCATGCAGCACCCACCAGTGTCCCTGAACAAGTAGATGACATATCTTGGACACAACAAGCACAATCTACTCATGTCAGTAATGTGACTACTCCTAATCCCTGTGGAGCTAGGTCACATGTGTGTCACATGACTGATATGACTATCACAGCCTTTGGCAAATATAAACTGTCTGCCATCTTAGGTACAATGTTAGGCGTGTCATATCCTATCTCAGAATCATCATATGGCTGAAATGACAACATTTAGAACTTGTGCCTATTTGTGAAATGCACTAGCAAGTTGCTCATGTGGGTGGAAAAGGTTGACACATACTCATGATACACATCCCTATGACTCCACACAAACAAACCCTTGTCAAACTAAAATACACAATAGGTTTCATCAAAGGAACAACATAAAGCTTGTCACAATGCAAAAAACAAGTAGAATAAACCACAAAACCACAACCCAGAAGTACTATGCATTGTGTCTTGGTCACAGTTAGCTTGTCACACATCCTCTATTGGCCATGAAGACACACTCAACTTCACTTATCTCACAAAATTTCATTGAAAAGCTTGGACAACAAATTGCTACTAACATTAGCATTGGATAGGCCAGACATCCCTTATCCTACTGCATACCATACTCTGAATTAGTGGATCATGTTCCTGGGTGTATGAGCAAACGCAGGGCCATGTGTGCCCCAATACAGAATCCAAAGGAACATCTTATAAGCATGATGTGGCCTATGTCCAGTTCACAGATTAGGGAAATGCCCAGACTCTCACAATCTAACTGAGGCATAAGGCTAGATTGATATGTACATTACAACGCTAGGTATTGTACAACTCAAAAATCACAGCATGTCATCACTAGCATTCTAATTGTGTGACAACCATTAATGTACCATACACAGTGTCCACATGCAATTAACACATACAACAAATGAATCTCTGTAAGGAAAGTAAAACACTGTAACTTACTGAGACATGTCCTGGACGCACCCACCATCAACATGATGTACCCAAACCAGATCAGGATGTAATGACTGACATCTAATTTTGAATGCACTGGAGAATACAGACCACAGACACCTTGCCTAACAGGAATATCTGTTGAAAGGGGAGTCCTGGAAGGCAACAGGGTCAGGACACTGTCAGAGCAATACCTACCTCACACTCACCATAGGCACAGGAAATGTTTTATATGGGTCTGCTGCCTTGAAAGGGAAATGGCCTACAGTGGCAGTCACCTGTGGCAATGTTGACATTGCAACTAGTTAACCAGATCTATTGAATGCACAGACATTGGTCCACCACTATCAAGTCCCATACATCAATTGTACCATTACTCTGTGTACATATGTGTGCCCAAAGTCACTACCATGTAGGCAAAGTCCATATGCATCCAGGTGTATTGATGAGACAGTTGTCTTTCAGCCTATTACATACATATGTAGCAAGCTTCTAAATTGTTGTACTTTGCCACAATTGCACTATGTTGACATCTGTAAGCAGGAACTATGAGAAAGTCTGATTTCAAAAGCAAAGGTTTCTGACTTCATGTCACACTCATAGACAAAACTAATGTTGACATTGAAACCCAGCCAATGTAGGCACAAAAATCTACTCTACATTCTTACCAAGTGTTCATACTCCATGGACCATATGCAATCCATGCCATACTAACGTCATTGTGTACTTACATCACAAATTACACATGAATGACAGTTAACAACAAATCCATTTTGGGGACACACAAATCTGAAAACAAAATTTGAACATGCTTTATTCAGCAAAATATTGGGATTTTAAAAAAGAGGAAAAGGCTAATGTTCAGTCCAAGAAAGTTCCTTCTTCTCATTGGCCACAAAGTTCATGCCTATCTTCTCTTGCTTGCACCAGTCCTGCAAAGGGACACCTCCCACAGGAGGGGCATCTGGGGGCACGCCAGGCACCAAGGGGATAAGACTAGGGAGGACTGGGTTGGGTTTTGGGAGGTATGGAATCAGGGGGGGTGACGACTTCCAAGGTAGGGTCAGATGGAGGGGGGGCTGGGACAACTGCAGTGGGAGGGTCAGATGGAGGGGGGGTTGGACAACTGCAGTGGGAGGGCTAGATGGAGGGGTGGGCTGGGCTTCAGGAGTTTGGGAATATGGTAATGTTGGAGGGTTTGCAGGGGAATAGGGAGGGCAGGTGCTTTTTTGGGCCAGGGTTTTTTAGGGGTCGTGGTACTGGCATCGGATGTGGAAAATGGGGTTTCAGGAGGGGGTGGGGACTTTTTTGAACGGTGGGATTTTCTTTTGCGGAAAAATTGGGTGCATTTTCTGGTTTTTTGGGGGGTGGGCAGGGGGGTCTGAAGAGTATGGCAAGAATGGCAGGGTCATTTTCTTCTTTTTGGAGGGAGTTGGTCGGTTTGGGTAGGGAAGAGGTCAAGGGCAATGAGGTGGAGTTTCTGGGCAGAGTGGGTATGAGGAGAGGCAAGGGTTGGGGCTGTGGAGGCAGAGGGTTGTGAGTCCTCCAGCATGTCTGTGGATGCTGGTGTGGTGTCTGTTGGCATGTCTGTGGTAGTGAGTGTGACATCTGTCTTGTGTGTGTGCATGTGTGTATGTTGGCCCTTATGTCTGTGTGTTTGTGAGCTGTGTGTGGATATTGAGGTGGATACATGTTTATGTTTATGTGTGCTTTGGTCAGGGAGGGTACTCGGGACTGTGGATGGGAAAGAGGCAGGATGGGGTGGGACAGCTAAATTTAGGACAACACTGCCATCAGTGTGGAGGCTAGAGCCTGATTTGATCTCTGTAGGACATACATATCCAAGTGAATGCCCTCCAGGAAAGATACCATCTGGGTGAGGTGATTGGTATGCACCTGGAGGACATTCAGCACTGCTGTCTTCCCCACAGAGATCTGCCTCAGGAGGTCAATGGCCTCCACACTCAGGGCAGTAGGGGAGACAGCGGCAGGGGGTGAGGTGCCTGGCACAAAGGAGATGCCTCCCTTTCAAGGGGAGCGGTCACGGACAGGGTGCTGGGGAGCAGCTGAGAGGGTGGAAATGGTAGGGGTGGTGGTGGACTCTGATCGAGTGGATACAGTTCCTCGGTCATCCATCACCACCTAGGAGTCCTCACTGGAGCTGGAGCTTCAAGAAGAGCTGACTGATCTTATTTCGCTCATGCCCTCAGTGAAGCTTCCCTCACCCTCTGTGCCACTGGTTCCCTCTTGGTCGGTGTCAGCACAGGAACCACTCTGGCTAGCTGCTTCCCCAACATCCGTGGTGCTGTCTCTTTCACCTGCCAGTTCTGGTGCTGTAACAAGAAGTAAAATTAATCACATGAGTTGTCCATATGGACTTGCCACATAAGCTTCAGCACAACTCTTCCAACATTACACAACTACATCAATTGAGCGTGTGGGTAAAATACTTGATACTGTTCTGTAAATAACACAGGTTTGAATGCAAGTAAACCTGTGCGGCCTCACACATGGTAATGTCAGCGCCATTGTGTGCTGCAAATTCAACTTCCTCATTCACAATTTCTTCAACATAACTATGTACCAGCTGATGTATTGTCTCTCACTACTGATGGCCTTGTGTCATGACATACTTGTCTCATCTAATGCAAAGGAGGTTAGACCTCATAATGGGAACATGAGTCACACAATTTATCTTAGACATGGTATCCATTCTGCTATCCCTAAGAATCATCTTGGAAACCAGCAAGTCTAGTGTTACAGGTTACATATCTTGATTGTTGTACAGCAAGCAGGTGTAGTCTTTGAATGGGTCATATCACACAGGTCATATTTAATGTTATCCTATGTCCAGTAGCAGAAGTGGTTGTTTGTCAGGTCACATGGCTTTCGCTTATTGGGGACACACTAAGGTAGTAGGCATAGCTAGGGTGAAAGGTATTTGGCACACAGTCTTGTGTCATTTATGCACAGTGTTAGAAAGATGAATCAGATTTTCATCCACATTGGAAACATTATACCAGTTTGCCATGTAAACACAGACCAGCACACTGACAAGTCCAATGACTGCATCTTCTTATGCTTCATGTGGATCACTATGCCACTGGGCCATCTGGATGCATTGTCTGTACAACCTATTAGTCCTGAACATCTTACTTGAAAATGTGTATTCAACACTTCTTACCATTGTGTCAGCACTTCAGAAGTCCATATTTGTAAAGGCCAAGTCTGAATATCCTTCACTTATTTCTTGCATCGTGCACACAATGTACAGCTTAAATGCTATTGCTTTTCATCTCAGTTTTCTTAAAGCACTTCAACATGATGCTCATGTGACATCTCTGAATCTAACAGTAAAGCAACTAAACCATGGTTTACAAAGCATCATGTATGACCAGTTAAGAGCATTTACACATTGTGAATATGTTTTGGACATCATCCCTTTCAATTAAAACCCTGTTACCACCACGGACCTACTTTGTTAGCCACTGAATGGCATGTGTTGTCACTATTACAGAGTCAGAAACATGGACTCACTTTTGGAATAAAAAGGATGGAATCTTACACTCAATCAAGTGAAAGGCCAGTGTGACATGTGACATGAGTTACCAAACCTGTAATTTGGCCATCGGATACATTGGAGTACACTGGGCACCAGTGCTGGGACCTAAGATTGGCACACTGACCAATCACTACTCACCTGGCCCTCAACATAGACATTACCTGCTACCTAGATTTATAGCATGGGATTTCAGAGTTCAGTGATCCAACATCCATTTACTTTGCATCGTTGTTGTGGCCACACAGAGAACAGGCGAACATTTGTTGATGTGCTGACCCATGTTGAGCATTGACTGAAGGTTATCTCCTTGCACACGTTGTGCTCATGCATTCAGATTACAATAGCATGGTACTACTGTCAATACCCTGACCATTTTATCTTCACACGTCCCAGAGGAAAGCCGCATAACCATCCGCCTACCAATTCAGGTGTATATGCATCTTTTAACACTGAACAGTGGTTTTATGTGTCTCACAACCTAGAAAAGGGGCAGCAGGCTCAAATACTTGCACATGCATGGGTTATTGTGTTGTGCAACAAGGCACATACTCACCGACTCCTTGCTGCTGTCTGCCTCTCAACTGCCCATCTAGGTGAGGGAAGACCACCGCAAGGATGCGTAGCATTAGGGGGGTCAGAGTGCGGCGTGCACCCCTCTTGCCTGGAGGTGACAGGCCCAGCTGGACTCCTCCGATCTTCCGAGTCCAGCCTCTCAAGTCCTGCCACCATTTCCTGCAGTGGGCACTGCACCGAGGTGTGACCCCCACAGAGGGCACCTTCCGGGCAATGGTCCTCCATAGGTAGACCTTCTGACTGGAGTTGACCTGTAAGAATGACATGGTGACAGGCCCTTAGTTCACATGTAACATGTACATATACAAATACTGATACACATAGGCCATGTACTGCTTGCCCACACTGTCTAAAAGTTAGCAAAGTGGTATTCTGTGTACCCTCACTAGTGTTCAATGATGACTCTTTCCCATGAGAACAGTGATATGATGTTAACACCAGTACATACACATCTGCAGCAGAGTACTGGCCCAGAACAGTTACATACACACTTTGCTACTTTAAAAATCTGCTTTAAATGGTTGTTTCTAGGATTCCTGATGCCAGAAGTACATGGTTATTGCACATGTAAACTGACAATGCTGTCTGATCATCACTCACCTGCTCCTCTGGGGTGCCATAGACTGCCTGTACAGGGGCAGGAGCGTATCCAGCAGGATCTTGTTCTCCTCAGCTGTGTATGCTGGGGCCCTGCGCCCTGTACAGCGAGACATTGTAGCTGCCAGAGGATTCGGACAGCAGCGGAGAGATGGGGAGGTCCTGGAATCATGCAGTTAGAGCAGGCAAGTGAACTCTCTAGGGCAACGCCAGACCAGTGGCGGCTGGTGACATTTGAAAGTGGTGAGGCATAAAATTATTGCCGTACTGCACTGCGGCAAGCAAGCATAGGGAGCTAGCCTGAACAACCTAGTGGATAGATGGGGCATTTTCAAGCAAATTTGAGGAAGCAAGAAGGTTAATAAAGCAGTACGATTGAATTATTTATCAGTTAAGAAATTGCCAGTTTTTATGAGCTATAGAGGACAATTTTTGCATATGCCGATGTTATCATTTGCCCATATTAACTTTTGAACACACTGATACACTTGTAATGGTTTTAACTATACAATAAATACACTAATTGACTGTGCAGTGCTGTACATCAATATGATGACACTATTTCCTTAAATTAATTTTCTGTTTTCATGCAAGAAAGGTCATTTAAAAAAAAAAGTGAAACAGTGACTTCACTACAACATTCTGAATGAGAGAGCCGAGGGGAGTTGTGTGAGGGAGTGAAACCAAGAGGAGCTGCGTGAGGGAGAGTTTGTGCTATATAAAACTGCAAAAAAAGGAAAGAAAGAAAGGGCCATAAACACTGCGTCCTCTCTCTCTCAGATATGAGCACCTGGGCACAGCAGTTACAGGCTTTGGTGCATGATTCTGGCTGGGGCACCAGCATAAGTGTGAGGATTCAAAAACAAAGGACCTTGAACAATACCCCTGAAACAGCATGTACATAGCGCTTAAAGCCACAGGCAAACCGATTTTTTTAAAGTGTTTAGAGCAACAGGGATTAATATATTCCAAATTCATTGCTGGAAGCCCTGAACGAGGGGAGGAAGAGTGAATAAATGAATGCACAACTTTATACATATGTAGACATACATATATGTACGGGGGAGAGGATGTGGCTTTACTGCCAGAGCGGTCTACTTTGGAACTAGGGAACCAGGTTTGAGCCTTGGCGTCGGCTCAATGTCCTGTGATTCTGGGCAAATCACTTCATATCCTGGTGCCTAAAAAAATGAATATATCTTTGTTTAATGTAGCGTGCGTGTAAAGCGCTCCAATACCTTCGGGTCGAGGTCACGCTATATAAAACTGCCCAAATATATATATATATATATACATATTTGGCGTTAAATGCTAGCAATATGTCTTCTCAGCACATTTTGGCATACAAAGAAGCATAATGTCCACATGCTCACCCACGCAGCTTGCAGGCAGTAGACAGATCTTAACAGCAAGCAGTTTAATGCTCTGATCTATCATACTGTTTGTTTGCTTGTCGCAGTGCACTGCCCTTAACACAAGCCCATCCCGCTTCCTAATGTTCTTACTACAACAACAAACATCCTCCTGTAACACAAGCCTGGAAGGCAGACAAGAGTTTACAGACTCCCTCTCGGCAGGGGTCGTGTGCCCACTCTCCACTAAAGTACCGCAGGGTGACAAATGCCTCCCTGGTTCCCCAATACAACAGTATTTCAGGTCTTTAAAGCGTGCCCCAGCCCCCTCCCCGCAGTGTCATGGGGGCTACAGCCCCCTCGGCACACATGGAGGGCCATAATGGCCTACTTCTGAGCGGCAGACCCCCAGGAAAGGCAACAGGAGTAAATAAGGCCTACACAAAGAGAAGGCGATAAGGACACACATGCTATTGCAGAGGAAAAACCACAATCATGCGACGTCGCAGTATGGAACATTGTAGGCTTATGGGAGCTGTCAAAGTGAGTCATTTGAAACAGGCTCAGAATTTTAACATTGCAAAAAAATATCATTTTCCAGCCCAACCCCATCTGAGGCAGAACTACACAAGGCACAGGTATTTATAAAATGTACACTGCAAAACAGTGTAACAAAAACCAAAATGAAGAGGCGTGCACTTTGCACAGACTACATATTCTCCAATTGTATCCCTGCCTTCTCTTTATTTCTGAGTTCTGTCCAGTGCCAAAAGAATAAATCATCAGCCAGCCATAGGTAAGTGTGCAGAAACTACATTATGAATTAACACAATATTTTAAATTCTAAATGAGCAAGTGCTCAACATCACAGTTCTGAAAAAAAGTGTTCAGGGAGAGTCAAATGCACAATAAAATAATTGGTCGAATTGTCAGCCGAATAGCTGCTACTTCACTATCCTTTGGCATTTCCATTGAAAATTAGTTTGTGACATTACCCTGCGGCCCCTCCCCGCAGTCTCATATCATGACCTCAGGTTCTAGAGGTACAGTATGCCTCATGCACGCCTTTGCTCCTGGAGTAATCTGAATGCATCTGGAATAACCCTGTACTACTTTCATCCACAGTGTACACTTTTAAGTAACTGGGCCTGCCCGCACAGGACCGTTTGTTTAAAATGAACCAGGCAACATTCTGGTCGTCTATCTCTGTACTAGCACTGCTCATGTTTATATTTCAAGATAAGTGATCTGGTTACCAGATTACAAAACCTACTTGTGGAGACAGTCCCTAACAGACGTACACCTGAATGCGTCGCTCCTCATCTTGTGAACTGTATATCAGACCACATGATATTATTTGGCATTTTTTCCATAGTGCACACGACAAACTGAAATGTCTCAAGGCGCTGGAACGTTAGCTGGTATTATGTAGCTCAACTGCGTTTGGTTCATCACAGTAAAGGGATGAATGGATGAGTCGGACCGCGACCTTGAACCTGCAAGTTGTCACAGACGTCAGCAACGGGCCTCCGAGATATCTCGTCCACTCTGCAAGAAGGCAGAGGGGAGGGAGGCATATTTGGCACCATTGCTGAGGGAAAGAAAGGCCGCCGTGGGTGAGGAGGCTACAAGAGGCTAAGGTGGCGAAGCTAAGGTGCTTAATCCAATCTGTGTCATAGGCCAGTCCGACCCTAAGTGTCGTACTTTGCTAGTTGTCCCGTCGACGTAAAACTGCCTGCTGAAGAGTAGTGGCATTAAACTTCAGTTGAGAAGCAATAAGTTGTGGTGCTCCTCACCAGACACCGTGAAGGAAAGTCCTGTGGCAAGGCAATAAAAGGCAGCAGCCGGGGATGTCTCCAGCATCCGACGCCAGACGGGCTCACTAGGAGGCAGGTGCAGCCAAATTTCCAAGGGAAAGGGTGGAAAAATGTCACTATGCCTAAGGCAGCAAAATCTTTCCACCACCCTAAGAAACGTCAGCGTTTTCAACAGACAACCCAAGAAACATCCAACGTCAGTGGCACAAATGTAATGTCTGACTGCATTTCTATCATGTACCGGTACTGCGCGGCTGCATTTTTTAAGTTAATATAAGCCACACGGGTTTTTGGGGGGAGGGGGGAAGCGGCCCGGGACAGTAATTAAAATTAAAAAAACTTACCTTCCCCCGGGTCACTGGCCGCCGCCTCAGCTCCTGCTGCTCCTGGCCGGGTCTGCGTTTCAGCTAAGCAGCCTCCATCCCCTCCCCTAATCCAATCACAATGCTGCAATGGCAGTATTGTGATTGGTGCGGACGGCGCCCAGCCGGGCGCCTGTAGGGAGGGCTGGGAGGCCATTTTCTCTATGTAGGCTGCTGCATGCAGCCTACATAGAGAAAAAGGGAGAGTGCGCATGACTGTTTTGGTAGGTCCCAGAGGGCCGACCAAACAGTCAGGGCCCACAACAGTGGGCAAGCCACTCCCCCCCTGACCTCGAGCAGGACCACCCACCTGCCCACCCCAACCAGGCACTTCTGCTTTCTCGCAGTGCGAGAAGTAGAAACATAAAATGATAGTTTTACCATTTTATGTTTCTGCTTCTCGCACTGCGAAAAAGCAGTGAGGCGACGCCTCCACACCCCAATGGAGAGCTGCCACTGCGCCAGACTTCTTCAGTCCATACGGCCAAGTGATTGGTCAATGTCGGTTGCATTTTCCAAAACCGTCCAATGCATTCCATTGCTTACTGACAACACGCCTATTGTGCGGTTAAAAAATGTATCAGTGGACCGCGAGTTACTCTGAAACATGACTAATGGAAGTTTACCGCTTTGGTTTACACCCAATGCAGACACAGTCCGAGACTGTCACCATAACAACTATCAGCCTATGGCTGCGTCCGATTAGGTTATGATTCGCCTACCGCGAACTTTGAAAAATCAGTCTGGGATGCAAACACCTTTGTAAATGTTGTGAGTTTGGGATATTCAATGCCTGGATGCAGCATTTTGTCTGGTGAAAGGAACATCTAACTAAAAAGCTTACACTCCCATGATGACCTAAGCTTGAGGGGCACATGACACACTGATTGGTAGGCTAATCCCAACATTAATTAAAATTACTCCATTTTGCCTCTTATGGTTGTTCACAGTCAATATGCATATTTAGTGCATTCCAAGTACAGTGTTCACCTAGTTACTGTATTACAGGACAGTGTGACCCAGTGTGCAATCTGTGTGATGTGAGACTGGAAAGGTGGTGTGTGTTTCAAGTCCTGGATGCTACATTTCCAGAGGAATGACTACACCGTGACATTAAGCAGCCACATATGCTTAGCTCTGTTATGTGAGTTTCTAGGGTATCTTTGTGTGCTACACTTAAGTGTACAACTGCATGTTCTGGCACTTCTACATTGTAAATGGTTTGTGTATGCAATTGTTTGTGTAATGCAGACATGACAACATGACTGTGTCCACCCTGTGACATTAGTGTGAATAATTTTCATTGTGATATGCTATATGTATGTGGTGGCCCAGATGTCATGAATTACATGATCCTTTTGTGGGTACAGATGAACCATATAACTGATCTCAGAAACATAAGTCTAGGCTTCTAGGCTTGTGAGTTTTGGAGTATGTCCTGCTTGATTTTCATGAACAATCACAGACATTAGTGAAGATTACACTACTGCACTCTAATTGCTGTGTCACCAAACCTTTCAAACCTGTTTAGCACAGACCTGTATGCTGTAATATGTATTTAAGGTTAACATTGTTCATTGAAATGTGTCTTTTCAGTGACATGGAGTTTTATGTGTGGTTAATTGCTCTTTGCTGTTCATCTAAGTGCATGTTGCTTGGCACATTGTGAACTAACACCAAGTGTGTATACACTCTACACATAGGTATCACAGAGGAGGTGGCAGACAGCCTCTTGTGTACAGGCCCTTCCCAGAACTACAAACATTGGAAGAGCGAGACATTATAAAGAAATACCGTCTCACAAGGGCAACAATTGTTGAGTTGTGCCAGCAATTGTCACCTCATTTGCGGCCTCAGTGCACCTATCCAACAGCACTATGGTTACTGACACCACTGCACAACCTATCCACACCAGAAGACGTGCGTTTTAATGAGGCCCATGGCCGGACCAGGCGGATAGTGGAGCAGAGTTTTGGCCTCCTGAAGTCAAGATTCCGCTGTCTGGATAGACGGGAGGAGCCCTCCAATATGCCCCATGAAAGGTGTGCCAGATAATCGTGGCTTGCTGCATGATACACAACATAGCAATACGTAAGAACATACCTCTGATAGTGGACGAAGGAGACCAGCGGGTGCCACAGATGGAGGAACCAGGACTGGGCAATGATGAGAGTGGAGATGATGATGATGTAGTGGGTATGAGACAACAGCTTATCCACAACTTTTTCACATGACTGTAAGTATGCAATGAGAGGAGGTGAATAACCACCATTGCTTGTTGTTGTGTAGCTGGTGGACAATGTGTATGTATGCTTGAGAGTATAAGATAAGTGTCCTGAAGTTCTTTTGAAGACTGGTTTTAGAAAAGTTTAAATATACATTGACAGTGTTTCAGTGAGGCCTAGCTAGTGTTAACAATGACATTGTTGTGCTTGAGCTATCATACTTCACTGACTTGTGATACCTTATTTATGATAGCTAAACTCTGTTCTTTCTGCTTTTTTACCAGGGTACATTGGCATGTCATTTACAGAGTGGGTTTGCAGAGTTGTGACCTCACCACACATATGATGCTGTGACAGACACCGACATGGAAATTTTGCTGAACTTCCTGGCACACACTTCCTTCAGACATGATAGTCTGGTGTTTTTGTTATTAGTGCCTTTCAGTACTGTGTGACATAATCATATTTTTTGTTCCCACACCATGTTGGATCTGGCCAATAAAATGTGTTACACATTGAGGTGTGCCTTGTCTGATATCACACATCCAAACAAGTTCAAATCAGGGCCGGACTGGCCATAGCGGGCAGCAGGCGTTTCCCCGGTAAACAGCTAGGGTGGGGGCCGGTTTTGGGCCCATGGGGGCAGTGTTTGTTAACCGGGGTCGACAATATCGGCCCCCGGTAACAAAATCGGCCGAAATCGGCCCTCGCAAACTGCTCGGCTGCACTCCCCCTCACCCCAGGGCCCAGTTTGCCAGGGCCGGTTTCTGTTCCCAGTCCGGCCCTGGTTCAAATCAAAGTTTGACCATGATGAACTAGTCGGCTAACAATGATTGTTGACTGCGGTGGCAAATAGTGATAGTTGTGTAGACAATTGACTTCCTGTGAATATGTACCATGTACTACAGTCTGCCTGATAACCTGGATGTGTATATCTATTATGCTGTGCAAAAGTTCATTTACTCACTTGCACTAAGTTTACTACTTACAAGTAATTGATTACCTATGTTGTTGACACTTACATCATTATGATAAGAGAGTGATGACAATATTTCCATTTTGAAGTCAAAGTCACAACATTAGCTAGTATTGCTATGTAAAGTGGTTTATTTAGGAAAACATAGTGCATGTTTGAAGCCACACAATGGTGGTGTGCTCATAAAAGAATAAAGTGCAGACTGGAGTTGATAGTGTTTGTTGATGAAATCCAACAGAGACAAGACACAGTTATTTAAGTCCAAAGTCCAACTTTGACCCTCCATCAGATGTGGGACAGCCATTTTTGACAGTCAACAAAGTGAATGCTTAGCACACAATGGATGATATCAAGGGTACCTTTTTCACTTCCTGGGGGTGGTGCATTTCCATCCGACTCTCACAGATTTTTCCTCAGACATCCGTTCCAACATTTGGGTGGGGGACCCACATCTGCAGGCTCCTAGGGTACTGGGGACTCTCCACCTGACTCAACGTCCCTCCCTATGGCTTGTACAGATGTAGTAGTAACAGATGTAGTAGGCACTTAGGGAGGGGCTCTTAGGTGAGTAGCTAGCTGGTGGAGGCTGTTACCAATATCCCGCAGCACCCCAGTGAGGTCGTCCATTTCTTCATTGAACTGGCTCATTCTTTGGTTTTGGGAGACCTGCAGATGTTTGATATTTCTAAGGATTTGGATAACCTGACCCATTTCTCCCTGGCACCCCTCATAAGCATTGAGTACCTGGGAGAGGTTTGGGTGGTCATCGGCAGCAACAGCTGCTCGACGGCATAGATCCACACAACCCCTCCCACCACCCCATGCCCCACGGGCATCCACAGTTTACGGTGGCACAGTCAACTCCGAGCCTCCTTCCTCATTGACTGTGGTTTTGTCGTCGGTCAACTCCAGAGTGCTCTGTGTTGCTGTGCCATTGTCGTTAGTCATGGCTGCTGTGTCTGTCTGGGTGTCAGTAGCTGAGGCAGGAGTTGTTGCTGTGGATTCTGCTGTAGCTGCTGCTGCTGTCTGCTGACCCAAACCTGATGGGCCTGGTTGCTCCTCCTCGTCCGAGGAAGCGTGAGAGTCCTCAACACCGGTGAGGTCATTGTCAGCTGGAGTCTAGGCCTGGCTGTCATCATTGGGCACGGCTGTGTTCCCAGCTTGCCCTGTGGGTACAGAAATGACACAGTCAATTATGTGAATGTCCAATGCACCTCAAATGGTACCAATTACGTAAATGACAGGACAAAAAAATCTATTTAGGTTGATTTATTGGCCTCCTTTATCCAGGACGGTCGCCTACGTTTGGCATGAACAATGCAACTTTGACAAGATGCAGATTGGTAATTAGCTCCACCTATGGCCATGTTCTGTTTAGTTCTTATGACATGCCCACTGACATTAACCTGTACCTGACACTCTATAGATGACACTGGTGGATTAGTGTGCTCCAGATCTGTTGCAATGTCAATGACATAGTACTCTTTAGTTCCTAATGTTTGAGTTTGTCTGGCCTGGTGTACTGGACTTAGTCCATGTATCAGCAGTCACATAGGTGTAGCTGCCTACACACTCACAGTCTGTTTCTTTCCCAGTAATTTTGTAATCATGCTGTGAATGATGTGCTGAGTGTTCTCAACTCATGATCCTAGATTGAATGCCCCTATGGAGGCAAACCTGTGACTGCTTAGCTTTGTGCATACACAGCTCATGGATTTTGAATTTTGACATCATAGTTAGATGAGATCTCTGGGCTTTTTCTACTTCATAGCTAACTAATTTTGTAAGTTGGGCTTCAAATGCTGCAGTGCTATTTGGGAAACTTAACTAACTCCTTCTCCCACCAATCCCATCCAGCCACTCTGGAACTCTGCTTACCCGACAGTGAGTGGAAATGTACTGGCAAGATGGCTGTCACACATGCCTGGTGTTTGACTTCACAATGACTCCCATCAAGGCCTTGTGCTCCAAACACCAGTCCCCAGGGTCAGCCATCATGCTAGTACATTTCCACTCACTGCCAGGTAGCCATAGGCCCAGGTGAACTGGTTGTGCTGGGTGGGGAGAGGAGTGGTTGCTATTACTCCAACTCCCATCAAGCTCTGCCATGCATACACTCTTCCCACCCAGCCCAAACAGCCCACCAGGAACTATGGTTGCCTGACAGTGAGTGGAAATATACTATCAAGATGGCTGTCACTGGTGTCTGGTGTTTGACTTAACTAACTCCTTCTCCCACCAATCCCATCCAGCCCCCTTGGAACTCTGCTTACCCAACAGTGAGTGGAAATGTACTGGCAAGATGGCTGTCACACATGCCTGGTGTTTGACTTCACAATGACTCCCATCAAGGCCTCCTGCTCCAAACACCAGTCCCCAGTGTCAGCCATCTTGCCAGTACATTTCCACTCACTGTTAGGTAGCCAGATGCCCAGATGAACTGGTTGTGCTGGGTGGGCGGAAGTTTGGTTGCTATTGCTCCAACTCCCATCAGGCTCTGCCATACACACACTCTTCCCACCAAGCCCAAACAGCCCACCAGGAACTATGGTTGCCTGACAGTGAGTGGAAATATACTATTAAGATGGCTGTCACTAGTGCCTGGTGTTTGACTTGACCACTACTCCCATTAAGGCCTTGTGCTCCAAACATCAGTCCACAGTGTCAGCCATTTTGGCAGAACATTTCCACTCACTGTCAGGAAAGCATGGTTCCAGGTGGGCTTGTTGGGCTGGGTGGGAGGAGGAGTGTTTGATATCACTACATCTCCCATCAAGCCCTGTCCTCCACACACTTTCCCACCCAGCCCAAATAAACCTACCTGGAACTCTGCTTTCCTGACAGTGAGTGGAAATGTACTGGCAAGATGACTGACACTGGTGACTGGTAGCTGGAGCACAAGGCCTTGATGTGAGTTTGGGAGAAGTGTGTACATGGCATTAGTTCTGAACCTTTTCAGCTTCATTGCAGGTATGTGGGTTATCTGTATTACACACACATCACATGATCATTGACTATTGGTTTGTTTGAATCTAAAAATGGTCATTTACTTAACTGGGTCCATTACAGAGATGTCTGCAGAAGTGTAATTGCTAACTTGTGTGAAATGTCGAGTACCTACTTACCAGACTCCATTCCTTCTGGTATTCCATATAATCTCTCCGGCGGAAGGATGGCACCCACCTTCTCCTCCCAGGAAGTAAAGTGCACAGGTGCTACAGGAGGGCCACCACCTGTCCATTGTGCAGCATTGTGTTCTTTTCCGCACAATATTTTGACCCTCCTTCTCACGGCGTACCACCTCTTCTTGATATCATCCATTGTGTGCAGGGCAGGTGCTTCAGCGTTCACCTTGTTGACTATTTTGTCCCACATCTTATTTTTCTGGCTGATGGGGGTATGTTGGACTAAGGTCCCAAATAAATGTGGCCCTACTTTAAGGATTTCATCAACAAGCTCTATCAACTCCTAATCTTTAAAACGTGGCTGGTTCTTCTTGGGCATGGTGAAGGTGAAGGTGAGGGTGAGTGTGAGGGTGAATGTGAATTAGAGGGTGTGTCTAAGAAAAGGAATTAGAACCAAAAAAGTGAAATGTGCAAGTAGTGGTGTAATTGCAGTGTGTGAGTGTGTGCAGGGCTGACAGCAGTGACTGGCAAAAAGTTCTCCGTGGGTCTTGCAGCAGTATTGTGTCAGCAAAGGATCATGGTCATTTTTTGGTCTTTATATAGGTGGATTGGTGGGTGAGTCTACTATTTTTCTTTATTTTTGGGGCGCTGCCTATAGTTGTTGTTAGGCCTGAGTTTTTCTGTTTAGCACTTGCCATGTGCAACACAAACCACCATGGTTCCGCAACCGCGTCGGATGCATCCTAATCTGCTCAGCAGGACAACCGATGCTTGATCGTAACCGTCATCCCTATGGGACAGCCCTTCCGACCGACGCAGTTGGTTCGGATTTGATTCCGACCGACGCAGTCGGGTCGGAATCATCTCCAACCGACGCGTTCGGATCGGAATCGTCTCTGACCGAGGCGGTCAGAGTTTTCTCTGCTATACATCCTAATACGGTGGTAGGAGACATTACGGACTAATCGGTCGGAATGTTTCTGAGAACAAGTCGGTTGGTCGGTCTTTCCAATCAACATCGTAATAAGGCCCTAATACTCTTGATGTTCCATTGTATCCCTCTCACCACACCCACAAGAAGATTCCAGATCTTATTAAAATTGTGTAGACAATAGGGAAAATAGCAGCCACAACAACCAATACTGTGCCCAGAAAACAATCTGTCACCAAGGTGGCCCAGGCCTACTCATCCATCAGCCACATACAGCTCCTTCCTGACCACTACTGGTTTTCCTGGGTGCTCCAAACTATAACTAGTGACACATACTATAGGGACATTTGTGGCAACCCAGAAAATCTTCAAGACTAACACAGAAGTTCATTCACAGTCTAGAATTGAGTGGTAACATCCAGCTCACTTCACATTTAAATTTGAGAGGGGTCCAGAGGAGGTATTCCGCACACAGTCTCTGGGTTTTAAAAGACTGTTATTATCTTTATTGTGTACCACACTGCTATCTAGCTCAGTTTAGGTGTTAATTGCTTGTGTCATGGATGTTCACCAAACAGTCTTATTGGCTTGAATAAAACTTCAGTAAAGGCCATGTCTAGATTGCCCTGACCTGAGACTATAATTCGGAGCAACCTTTCCAAAGTCAAAGCTTTCTCCCTAAGAGACAAAATAAGAGATTTAATTATAATGAGAAGTTCCAGAACCACTAATTCTTCTCCAATATTGTACCATCTCAAGGACACTCATATTTCCCTTGCAGGTGACCTTCCAAACCTAAAGTATTTACTGGTGAATGCATAATCACAATGGAATTTATGTATTTTGCTAACTATTTAATTTGAGCATTTTTATGACATTTCTCCAGGATCTAAAAACCGAACGCATGCCCTCCTTTGATAGTTAAATTCCAATAACATTTAGCTGGTAAATTCTAACTGCCTTGAATATATTGTATTATTCCTGATTGTAGGAGGTTTAAGAATCCTTTGGATCAGACCACATTGAGTGATGGTGTTAGTAAATATTAGCGAGCTCTAATCTCTTTAGCTCCGTGTTATGATTATGAAAGTTACTACGTAACCCATCCAAATCAAATGCATTCCTAGTTAGGGAGAGTAAACTGTGTACATCAGATATTTTAATTTGAAATTTAGCATATCAGCTGAGTAACATATAGATGTATCCTTTAAGCATCCTGCTTCTGAAGTTGTATCACATTTCAATCCCTTCCCGGGATCAGAGGTTTGTGTGAATTATGAAAATAAAACATCCCCTGTACATGGAATGCATTAGCCATATTTAGAATAATTTAAATTATCCTTGTTTGAAATGTGTTTGTCCTGTGATTGTGAACAATGACTCACATTCAGAGTTTGACGGGTGGCCGGCTGACCACCATATTTTGAGAGCTCCACTGACCTGGCGGAAAGTACTATCTCCTCCGAAGGCATTAAAAGTTTAATAAGTGACCACCATGATTCATGCAGCTGCTCAGCAAACAAAAATGGGAGTTTGTTTTTGTTAAACAAAATACCAATGACACACTTAAAGGTACTATGACTTATTTTCTGTTGAGTACCCTGTCTGCTAAACTCTAAATAACTCAACGCAAACAATACTCAACTCATTCTCCCCCTTTCCAAGGAGCCCATCACCACCAGAACCAGCTTCCACAAGTGCATGACGAGAATCGCCAACTGGATGAGAGACAACTGCCTGAAGCTGAACACTAACAAAACAGGAGTACTGATCTTCAGCAACAACACCACTCCCTGGAATGGTTCCTGGTGGCCTGCAGAACTAGGACCAGCACCCTCCTTGTCGGACCACGCCAGAAACCTCAGCATCATCCTTGACAGCAAAGCTGACCATGAAGTCCCTGATCAGTGCAGTCTCCGCTGCCTGTTTCTTCACTCTGTGCTTGTCACAAAAGATTTTCAGGTGACTCCCCCTGAACACTAGACACACAGGGGCCGATTCCGATCTGGGTCGGAAAGCTCTCCGACCGATCCGGATCTGGATTGTTTTCCGACCGAGCCGGACCCCTGCAGTCCGACCGAGCGAGTACGATGCGGCCGTATGCTGCCGGACTCGGTTCGGTCAGACTCCCATTGAAGTCAATGGGAGCCGGTCGTACGACGCGTACATGCGCTCCCATTGACTCAATGGGTACGTTGCGCACAAGGGGGCCCCCTGTAGTGGGTACGCATTGGTGCCATCCGCACCGTACCCACATGTATAGGGGGGACCCATGGGTCCCCCCTGTGTCCGACCCGTACGGCTACGGGTGAAGGGGGGTCCGGCACGGACCCCCGAAGTCCGCTTATGAGAGCTTTTTTGTGTCCGAGGCTCCGACTCGATCCAGCTGTCCGGATCGTGCATCGTACTGGCTCAGTCGTAAAACGTCTCCATTGCGCGGTACGAATCGAGTGCGAACGAGTCGGACGGAGCGGTTCGCACCCGGAAATGAGTTGGTCGGCGATTTCGCGTTCAATCGCATCGTACTTGGGCATCCGGACCTCAGTACGACTCGGTCGGAAACAAAGCCTCCGACTCGGATCCGGTAAAGCCGAATCCGATTCGGAGCCCTACCGACCGAGATCGGAATCGACCCCACAGTCACACAAGCCCTCATCACTAGGAGACTGGACCATGGCAAAGCTCTCTATTCGGGGATAATTGCACACCTACTCAAGAGACTACATACTATTCAGAACGCCGCATTTGGATTCATTTTTGACCTCCCCCAATGGACCCCTCACTTCAAGGAACTCAACTGGGTCCCAGTACAGAAGAGATGCCAGTTCAATCTGCTGATCCACGCATTAAATGCCCTACACAACCTAGGACCAGCCTAAATCAACCATAGCCTGAACTTGCACCAACCAGCCAGACAACTATGCTCCTCCTCCCTCTCACTCACCATGAGCAGAGGGCACTCTTTCTCATACCTCACAGCAAAAACATGGAATGGCCTCCCCTGCAGCTCCAGACCTCCCCTTCTCTATCGGAATTCCAAAAAGTGCTCAAGACCTGGCTATTCAACTGAGTCTCTCGGTCCCTGCAAGCGCCTGGATACCCTCTCTGGTGATTAGTTGCGCTATAGAAATTGACGGATTGATTTATATTCTATGACGTCATGGTGTACAACCTTACTATTGTTGTAAAAATATTTTTGGACACAAATATCATCTAGGAAACATTGTGATGACAATATGTGGGACAGAATATTGCAGGTAAGAAAATTATGTTTTTTAATGTTTGTATAATATTTTATTAGTTTTTGTGTTATAAGTTCTGAATATTTTATTGTTAATTATTTGTAAATTTGTGCACTGTTTATTTGCTTTGCTTTGGTAATATAGCTTAAGGAATTATTTTTGATTGAATTTGTATTTTTTTATTTATTGCCGGGTTTTTGGGTTTGTAGGGGAGTATGGCAAGTAGTTTTTTAATCTATAGTTTATTATTTTTAAAAAAACAGTTGTTTATTTAATTTTTAATCTTTATTTGGTTAATTGGATTATTATTTATGTAAATTATTTTACTGGTTCAATTAATTGAGTTAATTTATTTTAATGCATTAAAATGTCATTTTTATAAATATATTTTAGTTTGTTTTTATTGTAATTATTTTTGTTATGATTTATTAAATATTTTTAGTATTACATTGATATTTTTTCCTTTAAGTTAAGAGTTAATTTCTTTTCTTTTGTAAAGTTTACTTGTGTGATTGTTTGCTTCTTATTTACTTCACATGTTTTAGGTTTATTAGTTTGAAGATAGTATTTTAATGTATTTTCACTTTTTTAAAGAGGCATTTATTTTTATTTATGCTTGTAGGATTTTTGAATATTGTGTATATTTTATTTTACTTTTGTCTTGTTTTTTGTTTTTGCTTGTTGTTTACATGTAATTTTCAGAATTGTATTCATAACACATTATTTAATTATGAAATCACATAATCACATAATATTACTTTCTATTTATTTTTTAACTATACATATCAGCATATGTTGTGGTTTTACATTTTTTAATTATTATTAGTGTTTGTAATGAATTTCACTTTAAAAAATGTAATCTATTCATATATATTATATTACCATATTATTTCTTTGTTTGAATTTATTTTCAGTATTATGTGTAGTTTACTTTTCTAACGTATTATATATATTTAAATGTTATTTAGATTATATACACATATCATTTTTACATCTTTTTAATTTAATGAATTGTTTTTTAAAGTTTTAATGTTTAATACTTGTAAATATAGTGTTTTACCTATGTAATATTGATATTTCTGTGTAGTACATTTCTGTACTCAACATTTTTGTACTTTGTATTAGGGGAGGGCGTAACTTGCATAATTTAGTGTAGCGTAATCACGTGGATTTACATAAAAACTTTGCCAGAAGACACATAATTACGTAAGAAGAGTAATTTTGCATTTAGCACTATTTCTTAGTGCAGAAATTCACCCTCACATCCAAAATGGGTGTAAGAATATATTTTGCATTAGGAAATAGTGTTAAATGCAACAGAACATAAATATCAAGCACGAGCAGCCGCTCACCCTGGCTAAATGTGCTCTTGGGATAGGATTTTACCCAAATTACTCCTGGCATTTAAGGCTATTTTCTTAGCATGAATGCACCCTCGGTTCCAATATGGACGCAAACATTTATTTTGTGCTAAGAAATACCACTAAAAGCAGTGAACACAATTAGCAAGTGTGAGTGTGGTCTCACTGTACAATTCCCCCCCCCCCTCCCGAATGAATCTAACTTACGGGAGCAAGGGCTAATCGCATTACTATCAGTAATTCTGCGGCAAAGAGTAACTTGGAATTACCGAAATAACCCTAATTATTTCGGCAAAATTGAAATTCCTCCTGTGCCTTGTTTATGATGTTTACATAATATGTGTAGTAGATATTTCTGTGCTCAATATTTTTGCTGCCATATGTTTTTATCACAATATTTTTTACCTTTTTATTATATCATAGACTTGACATGATATGCTGTTTATAGCTGTATAGTCATTATGGAAATAACATAGATATTTATGTTACATCCATTATATCACAAGCGTAAGAGAAGGATCTGAAGGTCAAAATATAGCCCTGTTATGACAATAGAGTGGCAAGTGTTAATGAAGGAATATCTCCTTCAGTACTAAAGATAGCACTTCTGTTATGTTCGCCGTAGAGGTTGACAGAGCACTGAAAGCTCAAGCCAAGCTCAAACCAAAAGCTTGAACACTGCTTAGTTTTAGGGCCTCTTGGACCCTCGAGTCCAAAATGAGTTGAGTTTTCAGGGGAGGTGACATAGTTTATTGACTACAGCCCCTGACCCTGAAGCAAGAGGAACCAGGTTTAAATCCCAGCTTCTGTTCAGCATCCTGTAAACCCTGATAAATGTCCCTGTGCCCAAACAAATGTGTAAATTAGTTTGTGTCTGCTGTGAAGTACACATAGTGGTGCTGTGTAAAACTTCCAAAAAATAAAATGTGAATTTTGCCTGTCACCCATACTAAAATAAAATCCTACAAAAACTAAGGACAAATCATTAATTGAAGGTCATGATTTGAAGGTTAATGATTCAAATCATGACCTTCGATATGAGAAACAGATACCCATCTAATGATTTGCAGAATGTGAAACCAGGAAACCAGTATTCAATTCCTGTTACTCCAAACTGTGTAATTCTAGGAAAATATCATATTCCATCGAGCCTCCTTTCTCTTCATTATCATGCGCCATTCGATATGTGAATTCTGGATGAACACTGTACTACTGCCTCTCGTGTTCGATTTAGTAGACTTAGGGGCATATCTACAAGGCCCCGCGATACAATTATCGCAGCTTTAGCGTCCGTTTTCGGGCGAAAAGCGGCGATAATTTTATCGCCCTATCAGCAAAGACACGCTAGCGCGTGTTTCTATGCCTCTGCGCACGTTTCCTCAACGCCCAGCTCTGAAACGTTAATGATATGTAAAGTGGGCGTAACTGACAGAAATAACGTGGAAAATGTCGCTAACCGACATTACTCCAATTATCTATCTGCACGCTAACCTGTGTAGCGACGATAAAAGTAGCGCTAACCGTGCTTATCGCAGGTTTCATTACGCCTGCTCTGACTCTTACTAAGCCATTATAGCCTATGGGTGGTGGATCATAAGGTTGAGACCACCCTGCCCTATCTACAAGGATTTGCCTATCGCTGGGCGATTATCGCTGGATTTCCAGCGATATTCGCACATTTTGCCTCTATCGCTGGATATTATATCGCATTGGAGATAGGCGTTGATGATACCGCGCTATCTCTGCGATATTATCCAGCGATAGCCAGCAATAATTATACTCGCGCTAAGTGCGCTGAGCGATAATTATCGCGGGACCTTGTAGATATGCCCCTAAAATGTTGCTCCAGCTATAATAAGAATCTACGCCACATAATGGGCACACATGACAACTGCCTTGCCTCTTAGTTCACTAATGGCACTGTCATCAGTGAGGGGGTAGGAATGATTTTCAGTGCATGTTTAAAAGCTCTCACTTTTAATTAATGCTTCTCAATGAAGAGATTGTATCTGGTGTACTAAGATGTAACACTTTTCTGAAATAAAGAAATATACTTCTTTGAATTCTGAAGACACCTTATTGTATTCTAAAATGTTTGTTGCATGCCAAATACATTCAAGGATTACTCATGCACTGGCTCTTGGAGCCAGAGCTGACCTTTGGTTCAGCTCTCACTTGACTCTTCGCTAATTTGTTGGCTCACTCACCCTTAGCTTACAGGCTGTTAAAGGCTGGGTGCTTAACTGTCTTTCTGATATTCTGGGCCTGTCTGATGTATGACCCACTTTGACCTCTTTGCTCCTCACGAGTTAATTATTTGGTAAGAATGAGGTAACTTCAGGAAGGAATCCCAAGTCAGGAGGAAAAAACCTTCAGGATTGAAAAACTTCATAGGAAAACCTTTGTGAAGATGGAACAAAGCAGGATGATGGAAGCTTCCAGAAGCAGGAATTTGAGGGTTTCAGACATGGAAACGGAGTGCTCTTACTGGAAAGAGGTAAGACTGTAAATGCTACCAAATCCAGGAGCCTCAGGAAACTGAAGGAGAGCGAAGGTCACTGGAACCATTGAAGAAAAGACTTTGCTTTAAGATACAAGGTCTTCAAGGTCAGAGCTGCCTTATATAGTAGAATGAACAGGAAGTGTATGTACGGGACGTGTGACCATATGAAATGGGAAATCAGAATGAATTGTGATTATGTTAGCCCTCTTAAATTGAGGCTGGAATCTTCTGGAAGATTCCAGAACAAATATTTCTACAAATCAAATAAGCTTTATTGGCCTTTTCTTTAAACAGGTATCTTCCTGCTGCCCAGGAGGACAAACTGGAATAGTAATTCCCAGAGTGGCTAGGGCGCAGTAACTTTAGGCCACATTTACATAGGATTTGTGTCTTGCAAATAAGTCGTAAATCACTTTGCGAATGCAAAAACAGCTGTACATAATGTAAGACAAGCATTCGCAAAAAAAATAGTGATGCAACCGATTTGCGAATCAGTAAATTTTGTGACCGGATTTTGCAAGTTGCAATATGGAAATCCCTAATTGAGAATCGCAAACGACATGAACGGCATGTAGTCCCAAAATGACCCGTTTGCATATGCAATTTACCACCAATTCAAAACAGGTGGTAACAGTGCCCAAAGAATAAATACAGCCCCAGAATGCATCAGGAACTTCCACATTGGCTGTCCTGTACATGCGTGCAAGGAGGATACCCATACTGGCTGCTCAGCAGGGCAGGCGGAGACAGGAGAGGATATTCTTAGTCAGGCTGACCACGTTTGAGAAGACAGACGAAGAGATCTATGAACAATACAGGCTGAATATCAATCTGATCTTAGAGCTAACAGCCACCTTAAACCTGTACCTTGAAAGCAGTATGCAGTGCTGCAATGCAATCCCCACCCATGTCCAGGTGTTGTGCTCCCTCCACCTATTGGTCTGTGACAGTTACCAAAATGTGATAGCAGTGGCCGGAGGGGTGTCGCAAAGCACACTTTTACATTTTGTTTGCAACTTCTTAGAAGTCATGCTCCTCTACATACACTAACACAT
Organism: Calotriton arnoldi; assembly: GCA_963921515.1. Lineage (NCBI taxonomy): Eukaryota > Metazoa > Chordata > Amphibia > Caudata > Salamandridae > Calotriton > Calotriton arnoldi. The sequence continues at coordinate 1,437,833 of CAWUFW010003764.1, forward strand.
TTACCTGCTGAGGAATGATGTGGAGATGCAAACTGTGAAATTGCAATTCTACTGGAGGATAGCCAGATTCCCACCAGTCATCGGGTGTATAGACGGGACCCATGTGCCCATATGTCCCCCATCCCGTCAGGAATACCTATTCAGAAACTGCAGGAACACCCATTCCCTGAACATCCAAGTTGTCTGCAATGCACACAATATTGTCACAGATATTGTGGCAAAATATCCAGGGAGCACCCATGGCTCCTATATGTTCAGGCACAGTGGTATTTACCAGCAACTAGGTACTGGAAATTAATGTCAACACATATGTTATTTCCGATTCATTACTCCCTGTATGTTGTCTTACACATATACTTCCTTTATCAGGTGACATTGCGTATGCCCTGAGGCCATGGATCCTCACACCCTACCTGTCTCCCACCAACCCACATGAAAGGTGGTACAACACGGCACATAGGCGCACCAGGTCGGTGATCGAGTGGGCATCTGGCCTCCTCAAATCACGCTTCAGGAGATTGCAAAGAGTGAGGGAGCCTTGCCGTATGAGCCGAAGACTGCTTGCAAGATTGTGTCAACCTGTGTCATACTCCACAAAATTGCCTGCAGGAGCGGCTTACCCATTGAGGTGACTAAATCGGACTTGGAGGATGATAATTCTGGCCCAACTGCCCAGCAGCCAAACGAGGCAGGGAGAGCAGTGGAGAGGAGAAGGCACAGGACTACATAGCCAGTCGTTACTTTACATGGTAAGATATCCATCAACACAATACTGTCACAAAATGCCACCACAAGTAATTGAATGCTCCACAGTTATGTTCCCTTTAATGGCTTGGTTAAAAAACATTGACAGACAACCTGACCATTACACAACACAAACCTTATGTCCATTTGGTGCACATGTTGATTGGTTACATCACCACCAACTGTAAGTGAACAACCCAAAACACAATGCCAGACTGTCACTGTGCACTCATTTTTTAGGACTGCGTCTGGTTTTGGAGCTGGTGCCATGTGTAGGTGCAGGTGAGCTGCTGTTCTCTGATGCAGCACATGGGTATTTGACACTGATACACTGCTGAGGCTTGATACCTCACTGTCCCGTGACTCAGCACTCACCCTGCTGGCAATGTGGGCAGTTTGAATGGCGTCCACAGCTGCTGTGATCCTGCCCAGGCCCCGTGAGTCATCCCCACTGTAGTGGCCCATCTCCACCTGTAGGGCCACCATGTGCTTGGACAGTGTTGTTGTTGCCTGTGCAAGCCTCCCTATTGCCCTTGTCATGGCATCCATCCTGACACCTCTGCTTCTCTCATTGTGCCCTTGAAGGCTCCTGTCCTCAGTCAGCTCGGTGCAGAGTTGCCTAATGGCACCTGTAAGTGCATCCATTTTGGACTCGATGCGGGCCTGATTATTAGCTAACTGCTGGGTCAAGTTATTGAAGCCCACTGTCAGTTTCCAACTGCATTTGTTTCTGCTGTAGGCACTGAACCTGCAGCATTGCCTAGTCCAGTCCGCCATACACCACCTGTTCGTTGGACACCGCCTAGACCCAGATGCCTGCCTTGCCTGATGGTGGCTACGCCCATGTTGAGTGGAGCGCTGTTGCTGTACCCTGATGACTGGATTGCACCTAGGAGTGGGTGGCTGGTGGATATCCTGCACTCCTACTGCAGCTGGCTGTGGTGAGATGGACATAGCACTGGACTGGCCATGTGACAAGGTTGGCAAACACACAGGCACCTTACTCTGTTCTTCCTTCATCTGGCCCTGGTCTTCTCCCTCATCTGTCACCCATTCATGTACTTCGACGGGTGTATCTATGTGGTAAAATTGGGAGTTCAATAAAATGTTACGTGTGGCACACTATCTTATTGGTCGTACAACAGTATTCTACAAATGACTGACACTGGCGGCACTGTTTATGTCTATGACTAAATTTTCTATACTGCACCATGTGTGATTTTTAGACCATCTACATGGACCATCCAGATATGTCTAGATAAGTATGTTTGGCATGCATGTAGACGCCAGGTTTAAAGGCAAAAATATTGGCATAGTAGATGTTTTGCACTTACCTGGTGATGGTGGAGGGGCAGACCTGTCTAGGGTCCCAATTCCTGCAACTGCCTCAGACTCAAGGACAGTCTCAACCATTACCTCCATTGCTGAGGGTGGGAGGACAATTGAGGGACCACCTTCAGTTGCCTGAGAATCCTGCAGGTGTGTTGGCACCATTTCTTTGGCATGAGACCGCAGGTCATACCACAGCTTCTTCATTTCCTCTACAAAACAATTGGCCACTCCCAGGACATTGGTCCTCTGCTGCATGTCCGTACATATTTTTCTTTTTTCTGACTCTGCCACAGTCACTGAGGCATGACCAAAAAGCTGGTTGTTGTTATTGCAGCATTCGTCTTTAAAAATGTTCAGTTATCTTTCAGAAACTTTATGTTTCTCCTTCTCTGCCCTTCTAACTTCTCTGACTGTTGGCTGGACATTTCTAAGGGTGGATGGATACTTTTTGGCCTCCTCTGCTCTCTTTGGGTGTGCTGCAGCACTACACTCCTCACTCTGCCTGCTCTCCTGGCTTCTCCTGGGTCAGCACTTCCTGTGTTTGGGGTCCTTCCCTTGGCACAGGAAGCAGAAAGGTAATTTTTAAACATCGCGGTCACTAATTGTTACCGCAATTGTGATTTGTGACCGCTGTCACTATTTGCGACTGGAAGAGAAATCGCTATTAACGATTTCTATTTTTCTGATGTGACTTATTAACGAGTCCCTAGTTCTGGCCAGAATGTGACTATACATCAGATTTTGCATTTCTCTAATTGTGAGTCGCAAAAAAACGCAAATTGAGAGTCGCAAAATCTGGCGGTTGTACATGTGGCCCTATGACCCTAGAGGGCCTTACATGTGTGAGGTTGCTGTGTAACTCTGCCTGGAAAATTTCAGGTGTCCAGCCCAGGAAGACATCCGCGATCACAATTCAGCTACCGAGTCAAGTCTCATTGAGGCAGGAAATAGCCTGCATCGTGCGGAGGAGAGCGCAATGGGTCTAACACTGGTGCCGACTCATCATACAGTAGAAACAGCAGCCTAATCTGCAGCAAGTACCCAAGGCATGTCACAGTCATAATGTGGACAGCTTCGACATGCAAGGCTCCCTTTTCGTGAAAGCATTTAATTAATGCAATATAAATTAGAATTTGGAGCCAAATATTATACAAATCCAGGTAATGATTTACTACCAAATACTGGTCAAGTTAGGAAATGCCCATGCTTAAATACCATTTGTTAATTGCTGCATGAAAAATATTTCCTATTAAAGTTTCAAACGTTTGAAGAGTAGGTTTCCCCATGTGGCATACAATTTAGCCCTTTCCTAGATATTTAAATCCTCGTGCTTCCATGTCCTAAACAAGCTCTCATTTTGTATTAACTGTTTTGAGTGCAGTGCAATAATTTACAACAATTTATAAAATATTGCCCTTCTTTCTGGAGCTACAATCTCAGTGCAAAATACATTTTTGGACCAAGCCCCTTTCATGTAAACTGATTAAATATGTCAATGTCTCTCTGCATAGTTAGAAGACATGTTTAACAAAGAAGCAACGTTCTAGCCAAATATCTGAAATTATATGAATTTCCTGTTTGATACTGAAACAATAAATTGCCTTATAAATTTCGGCCCATGTTATTCGCAGGTTTGCATAAATTAAGACTGAACTTCAGCTCCTTGAACCAACACCAACTAGGACTATCTCATCAAAGAATTCTTCTCTTTACCAGGAAAATAGTCACAGTACAGGGGTTTCTCTTTTACAAAAGTCATTATATATTCTGGCATTACGCTAATCGTATAACGATCGCCACTTGTTCTTCTATATTGTATACTTCCTTTACCAGTAGTGTACTTAGCAAGAAAAAATAACATATTTTTCACTTAATGAAGTTCACCAGCTCGCCCAGTGCAAATTTGTTATCTGAGGCAAGCACCCTAATCAGAACCAAATTATATGAAGTACCCTCAAAAACAGTGGGGCATATTAGCAAGGGCACTATCGCCGCTTTAGCGGCACTTTTTGCCGCTAAAGCGGCGATATTTATATCGCCCTATCAGCAAACTGTCTCTAACAGCAGTTAGAGACAGTTTGCGGGCATTAGCGCCCGTTTTTTTACCGCTTTGCATGTCAGCGATATTTATCGCTAATGACATGCAAAGTGGGCGTTCCCGACTAACAAACCTGGGAAACACTCGCTAACAGGCCTATCGCCTATTAGCAAGGTGGCCATGGCCCCAGTTAGCGACGTGAAAAGTCGCGCTAACCGGGTCATCGCCATTTATTTAACACCTGCAATTAGCAGGTGTTAGCCATACCTAACATGGGGGTGGATTATGCTGATACGACCACAGGGTCGTATCAGCAAGGTGTTCTCCTTCTCCATGCAACATCGCTGGTTTTTCAGCGATGTTGGCCCATTTCCCCCGCTATCGCTGGAATATTCATCGCCATAGCGCTAATCGTTGCTAATACAGCGTTAGCGTGGCGATATATTCCAGCGATAGCCGGCGATAAAAAACAGCAAGCACGCTAAGCAGGGTTAGCGATGATTATCGCCTCTTCTTGCTAATATGCCCCAGTATTTTAATGAGAACGTTGCTTGGTCTACAGCATCAACATTATTTCAGTCAATGTGAACAGAACCTCTGGGGGCCATTGATTGTGCATGCTGTGCTTTGTTCCAGAGGTTTGGGCTAGTGAATTATGTGCTCACTTCATCAATATACTATTAACTCAGGCCTTTAGTTTTTTAATGAAGAGAGAAGCAGCTTCGTTTCTACAGATTACTTAAGTGTTAAACAAAGATTGAAATATGATCTGATACATATATTAGTCTGAAAGAAAGAGAAGGCGAAGCCATGTTACTGTCTATCCAGCTCCAAGACCAGCCAACTGAATTCAAAATGTTCTATCCAACCTGTCAGCTGCTGGTTTGGTGAGTGTGGACAAGCTTCTTCTACAAGTAGTCTCTGATAGAGAAACATAAACATATAGAAAATTAGCAGGAGTGATATACTCTTCCAAAACATTTTATAAAATGACTTGCCAAGAATATTTTTAGCATCTAATTAATGCTAACCTCATATAATCTTGAATGAGATGGCATTATGGGGTAAAAGTAAATTTAAAAAAATCAATATTAGGACTGAAGGCCACCTAGACCTCTTTCTAATCCCCCTGTCTTTTCATGCTCAGGAGCTCATATCATGTGTCAGGCGAGGTGCTCCATATCAATATTAGGACTACAAAATGTTGACGCCGGACTACCCTGGAGAAAGATACATGGGCATATTAGCAAGACCGGCGATAAAATTATCGCCGTTTTAGCGGCAGGAAACTGCTGCTAAAACGGCGATAATGGGCTTGCTAATATGCGTGATAGAATTCAATAGAAGCCCAGGTTAGATGTCCTGCACATCTAACCTGTGCTTCTATTGGAATTCTATAACGCATAAAACGGCGATAATTTTATCGCCGGTCTTGCTAATATGCCCCACAATTAGGCAAATCTGGACCAATTAGGCACCTAATCTGGTCCAGAGAACAGGAGTCTCTGAATCACATTAGGTGCCAGGCCAAAAGGGTCCCCTAAAACGAATACCCAAACGTAATTGCAAATCCAGAATTTGGTGGGTGTTATCCACAATTGCAGTTGTATTAGCATGTGTTAATTCATGAGTTTTTAGCACCTTTCTTCAGCCATATGAGCTAGAAGCTATTAAAAGCTATTCATTTCAGTTATTTGTTCGGAACTTGGATGGTTCTGATGAAAGCTGGAAGACCTGTTCAGCTATTATAAAACCAACTGAAACCTGTTGACCTGGAGGTGGGGAAGCCATTAACCTCTTGCAAGTGCCCCATTCTTTGTTTTTAGTGGTGCCAAGTCTGTTCTTCCTTGTAAAAATTAAAATATTCCAGCAAGCAGTCTTGGGCATTTTTAACTTCCCTTTTCTCAGTCCCCTTGACAAAACCTAATGGCAACAAAGTGCATCCCACATAAGAGGGATTGAGCCCCCTCAGTTCCATAAAAACATACCAGGGTAGGACTTGATTATGAAGCATGCCACATAAGTGGGTGAGAGTCCACTAAAATCACAGGAGTTTTGTCCTCTGAACAGTAAGACGGTTTATTGAGGCTACCTCCCTAGTGATTTTTGACTCATACTCTGGGGGGCTAAGGTATCTCTTTTGTGTCCCTGTCTCCCCTCAATGATTTGTTGAGTAAGATATTAGTCATGAGGCTGAAACTGGGGCTCCCTAAGTTTATGCATTCGGACCAAAATGGATTTCGCGGGGTTTCGGCCAGTGCGAGGTTGGAAGATCGGAGGTTTCTTTTGGGTACATGGAAGTTGATCCTGTCGTTGAGGTATTTGGGTCCGTTGTTGAGTGGGCATTTGTAGGCATGAGTGAGGATTTTGAAGGTGACTCTTTTCTCCACGGGGAGCCAGTGGAGTCTTCCTAGGTGTTGGCTGATGTGTTCGTGCCGGGGGATGCTGAGGACGAGTCTGGCGGCGGTGTTCTGTATTGTCTGGAGTTTGCGGAGTAGGGACTTGTTGATGCCGGCGTAGAGTGCGTTTCCATAGTCCAGTCTGCTGGTGATGAGTGCGTGGGTGACGGTCTTCCTTGACTCAGTGGGGATCCATTTGAAGGTCTTGTGGAGGATTCGGAGAGTGTTGAAGCAGCTGGAGGTGACGGTATTGACCTGGCGGTTCATGGTGAGTGATGGGTCAAGTACGATGCCGAGGTTTTTGGTGTGGTCTGAGGGCATGGGTGGGCTTCTGAGGGCAGTCGGCCACCAGGTGTTGTCCCATGCTGAAAGGGTGGTTCCCAGGACGAGGACATCTGTCTTCTCGGCGTTGAGTTTCAGGCAGCTGTTGGTCATCCAGACTGCAACGCCTTGCATTCCTTTCTGGAAGTTGAGTTTGGCGGTGGTGGGGTCTTTGGTGAGGGAGAGGATGAGCTGGGTGTCATCGGCATAGGATACGATGTTGAGGCCGTGTTGTCAGACGATGGCTGCGAGGGGGGCCATGTAGATGTTGAAGCGGGTCGGGCTCAGTGATGACCCCTGTGGGACTCCGCAGGTGATTTTCGTGGGATCGGAGAGGAAGGGTGGCAGTCTAATCCTTTGGCTTCTTCCGGTGAGGAATGATCGGATCCAGTCCAGGGCTGACCCTTGTATGCCTGCGTCGTGTAGCCTGGCGACTAGTGTGCGTGGGAGACGGTGTCGAAGGCCACTGATAGGTCATGTAGGATGAGGGCTGCGGAGTGGTCTTGGTCCATGAGGATGCGGATGTCATCTGTGGCGGCCAGTAGAGCGGTCTCGGTGCTGTGGTTGCTTCGGAATCCGGATTGGGACGGGTTGAGGATGGCGTTCTCTTTGATGAATCGTGTCAGTTCCCTGTTGACTGTTTTCTCTGCAGCTTTGGCTGCGAAGGGGAGGAGCGAGATGGGCCGATAGTTCTTGAGGTCGGTGGGGTCAGCCGTGGGCTTCTTGAGCAAGGGTCTGACTTCTGCGCACTTCCAGTCATCTGGGAAGGTGCCTGTTTTGAAGGTGGTGTTGATGGTGTGTTGTAGTTCGGATGCGATGGCGGCAGCGGCTCTGTGGTAGATGTGAGGAGGGCAGGGGTCGGTGGGGGCCCCCGAGTGGATGCCTTTCATAATTGAGGCGGTGTCTTCGGCTGTGATCGGAGTCCAGTTGGAGATGGTGGGCTGGCTGGTGTCTCCGGGGGGGCAGGGGCTGGCTGGGGTGTCCGGTGGATGGTCGGCGAAGTGGTCGTAGAGGTTTTTGATCTTAAGGTGGAAGTAGGTTCCAAGCTTGTCGCAGAGGTCCTGAGATGGGGTGATGTCTGTCGCTTTGCTGCGTGGGTTGGTGAATTCCTGAATGACGCTGAAGAGTTCCTTGGAGTTGGTGGAGTTGGCAAGGATTTTGTTGTGGATGAAATTCCTCTTGGTGGTTCTGATTTGGTTGTGGTAGTCCATCATGGCGTCCTTGTAGGTGGTGTAGTTTTCGGTTGTCTTGGTGTTTCTCCAGTTCTTCTCCAGGCGTCTGTAGGTGCGTCTGGCTTCTTGGAGATCAGTGGTGAACCAGGCGGCTTTCCTGGGGCGTTGTTTGTCGGCGTTGCGTAGTGGGGCAAGCTCGTCTGCGCAGTTGGAGAGCCAAGTGTGGAGTCCTCTGGCTGCGACGTTTGCGTCGGATGCCCCGGTGTGGTTGTGTCGGGTGAGGGTGGAGTTAAGTTGCTCGTCGGTCACTTTGCTCCAGTTCATTCGTGGTGGGCATGGGGACGGTTTGGGTGCCTTGGGTTTGTCGACGGCGAAGTGTACGCAGTGGTGATTGGTCCATGGCGGTTGCATTGTGTGGCTGAAGTGGACGCTGGTGCCTGCAGCGAAGATGGGGTCGAGGGTGTGCCCTGCTCGGTGGGTCGGTGTGGTGACGAGCTGTTTGAGTCTGATGTTGGCGAGATTATCCCAAAGGATGGTGGAGTTGGGTCGCTGGGGTTGTCGAGCTGGAAGTTCCGATGAGTATGTAGTTTATTGAGGCGATGGCGTGGGGTGCGATGAAGTTGGTGATGGTGGTGGCGAAGGGTGTCCGGGTGTCCGGGGGCCGGGGGGTCTGTAGACGAGGGTTCCTCGGAGTGTGGCGTTGGGGTTGGTCTGGATCTGGAAATGCAGGTGCTCGGCGGAGGGGTAGGTTTCGCTGGAGGTGGTGAGGCAGAGGGTGTTCTTGTGGGCGATGGCGAGGCCCCCTCCCGGGTGGTTTGGGCATGCCTTCCTCTGGATCTTGTAACCGTCCGGGATGGCGGTGTTGATGTCTGGGGCGGAGGAGGCGTTGGTCCAGGTCTCCGTGAAGAAGGCAATGTTGGGCGAGAGAGAGTCGAGTAGGTCCCAGATTTCCATGGCGTTTTTGTGTATGGAGCGCACGTTGAAGAGGATGCATCTTAGGGTGTGTCCGGTGCTGGCGTCAGCGGTGTTGGAGGTCGGGGTGGAGGTGAAGATCTGGCAGCAGTGGAGGCAGGAGAACTGGCCGTGGGTCGTGTTCGGCAAAGCCTGTTGGCAGTCTTTGAGTCTTCCGGGGTTGAGTGCGAGGAGGGTGGTGGTGTCGTATCAATGGATGGTCGGAGATCCAGGGTTCCTGGCGCTGGTCACGGTCGGGTCGCGGACGGGCGCAGACGGGCTTGCCTTCGGCGCGCCCGCTGCGCACGGCCGCCATTAAGTAGGGGAGGGGGAGGGAGGATCAGCTGGGAGGCGGGAGCATGCGTGGACAGGGGGGAGGGGCCACAGGGGCAGCAGCGGCGGGAGGAGGGAAGCGGGAAAAAAGCTGGCAGAATCAATCCGAATACACTGGGAGCACAATACAGAGAGCGGACAGTCAAAACAATAACAGTCACAAGGGGCACACAATATAAGAGCGGGCAGTGAAAAACAGTGAAAAACAGATAAAGTCACAATGGGAGCACAGTTGCAAGAATATACCAACAGTTAGACGCGGGGGCACAGGCGGAATCAGCAGCGGGCACACACGGGTCAGATAGCAGCCTCGAACCCCTCCTGGGAGGGGGCTGGGCTCAGCGGCGATGTAGCTGACGCAGAGCTGCTGGGGAGAGAGCGGGCCACTGACCGAGGTCAGAGGTCTTAGAAGGGATGTGAGAGTAGGTTTGAGCTTAATTGCCCAAGCCCTAAAAGTATTTAATGAAGTGACCATATCAGAGATATATAGGACAAAATCTTGCTTGTTTCCCACCAAGCCTAATACGCTACTACATAGAGTAGATATGTGCATCATGGGAATACAGTGCGAACAAGCATCCTTCTGCTTCTTAGGGGTTAAGGTCTATAATTTGGAATCAGATTTGCTAGAAGGAAACCTCAGCATAGCTCTGGCGCTCTCAGGTCACTGTTGACATTCTGGAAAACATTTTCCTTTACAGTGATAGGGAGCATCTCATTAGCTAAAATTGTGATGCTAACTCATCTTCTCTATTATTCCGCAAACCTCCAGCTGCTACTGCCCAAAACATTTTTCAAGGCACTAAACATGCTACTAGGCTACCTATTTTGGAACTCTTGTAGGTGTCGGGTAGCACTGGTGAAGCAAAACTCTTGACAGTACTGGGTGGAATAAAAGCACTTGCTTTTTAGCTTAACTACTTGGCTGCTCATACAATGGGCATCCTTGTGGTTCTATGAGCATCATCTCAAGGAAATGGTAATGCAGCCATCACAAATTCAGGACGGATTATAGAACAATATTTTCCACTCCCTTAATCAGGCTCTACAAGGACTTCCCCTCCTGGTTCAAATAGCATTTGGCTGTTTTAGGAAGGATTCATAAATATCATAACAGATCATGCCTTATGCTCCAGTGACACCACTAGCTTGTGTCCCCAAACAAGAAGGATGCTTTACAACAAGATAATTAACTCTTTGGGAGAGGGCAAGAATTTTAGCCCTAGGGCAGTGGTTCCCAAACGTTTTCGACCCGCGGCTCCCTTGACCAATTGGCCAATACCCATGGCTCCCCACTTTTACTTTTTTTGGAGGGTAGGGGGGATGTAAGCCCGGCCTCAGGAGTACTTGCATTTTTCTCCCTGAACATAATTGGGATGAAGCTGATGAAGGTATTATAATCATATACCCAGGGTGTTTCGATTACTAAGGCGGCGCCTCTAATAAAATATTCCTAGTTACACTTCTTTGCCCATGCCTTTTTTCAGAGTACCCTTTCAAACTTTTTGATCCCACTTACAGTGCTAGATAGCACTCCTATGCATGTAGGCCCCATTGCCAAAGTGTTTCTGCACTTGAAGAATATTTGCATGCACTTCTATTTCTACCCATGTCATACGTGCCAACACACCTGTCTCAGCAGGTTGACTCTAACCCTGGGCATAATATTTCGCTACGCTCACGGAGCATACAAAGTTTGTGCTACTACGCAAATTGCACTTAGCAGAGTGAAAAACTGTGCTAATTGGCATAGCGTAGCAGCAGTATACTAAACACCCAGAAATGCTTTGATAAAGCAATTTTCTATGCTAAAAAGCATATAACCAATTCACAAAAGTGAACTTTGAGAATAAAATAACAAGCAATGAGAGAGGTGATGATTTTGGGGTCCCCCCTAACCTAGGGGGAGGACCAAGCAGATGCCTTGAACACAAAAAGCATATCATGTGAACGATTCAGTGGTGGTCCCTTCCTCCTAGGACCACCCCAAAGCACAGTTATGGGCAAAAATACAATCCCAACCAAAGGCCCTGCAAAGCATTATGGGACGAGATTAGCAGTGGACAGTGAATATTATAGTGTTCAATATCAAAATAATTCTACAAAGAGCTGCAGTTCAACTAGTCGTTACTAGATGTCCCTCACGAGTCAAATGCAAAAGCATTGAAATTATTAATACATCAAGCTGCAGTTCCACTAGTCGTTACTAGATGTCCTCACGAGTCAAATGCAAACGCATTGAAACCCTTTCATGAAGCTTTTGCATTTGACTCGTGAGGGACATCTAGTAATGACTAGTGGAACTGCAGCTCTTTGTAGAATTATTTTGATATTGGATACTATAATATTCACTGCCCACTGCTAATCTTCTCCCATAATGCTTTGCAGGGCCTTTGGTTGGGATTGTATTTTTGCCAATAACTGTGCTTGGGGTGGTCCTAAGAGGATGGGACCACCACTGAATCGTTCAAAAGATGTGCTTTTTGTTTCCAAGGCATCTGCTTGGTTCTCTCCCTAGGTTAGGGAGGATCCCAAAATCATCACCTCTCTCACTGCTTGTTAATTTATCGTTTTCACTTTTGTGAAATGACTATATGCATTTTTAGCATATAAAGGCAGAGATTTTTATATTATCTTAACTTGCACTGTGCAAGATGCCTTTGGCAATTATTGTACAGTGCAGTCAAGCACACAGATACGCACTACGCAATTTGCATAGCTACGTGTAGTTCAAAATGTACTTCACGAAGCTACGTGAAGTGCTACTACGCAAACTACGCCCAGGCTTAGTTGACTCACGATTTTTTAAACCACATACAGCTTTATTTTTGTTGTCTCCTCCCTAAAATTGCCTCCGAATCAATGCAAGACAAATTCCTCTGATTTTTTTTTTAAACGTCCCTCTTTCTTCCTTCCATTATGCTGTGTATGGTGTTTTACTTCCCTGTGCTCAAGGAGAGAGCAGGCCTGTCTAGAAATGTGTGTGTACTGAAAGAAATATGTACTGGAAGTACCTATGGTTCAAGTACAAGTGTCAATACTTAATAATACTTAGTGTGTTTAATTGACAGGACAACTGTGCTTTCCTGATAACTTGCATTGGTGTAAAATGCATTTGGGAAAAAATGACACTATTAACGAGTCTAACAAAATAAATCAGGCATCTTCCGCTTACTTTGGGAGTGTGGGAATGTGGGGATCCAGTGAAATATGGAGGTCATCTCCCTCGACATGCCATCAATTAAGCACTATGTTTACAGCTTTAGGCATGTCACTTACAAATCATCGACATCATGCATTTAAGTCTAATTAGTTTAACTGAAGCCAACAGACCCTTCAACATTAAATGCATTAAAGTGCTTGGTGCGTGGCTCCCCTGGCTAGGTTTGGCAGCTCCCCAGGGAGCCATGGCGCACAGTTTGGGAACCACTGGTCTATAGTTTTCAGAAATGCCCAGGGTTTCTGGGATTTCCTGGGTGCCACCTAACCCCAGGCTTGAATACTACAGCTATCTTTAGGAAATCAAGAATAAGGTGGGTGTTTTTATGAAAAAGTTTGACCTTTGCAGGGATCTCTGGGTAAGAAAATGTGTTAGGATTGACACTAGTCACAGCACCATGGATTTTGCTGGGTCTCTAGTTTCAGGAATAACAAGGGGGGATAGGGTGTCTTTGGTGATGGCCAATCGTGGATTCGAGTACGGCAGCCATTTTCTATGAAAGCATATGGAAACAGGATGATTTTATACATACTTTCGAAATGCCCAGGATATTCTGGGTTAGAAAATTTGCAGGCATTCAAACTAGTTGCATTACACTCAATTATCATGTGCTCCTAATTGTTAGAATTTCTAAGAGACAATGGGATTCTCCAGATGCTGACCAACATGAGCCCAGATGTTACAGTTGTAGGAAAGTGAGCATAAATTGGAGTATTTTATGGTCATTGTTTTGATATGAGCCAGCTGAGCCTGAGGATAAATGACTCCCCCCGTGTTTCCTCCTTCTGGGAGTATCACACCTTTCTGGTAAACAGGGATGAAGGTGTGGTCAGATGCCAAGAGAGGATACCACCTTCCTATGCTATTTTCCATGTATCCCTTGTGTCTAGTGGGCCCTCTCTGGAGTGGGAAAAGTAGGGGCTAACACCCCCAATTTACACTCCCAAAGTGCCAGAAAGACTGTCATCAGGATGGAGTGTTGGGATGCAGCCCGCTGGCAGGATGGTCAAATCTCTCCTTTTACTTTTCAAAATATTTCTTCCAACCTTTCTGCCCTCCTGAAGCATGCAGATTGGGAGTAAACACCACAAACTGCTCCACAGGACATCAAAAAGTCTTTCTGGATCTTGTGAAAGGGGAGGGGCTGCAATTTGACCTACCTCTTAATTATTGATGAGGTAGGACGCAAATGGCTACCCACTATGATTTTCACTGCCATCACAGTGACGGTGGCCTGCTGAGGTCAGCAGACCACCATGTCTTTATTGCTTTTAAGTAAAGCTATCTTTTTTTATTTGAAACACAGCCCCTTTTCCTTAAAGGACAATGGGATGCTCTTCAAAAGAAACAAATTAAATGTTTACGTTTCATTTTTTAAGAGTAGGCAGCGGTCTGTGGGACCACTGCCTACACTTATAAAATATTTTTTTAACATTCCGCTATGGGAAGGAGTCTCATGCCGACCCCTTCCCATTTGCAAATGGTTACCACTACCTTTCAGTAGTCTGTAAAAAATGATTATTTTGCAACCATAATTAGGTTGCAAAATATTAATACATACTACTGTGAATCAATATGTGTAAGGAGCCATCTAAACACACCCCTTCTAAATTCTGATTTGCAATCCCAAAATGGGATTCTGTAGAATTGCAGTTTGATTTTTGTGCATACCAAAAAGCATTTTTGGGGTTGCAAATGGCTCAATTCTGCGAATCACCAGCAGACCACATTAGGATAATCTTACGACATCATCTGAAACTCTTAATAAAACAACTGTGAAAAAGCCATCAAACAACATACTTACCAACTTTGCAAGAGTTATCTTTAAACCCAACAATTTTACCTTCATGGGTAAGCACTATGTGCAGATACAAGGAACTTCCATGGGCACTCAGATGGCTCCATCCTATCCAAACATATTTATAGGCAAACTAGTGGACTATACACTTGCTTATTCAAACATCAACCGCTGGTATGGCTAAGATACAGTGATGACCTATTTATAATATGGAATGCAGGAAGTAGAAAATTGGAAGAATTTATAGCTTATTTCAACAGTATCCATCCTACCATCAAATTTACCAGCAGCAATGCTAAACAGAAGCATCATCTCCCTTTTCTGGATTTGCTACTCACTATTTATGAACCAAAGAATATAACTGACCTGTACCACAAGCCTACATATGCTCATTTGTGTCTAAACCAGACTCCCTGTCACCTGCACCACCCTAACCTCAGCATCATCTACAGTCAGTACTCATAATAAAATGCATCTGCAGCAATGAAGACTCTTGTAAAGAACATCTACAGGAGCTTGCCAAATTATTTCAAATGTGAGGCTATCCTCTGCATTTTATGCTGCAACAAATTGACAAGTCTTTGCAGTTACCCAGCGAAGCACTTATTTGGAATACTAACAGCACAAAAAAAAGTGGCCGAGTCCCATTTGTGGTTGACTATTATCCATCAGTTCCCAACTACAGAAACATAATGCAAAAAACATTTCCCTTATTATGCAATTGTGAAAAATTGCATTTTTTTCCCAAAACTGCCAGTCTTTGCTTACTGCAAAGCTTCCAATTTACTATCTCTTATTGTGAGAGCTGTACTCAAGCACACAGTAACAAATGCAAGGGTTCATTGTAGTGATTCTAAAAGGTGCATCACTTGTTAATACCTTTTGCAAACATCATCTTTAACTAGTTCTGTTACGAGAAGGGCCTATCGAATAAGACAGCATCTTAACGCTCAATCTGTATTATTTATTTGATTCAGTGCCACAGCTGTAATAAACAATATGTAAACAAAGAATGACCCCATTACACAAATTAGGAAGCACAAACCAGCAATGATTAATAATAAATGTGACCAGCCTGTAGCCAATCATTTTAACCCTGTGGGCCATTTGCTATCAGATTTGAAGATTTTCCCTGTGGAACATGTCTTAAAGGAAGACAAATCCCACACCACACCCATCCAATGCAGAGAATACTTCTGGATGTACCATTTGTATTTATTGCATCTTAATGGACTGAACATCACTGCAACACCACCTGATTACTGCATATCTCAAGAGATCTCCAGACTGCATTGATTCCACTTTCCAGTGGAATATTCTCTCTTGATGCTTTTTGAAAATTCAGCAGTGTCTGCTTGTGCAGCCATTGAGCAAATATTCTTGTACTATTTGAGGAAGGCGGATGCTGAAACCTTGTAGTGAAAATATATTTTTGTTCTTCGGTGAGACCATCTGTTTGAGTCACTTTTTTTGTGTATATTTTATTTCTTCATGACTCATTGTCTCCTTTGGGATCTGGATTTTTTGCCTGGCTGGCTGTTGTTTTCTTGTGATCCTATGTCTTGTAATATATATATATATAAAAAATTTACTTTATAGTTAGGTGAAAATTTCAAGGACTACGTAATGTTTTGAACTAAAACAAACATTGAAATGAACCAGTTATTGTTTTAGTAATTCAAGTAACTATAACTCGTGCCCTAAGGTAACTATAACTCGCGACCCTACCATTATTATTTTGGCCCTGGGTGACGGAGTATAAATACACAACCTGCTTATATGCTTTCATATTACTTCAGTTATACCATATGAAAGCATAGCATTCATAACATCACTAATGCCATCTCAAATGATGTCATTTGTGAGAACACAGTGCATAGTAAAGTTTTGAGTTATAGTTAATGCAGTGTGGTTATTGAGTTGACAATATTGTGTACGGAGGTGCACGAGTTATAGTAAATTAAAGGTAGTGTGTATATTATAAATTTAAGTTATAACAATAACTTTAAAATTTCTAATGTTTGTGTAGTTTAAGTTGGTTTTGATTAGAAATAATAAATTATGTTTTTCTAACTATAATTAAGCTTAAACTTAGTTTTTTCATTGAATACACACCTACACACACACACACACATAGGTAATAAATATATGTTGTAAAAACTCTTAAAAACAGTTAACATCACACATTTATATTATCATGAACGTTTATTCATCAAAAAGCCTGGGGAAGCAGAAGTGACATCACACAACCTTTGATCAGATTGACATCACAGGACCCTGTAGTCTTCCCAGGAGAAGGGGCAGGGATGGTATGGAAAAATGTTGATACTAGGTACTGACACATTGTGCCTGGTGTTTGTAACTCAGTGAGGACCCCTGACTGATATTTTCTTTCTTTTCCTCTCTTTCAAAATTATTTCTGTAAAATGTTGTCAGAAAAGCCATTCAAAATGGCCAATTGCATGTCTGCAAGTGAACAAATAGTTGGCCAATTCAATGTTTTTTGTAAAACTTTATTACAAAAACCATTTGAAAATGTATACCAGTCCATACACATGTGTGTGCATGCTTAGTCAGCAGGTTTTGAATTGTTTTTGTGATAACGTTTTACAAAAACAATTTCTAAATAACCCAAGCAAGGTTGAAGGTGAAAGATCAGCAGGGACAGCTAGACCTCTTGGCCTTATCAGTGCTTGTTGTTTTTTCAATGGACATCAGCAGGCGTTAGGGCTACAAACAAGGAATGTTGTTTCTGCAGAACCATGTAAATAAAAATTTACATTTAGCAGATAGAGGTAAGTTAGGCTCCAGGACAGAGAGAGGATTTAAATTGCAGGAGCAAGTTAAAGCAGACAGATCCCTGCAATTAAAGTGCTTGTTATGCTGCCAGCTGGATAACATTTTAATTCATTAGCGTGTGCATCACATGCACTTAAGGATGTTCTTATTTTCCAAAATAATTGCATTCTGAAGTGTGATGTACATTCTAATGAATTAATATTTTCCAAATAACGTGTATCAACATAAAGTAAGCAGAGCTCATTATAGCTCCAGATTGCGCCTGTCCCTGGCACTGCCATTATGATGGAGGAGGCCAGGGTTCACAAGGGCAGTGCCAGGCATAGTAAAGGGCAAGCCGGGGGTCACAACAGCAATTCCTGCCCACACCTAAATGTCTTCCATGATAATTACAAATGAATATTGTTAGAAATGTGGTTGTTGGCTGACTATGTTGTGAGCCCTGGGCAATCACCAGGACAATCCTAGACAGGGCAAGCCACAAGCAAACCCCAAATTAAACTGTGCTTATCCCCAGGCAGCTTGGTACAGAGCAGTCAGGATTAACTTAGAGGCAATGTGTAAAGTATTTGTGCAACACTTCAAACAGTAAAACAGTGAAAATACCACACACAAAAGATCCCTCACCAAGTTAGAAAAATAGAGCTTAATTTAATAAATAAAACAAGACCAAAACAACAAAAATCCAATTAGTAAAACTGTATATTTTAAATTTTAAAGTTTTCAACAAAATTGTGCAAAAAGTTCAAAGCGCCAACTGTGGATATGTGGTCACACCAGACCGGGACAAAGTCACAAGTTCAGGCAACTGTGATGGAGCGTGGACTGGCTACAGTGACCCCCGTTAGGCCCTCTGAAAAAAACCACCTTATATCATGGTTGCAGAGCGTTACTTTAATCTGCATCGAAGATGCATCATGCAGCTAAAGCGATGCACCGGTTCTGAGATGCGCCGAGGCTGCTATGCGTGGTCCTGTTGCGTTGTCACTGAGGATCCCATCAACAATGCTTGTGATATGATGTCCGGTGTCAAGGTCGCAGCTGGCGATGCATCGGTTCCAAGGAGCTGTGAGGCTGCAATGCAGAGTCCGGCATCGTCGTCGATGGGAGATGGGAGGGCTCGGGCCATGGATGAGACATGCCTTCAGAGCGATGCGTCGGTTACGTGAACTGTGGAGGTGATGCAGGTCTTTGTGATGGGTCCAATCTAGGTAGCAGCTGTGATGCAGCAGTTCTGCCCGGAGAAACGTCACTCAGCAGATGAGAGGCATTGGTTCCTCTGACAAGCATATAAGGCCCACTTCCAAGGATCCAAGAATGGGGTGGCAACACTTGGCAGGGTAGACTCACAGAACAAGTATCCTGGGACCGGTTTTGGGGTATCACCCCTCATCAGCCAGGCTAGCTTGAATCTAGTGACACAGTGAGCACGGGACCCATGCATACCCAGGATCCTGGTCCCAGGATGCTTAATTCAGGTCCAGGGAGAACCTGGCTTGGCAGTTTGGGCTGGACTGTTTCCATGAGCAGCAGGGTCAGAACTGATTTGCATATGGCTGGGTCAAAACTGGGGTGGTATGGTGAGCAAACAAATTATGGATTAAACCCAGATCTGTGACTGGGGGTGAAAGTTTGCATTGCTCAGCAATCCGTCCATCATCTGTTCTTTTTGGTTTTATCACCCTAAGTGGGAAGGGTATGCCCAGATGTGGGTCTCCTGCTCACTGTGCCACTGGATTCAAGCTAGCCTGGTTGATGAGTGGTGATACCCCAAAAATGGTCCGAGGATGCTTGTTTCCGGTCCAGGGTGGGCCTGGCTTATGAGTTCGGGCTGGACTGCCCATCAGGAGCATAGTCAAGACTGATTTGCGTATGGCTGGGTCCAAACCGGTGGAGGCGTGGTGAGCAAAAAAACAATGGATTAAACCCAGATCTGTGATGGGTGTAAATGTTTGCATTGTTCAGCATTCCGTTTATCATCTGTTCTTTTTGCTTTTGTCACCCTAAGTGGGAAGGGTATGCCCAGACGTGGGTTCGGTGCTCACTGTGCCACTGGATTCAAGCTAGCCTGGCTGATGAGGGGTGATACCCAGAAACTGGTCCTAGGATGCATGTTTCCAGTCCAGGAAGGACCTGGCTTGGCAGTTCAGGCTGGACTGTTCCCATGAGGAGCAAGGTCAAGATTGATTTGCATATGGCTAGGTCCAAACTGGGGTGGCGTTGTGAGCAAAAAACAATGGATTAAACCGAGATCTGTGATTGGAGGTGAATGTTTGCATTGTTCAGCATTACGTTCATCATCTGTTCTTTTTGCTCATGTCGCCCTAAGTGGGAAACGTATGGCCAGACGTGGGTCCCGTGCTCACTGTGCATTGTATTCAAGCTAGCCTCGCTGATGAGGGGTGGTACCCTGAAACCGGTCCTAGGATGCTTGTTTCAGGTTCAGGGAGGACCTGGCTTGGCAGTTCTGGCTGGACTATTCCCATGAGGAGCAGGGTCAAGACCAATTTTCATATGGCTGGGTCCTAACTGTGGTGGCGTGGTGAGCAAAAAGCGATGGATTAAACCCAGATCTGTGACTGGGGTGACTGTTTGCATTGTTCAGCATTCCGTCCAGCATGTGTTCTTTTTGCTTTTGTCACCCTAAGTGGTAAGGGTATGCCCAGACGTGGGTCCCATGCTCACTGTGCCACTGGATTCAAGCTAGCCTGGCTGATGAGTGGTGATACCTCGAAACCGGTCCCAGGATGCTTATTTCCGGTGAAGGAAGGAACTGTCTTGGCAGTTCGGGCTGGACTGTTCCCATGAGGAGCAGGGTCAGGACTGATTGGCATATGGCGGGGTCGAAACTGGGGTGGTGTGGTGAGCAAAAAAACGATGGATTAAACCCAGGTCAGTGACTGGGGGTGAATGTTTACAATGTTCAGCATTCCGTCCATCATCTGTTCTTTTAACTTTCTAAAAGTGGCATTTTCAGAATTGTCATTTAAAGCCCGACTTCACCATAAATTGGGATTTTTAATTAGTATTCCAGAGACATCAAACATTAACCCGTCATCTCTTCTCATTTGGAAATTACACATATAAAATGTAACATGGCAACTTCGATGTTATCCGATGGAAGAGATAGGCCTTGCAATAGTGAAAAACAAATTTAGGATTTTTTCATTACCAGGACATGTAAAGCTTAAAAGTACAGGTCCACTTTTTAAATACACTGCACCCTGCCCTTGAGGCTGTCTCAGACCTACCTTGGGGTGACTCATATGTATTAAAAGGAAATGTTGGGCCAGCAAAAGGTTTATTTTGCCAGGTCGACATGGCAGGTTAAAACTGTACATACAGACTCTGAATGGCAGGCCCGAGACTTGTTCAAAGGGCTGCTTAAGTGGGTGGCACAATTACTGTTGCAGGCCCACTAGTAGCATTTAATTTTCAGACCCTGGGCACATGCAGTGCTCATTACTAGGGACTTATAAGTAAATTAAATATGCCATTTGGGTATCAGCTAATATTGTCATGCTTTAGGGCAGTGGTTCCCAAACTTTTTCGACCCGCAGCTCCCTTGACCCATTGGCCATTCCCCATGGCTCCCCACTTTTACTTTTTTTGGAGGGTAGGGGGGATGTAAGCCCGGCCTCAGGAGTACTTGCATTTTTCTCCCTGAACATAATTGGGATGAAGCTGATGAAGGTATTATAATCATATACCCAGGGTGTTTTGATTACTAAGGCGGCGCCTCTAATAAAATATTCCTAGTTACACTTCTTTGCCCATGCCTTTGAGTACCCTCTCAAACTTTTTTTATCCCACTTACAGTGCTAGATAGCACCCCTATGCATGTAGGCCCCATTGCCAAAGTGTTTCTGCACTTGAAGAAAATTTGCATGCACTTCTATTTCTACCCATGTCATACGTGCCAACACACCTGTCTCAGCAGGTTGACTCACGATTCTTTAAACCACATACAGCTTTATTTTTGTTTTCTCCTCCCTAAAATTGCCTCCGAATCAATGCAAGACAAAATCCTCAGATTTTTTTTTAAACGTCCCTCTTTCTTACTTCCATTATGCTGTATATGGTGTTTTACTTCCATGTGCTCAAGGAGAGAGCAGGCCTGTCTAGAAATGTGTGTGTACTGAAAGAAATATGTACTGGAAGTACCTATGGTTCAAGTACAAGTGTCAATACTTAATAATACTTAGTGTGTTTAATTGACAGGACAACTGTGCTTTCCTGATAACTTGCATTGGTGTAAAATGCATTTGGAAAAAAACGACACTATTAACGAGTCTAACAAAATAAATCAGGCATCTTCCGCTTACTTTGGGAGTGTGGGAATGTGGGGAACCAGTGAAATATGGAGGTCATCTCCCTCGACATGCCATCAATTAAGCACTATGTTTACAGCTTTAGGCATGTCACTTACAAATCATCGACATCATGCGTTTAAGTCTAATTAGTTTAACTGAAGCCAACAGACCCTTCAACATTAAATGCATTAAAGTGCTTGGTGCGTGGCTCACCCTGGCTAAGTTTGGCAGCTCCCCAGGGAGCCACGGCGCACAGTTTGGGAACCACTGCCCTAGGGGATTTGTTCAGTTAGGATAACATTCAGAACATTGTTAGATAAAAGTGGATATCAAGAGAGCAATATCTAAAACAAGGGTGTTGGCAAAGGCTATGCATTACAATGGGATAGTACAGGCAGTGAGCCATAAACTCACGCACGTATCCAAACTTTAAACACCATAGGTGATTGTAGGAGACTGGTCAGCTGACTTGGAAAATGATGACTGAGGTGGGGAGTGAATACAGTGGTGATGAATGGCATCATGCTCTTGTCTACCAACAAAAAGTGTTCCGGAACACCAAATTTAAAAATATTCACTTCAACTTCTACATAGGTCATAACTAACCCAAGGAAACATAATAAAATATACCCAGGGACATAATCTGAGTGTCCTGAATGTCATGAATCACAAGCTGGATGTATGCACATAATGTGAGAGTGTCTGGAAATAGTAAGATACCGGTGGGGAGTCAAGGATGTATTAGTCAATATAAAGAAAAGCACAGATTTATGTGGGATGGAGGGATGCAGTTTGGGACTCTTGTGATTTCCAACAGTATGAACCAGAATCAAAATAGTTAGATCAAGCCTTTCTCATCTAATAAAGTTTTGGTAGGCTCCCATATCTCTGTCTCTTGCTAGATGGTTGAAAACAGTAGAACACCGGGTGATGCAGAAAGCTCCACACTACATAAAGAGGGCCGAAGAAACATCATGCATTCCGACAATAGGACATGTTTATATTATTCCTTTTAAGTGACAGCAAATATGCTCTCTTGACTTTCATTTTATCAAGCTGTTAAAGGTACACATTGTCTATATTATATAATTGTTATGACATACTATATCCATATTCCACCGGATGCACTCAGATGCCATCATGCATAATAGGTGAGTATCCCAGTATATGTTAACTGTATGTAAGCTAATGGGATTTCCTTCCACTACATACCATGGCAAATTGTATAAGATATGCTACATTGATAAGATAGGTTCCCCAACATCTAATCAAACTACCTCATGTGCAATGTTTAGTTAAATTAGCTACAACTGTTAATGTCTAAGTTTAAATATTTGTTAAATTACTGTACAATATGGAGACTCATTCTACTATTGCTGAGAAGATGGCAACTTCATTAAGCAGACTTGGAACAGCAAGGAGAAGTAGCAGACCCGCTTTGTTCCCCCCCGTTCCTACACCCATTACCACACCCCATTACCAATGTAATCCACCTCTATTCTTTTTGAACCAACTAGTTGCTTGTAAAGTAGTAGTTTAAACATGTTTGATGTCCTTACCATTGAAAGTAGTGGACGCGGGGAATGCATACTGATTATTTACAATGGGGGGCAACTCTGGGACCTACTCTGTACTATGCACTCGACCCCATGATGACCCTACGGAGAGGCAAGGACTGTGCTAACCGTGCAGAGTGTTCTCACATGTCTCCTGACCTGATGAGTTTTCAGATGTTATCACCCTTGTATCTCTACTGTATCTGCAATTTCAATGTAACTGTACCGTGGAAAAAACTTAAAAACTTAATAAACAGATCAAGCAAAAAAACAATGAAATTCATGCCTGGCCCACCACCAAACTGGGGGCCTCATTTATGAAAAGTGACGCATCGCTGCGTGAAAACAGCGATGCGTCACTTTTCATTGCGCTCCGCCTTGCGACATGCTGGATGCGTCATATTTACAGTATGACGCATCATGTCGCAAGGAGTTACAGATACGTCAGTATTTCTGACGTATCTGTAGGCGCAAAAATGACGCATTGCTGGAGTGTGTCACAAAAGTGACGCAACTCCAGCAATGGGTCATTTCACATGGGCAAGTCCCATTTCAAATGTGCCTACGTCAGTCTTACGCCTGCCGTGAGGCAGGCGTAAGATATTGACACATTTGCGTCCTAGAAGTGGCGCAGTGAAATCTCATAGATTTCACTGCGTCACTTCTATGAGGCTTACTTGCGTCGGAACGCCCACCCTGCATACATTTTACCTGGCACAGGTATAATGTGGCGCAGGGGTTTACAAAGTGACGCATCTACATAGATGCGTCACTTTGTAAATATGACGCAACATTGCACATTTTTCACACCGCTGGTGCGTCACAAAAAGTGATGCACCGGTAGCGCAAAAGTGACGCAAGGGCTCATAAATAAGCCCCTGAATGTCTAGCCTAAACTGATAGGACATGCTCTCTGAACAGGAAAAATTAAACCAAAACATGCAACAGCCTTTTAAGGCCTCCTCAGTGAGGATTTGTCTATATTCCCATGATCCACTCAATCTACAGGACCACATTTGGGTATATCTGTGTAAATTAGAGGAGATTCCCTTGGAAAAACAATTAGCGATGGATGAAAATATATATTTAACCAAATTTATAGATTACTATTATGGACCACTTTGCATTCCACTGCTCATTTTGTCATTCCAGACAGGGACTAAGTTTATGCAACTCAAACTTGGCCTCACCTCAAATAAGAATAGCCAACCCCACTGCTAGGCTCTAAGAACATTAGCACAAGCAGTTCTATATTCATTACCAGTAGCTGAGATTTATCACATAATCCATCTATCACTTTTTGTTGTCCTAGGTGAATTGCCCTAATTGCACATGTATGTTGGTATTTGTAATGAAAACATTAGATCCCTTTGATCCTAAAACCTTATGTATAATTCAAAGTGATATTGATTGTTGTGTTTACATTAGTTTGATAACATCAAGGCGCCTGATATATTATCTCGCTTACAATCCAGACAAGTTAGTACTACTTATTTTACTTCCTTTTCATTATTTTTTGGCTACATACAGATTTCATCTCTCTTCATCAGTACATCTTTCTCCTTTACTTATATTCACATGTAATCTCAACATTTTATAGCAGTCACGTGTGGTATTGTGTTATGTAAAACTTGCAACCTTAACGTCAATAAATCCTAACAAAACTCCATTTCCATTTTGTCAGCTTGTTAACAAAATGCCATTGTGGCAGGTTTATGTTTGATATGTGCAGGTTTATGTTTATATGTATGTGAGAGGTAGGGGTGTGTTAAAAAATCTGATTGGCCAGCGGAGTTCGCGGAGTTTTGCCCACTCCACATTCAACTTGGAACGCGGAGTTCTAGCAAAACTCCTCCGAACCGCAGCATGGTGGAGTTTTTTCCCACGTGCATCTCACCAACATTAAGTTGGCAAGCGCCAGCGAAAATCTTCACCCGCTAGCGCAATTTTCGGGTGCTAAAAAACTTCCTAGTGAGATTTCTCAACATGGGCGGTCACGGCAGGTCACGACCGTTTGCATTGAGAAAGCTGCCGCTCGAGTAGAAAAATCGACTTGAGAGACAGAAAGAAGCAGTGCCCTCTGACACTCAGCGTGCTGCTGTTCGCGCTGATTTTACAGGTGGGACAAGCTTCTGATGCAAAAAATCAGCCTGAGCAATGCAACATGCCGAATCCCGCCAACTAGCGGAACGCGGCGGTATCTTGTGGAGTTTTTATGTAACTCATTCATTATTCCATGGAGTGAAACTCCACAAGTTCTGCCCATCTCCAATGAGAGGTTGCCTGCAGGTCTTTGTTATTTTTATTTCGTACCCCATCTCCCTACCTGTCTTGGTTTTGCATGGTTTTCCATAGTTTTCTTTTTATTATCTTAATGTTAGTCATACTTTTGAATGTTTAAAACTTGTACACACATATATGTGCAGCACCTTTGTCCAATTTATTTGGTCGATGTTACTTATCCCTCCAAGGCTCAATAGCCTGATCCATGAATGGATTTAAAGTAGCAGACTCAGTACCATTGGCCATATATATTATTGTTTTGCAAATCGCTAATCAATCACCAACTGGCTAGCGCATTCAAAAACACCACTTTGGTGTGTGTCAAGGCATAACACAAGAGAGAGTTGACAACATCTGCACAGCTAAGAAACTAAACAATGAATGCTATAAAATAGCGATGACCAAACTGCAATTATCTAATTTCTATTTGCATATGTGAAGTAGGAAATGTTCACAATTTGCAAATAATTAACAAATTGGGCTTTCACACTTGAAAATTAATACCAAGTGGAAGCAGGTGTAAGCCAAGTGAAAACTCTAAAAGGTGGGCTAGATAGTTAATCTTTTTCTCTGAAATGGCTTAGCTTCACACAATGGCATGGTGGGCCACGACCTTTGCAAAACAGCACTGGAGGAGGAGCCAGTAATTCATTTTCAGGGTCAGGGTAATAATTGTTGATGAAATTGAAGGCACATAAAGCACGTATATATTAATCAGTGGAATGATATATCAGCTGATAGCTTAGATTTGGACCCTGAACTTGGTATTAAAGGAAACACAGAAGTGATGCCATTCCTATAAATATGCAGCTCCTTTGTTCACAGCATCTAGTGGCCTCATGCTGTTTCCAAACAATAATAGTCAGGTGGTGCGACACAATATGTATGATCCAGGTTTTTCATAGGTTCCTTAATGCATTGTTGCTGCAAATCAATACCCACACTGCCTTCTCCAACACTGCTCAGGAACAAAACCAAGGTAGAATTTTAAAGGATTACAAAATTTGCTTATGTGAGGTTGTATAGGTCAGTCCTGATCAGGCGACCCCAGGCACTGAATATCTGTATTGCAACCACCTGAAAATCCATCATGTTCATATACTATGGCCTGAACAATCATCTGGATAGGAGAGTGTCTTGGTATCGCATTATATTGGGTTGTCATTTTGTATGTGCCAGACTTTATTTACAGCCATGCCTTTGTCCACAACAATGAGCACAGTCTATCATTGTTGTAAGTGGCAGTGAATATTCTATATGACCCTGGCTCCTCATGCCATATCTGAATGCCATTACACCCAATAAGAAGAGCTACAGCATAGCATAAAGATAAATGAGGTTGTGGTAGAACTAAGAACATACATCTGGGATTTGGAAGAGCAAATCCAGGTCCTTATACAAGAGAGGGGAGCCTTGCACTAAGCATCTGACACACCATGAAAATTCATCACCTGTTGTGCGAAGCTGTATAATATTCTTGTCCAAAAATGCCTGCTCATTGTTCCAGGTGACAACTACTCAGGTGATGAGAAAGACCTGTCCCTCCCCAGACAGGATGCAGCAAGGACACCTGAAGGAAGTGTGTGCAGGGCATACATCGCTACCAACTGCATATAAGGTAAGAACATGCAATTCATTAAATTAACATAAACATGAGGCCAATATCATTTTCTTCTGTTCATTCACAGGTAAGATAATTCAAACCAGAAATGACTGCAATAAGTGACAGGCACTCAATGATGATACAATATGAGAGTGTACAAAAGACTAGGCTGTTGCTACCCGCACTAGAGCTTTGGCAATATCCTGGGCACACAGGGTCATCTCAATTTATGTGTTTACTGTATTTTGAGATAGAATGCTGGCAGCTTTGGATAATTTACTAACTGACCTCAGATGGCAGTCTGTCCTATCTTGTATGAATTAATAATGCAACTTTTGGGCCTATATCTCATCATAGATCGAAGGTTATGGATTCATAACCGTAGGAGAAAAATTGGAAGCTCTGCTGAACATATGATCCTAGCATATCGATGTAACCCTTTCCTCTCCCCGTTTGCATGCATGATTGCAAGTTGCTGCTGCTTTACTGAGAGCATTGCTCCATCCATGGCCTTGCAGTAAGTACACTTCGCCAATCTCAAGAGCAATAAACAGCCTAAGTCTCACACTAAATCTGCATGTTGCTGTCTCTGTCACAGTAATTGAGTCCTTTCCTTATGATTGGTTGCCTCTGTATTGGGATGCTGGTATGGACTGTGTCACTGTGCCTGCAGTATCTCAAACCTGGGCCACCTCCTCCTCATCTCCAGAAACGTCTCTGTCTTTTCTCTGTAAATGTATGGGGTAAATGTAAGTGATATTGATATATGTGTGTGATATGTTGAAGGTGAGATGGTACATGTTGCATGACATTCATGGTTGAAGGTGTGTACATTGTTACATGTGGATAGATGCATGAGTGTGGGTCCTGAGAGTTTGCCATGTTCCCCCGAAATTGTTAAGAATTGCGCCCCTGTCCCGGTAAACATTGCATTGGTAATGATGGTATATAGTATTGATGTATATGCTCAAGTGTTGATGGTTTTTCGTGTGTGTTTGTAGGTTGTTTTGCCCCTCTTCCATTCTGTTCTTGTTAGGATCACCTATTCTATGACCTCCACCACCTGGGTGGGTGGTGGCTCAGTCGAAGAGTTCCCCCCAGTCCCACACCTTTTCTTTATTCTCCTAGCCCCTTTTATTTGCTTCAGGGGTGTAGGTCGCGCTAGCTTTTTGAAAATCCTTCATTGCTTCTGAAGGTGACATCCATGGCACTGACATGATCCTGGATTTTAATCCATAATTGGCCATGAGTGGTATCTGGCACTGTGAGTGAGAACGTTCTAAAAAGCTGATTGTTGTGTGCCACATACCCCTCCATTAATGCAGCCAGTTCCACTCACTTAACTTGTGCTTGTTTTTTTCTGACCCCTTCTTCAAATTCTGGCCATTTCTGGTACTCTTAAAAAAAAGTCATCCAGTTTCTCTCATGCACTCAGTGGCTAATGTAAAATGGCGGGGGCTCCTACAGAGTGTAAAGAGGGGCCCCTGAGTCTCCCATATCTCAGAAATATTCATTAGTCCTGGGCAGAATAGGGCCCCAACAAAGGAGTGTCGGGGCCAGAAGAGTTGGGGGTCCACAGTACTGGAGGGGCTGCAGGGGCCTGTGCTATACCACTGCCTGCACTCCTTTCTGGCCTCTGAAATGGAAGGTATGCCTGGCTTCCTAACTGTGCGGCCATTGGTCACAGCCAGAGCAACAGTCACAACCAATTGACAATTTGGTAAAAATAAGAAATTTCTACGTGCGATTATTATGCAATCACTAATTTGGGTAAAATAAAACAAAATTGCAAATGCTTGTGAATCGCTATATTTTC
This sequence comes from Calotriton arnoldi, assembly GCA_963921515.1. Lineage (NCBI taxonomy): Eukaryota > Metazoa > Chordata > Amphibia > Caudata > Salamandridae > Calotriton > Calotriton arnoldi. Next base: position 1,466,511 of record CAWUFW010003764.1, read on the forward strand.
TTTGTGCACCTTTCTACATTGTGATTTGTGATTTAGAATTAGCTATCCCCTCATAGTCACATATTTCCGAATCACAAATAACAATGTCAGTACAGCCTTCAACTTAATTTTCAAATCACACCGCATTACTTTAGCTGACATGACTGGAGATATATATCAGATTTGAAAAAGTAAGAATCATTGCAATGTTAAAGACCAAACCATTCATTTGAACAATGCTGTAACACTTTATGAGCTTGTAAACCACCCAAATGTGCTTCTGAAAATAAGCAGTGCCAGTGTTTTGGAATAATTACATATTTTCAAATTTGTGTTCATAATTTTGGTAGAACATTCTACAATCCAGCTGACAAACAGAATACTAATGCAAGGATGCCTAACTGTGATAACTGGTCTAAAATTATCTCATTAAAATCTTAATTAATAATGAAAGCACCTCCCCTGATTATATTTCACCTGATATTTTCAGTAGCGAATCTCTTCAGTTTACATAAATCATAAACTGTGATGCTGTGTAAAAGCTGATCCTTCTTTACATGACATAAAAATCGATTCTGACAATGAAATTCTAATGTACACTTTATACAACTTTAGAGAAATAACATTGAAACTAAGGAAAGCTGAAGTACCAGCACCGTAAAAGTGTGCTTGGATTTATAGAAATAGAAGATTTTTAGGATAATTAATTTAACGTTTATTAACTGATTACCTAATTATTTTAACAAAGTTGCTATGAAAGATTATTGATGGAAAAGCTTTCTATGATGCAAAGTAACACGAATTAGAATGAGTCTTACACACGATTGTGCAAATATTGATTATGAAACTTAGCATCTCTATCACCTTAATTGTAATGCACCATACCAAGCAAAAAACTGGTGCAAATTAAAATTCTTACATTGTGTATGACTGAAAATTTCAGCATAAATGCTTGAAATCGTTAGAGTCTTAGATTTCTTAAAGCAATTTTATTCTATTGATTTTTAAGAATAGTTTGCATGTATGTACTTTTAATATGTTGATACTAGGCCATATTTAGAGTTGAACCTTTCTATGCAATAATCACTGACAAATGTAACATTTTGTTTTTATAATATGCTTGATTTATTTCATTATTGTTGAACTTAATATGAGTTTTTTTTTACTAAATAAGAAATTCTGACTTTAAACTGCATTATATCGCCTTTTTCAACAGGCTGCATTATTTCATAGCCTGGTAATGGACTTTTGTTACGTTTCCTCAAATGTTGCTTTAGCTGCCCATTTTATGCAACATTCTAAAATCAATAGACACTATTTCGGTACTTCGTTGTGAGTAAATTGATGGAAACTGGACCCTTCTACTCAATACATAAAAAGCACAAAATAAATAGGCGCTTTGTCAACTAACCTATAAGGACAGAATAGACAGATGTTTCTCATGAGCAACATGGAAAATATGTTGGAGTATTGATTTTGTACCTGATGATTGAACTGCTTAAAATGTTACTTATATGCATTGATTTTGGATCTTTAATACAATAACAAATGTATCAAAAATTTGTCTGAGTCTTTTATTATATGTGTCTGAATGTTCTTTCCATAGAAACTGTGCTTACAATGATCTGAGTTCTAATTCATGATAGAGAGAGTCATAGATCATTTTCAGAGCACCAAGTTATTTTGCTTTTGATCTGTGTAGCCACAGCAGAGCTTCTGGTATGTATGATTCTTGTCAGATTGAACTTCTTTAGGAGGTTTGGTCTTCCAGTTGCAATACTCTATGTCTATAACATGGGTCTGAGAGTAGTGTATTTAAATTTGATCATTAATTTGTAAGTTGGCTACTAATTATTGGTCCTCATTGGGTGGCCAACAGTTTGATACCCTGATTTCTCACCCCTCACTGAGATGAAGTAAGGTCCATCGCAGGACCAATGCCTCTGTGGATGAACTAAAGAATCTGAGTAAAGTGACAAGTGTCGAAGTTGTAAAGCCATTGCTAGGCCCAGAAACAAGAAAGGGAAAAAACAGCTTCTACTGCAATACCTGCCTTGCAATATAACTACACATACTGGTTAAAAAGTCATTTATGTTCTTACAAACACAAAAAAGTGTACTGATTATCTGCAAATATTATTCTTCAGTATGTTACTGCAGAAACTAGATCAGTTATAACTGAAAATGTTCTTAAAATGATTAAAATGTTTTAAAGACACACACACCAAAGTCATCCTTACATGTAGGGTCTAGTAGCAATAAACACTAGAATAAAAACTGAATTTCCACATTTTGGGTAGTGTTAAAATATCCAGAATGGGTAATGGATACTAGGGGAGCAATTCACAAATGTGAATCTACCCATGTAGATTTACTAGTAGTAAATTTGCTCTTACATTTGTGAGTAACTTTACTACTTTGGGATATTCACAAAATATGAGTGTAAAGTTACTCAATAGTGTAGAATTACATGTTTCTAGCCCCTGAAATGGGGTGAAGCCAAATTAATGAGTGTAAAGTTACTACTGCCAAAAGGGAGCAATGTTCAAGTAAGCACCACCCATGTCCAACAGCTGATTCTGTAATACCCTCCATTAGAAAATAATTGAAACTGGGACTAAAAATAAAACCCCATAGTAGTCTTCGAAGGGTAAAGTATAGGGAAAGGCAAAACACATTTACAAAACTTGAAAACAATATCTAGATATATGTTTATGTTAAATATTATTGTAAATTTCTTTTATATATTTATATCAAATGTAGAATAAAACATTCTAGAACATGAATACCTTATTTTAAATTTAAAATGTAATTACTTTGTATATATTAAATATTTTTTTTATTTTTTTAAAGTTTACATTTTTTTAAATTCCCACCATAAATGTATATATTCACTGAAAAAAGAAAAGGTTACAGGGACGTTACGGTTAGGCTCAGGTTTCACTCGTACAAAGCCAGTGAAATTCAGCAGTTATAGTTAGCTGAGCTTACTATAACTTGTGCTCCCGCAATGCACTGCTTATGTCCTCACATATTACATCACTCATGACATGGTCAGTGACATCACTGATGACATCATCCAGTGACTGTGAGTTTAAAAAAAATGTTTATCAGTGTTAAATATATATACCAAGGTGTATTGGTGAATCAGTGGGTCTATGAGTGCTTGTATGGATGATTCAGTGGCTGCGTGACTGACTGTATAAGTGAGTGATTAGGTGTCACAGTGAATGTATGGGTGAATGACTGGTTGTGGGAATGTCTGTATCAGTCAGTCAGTTGGTGTCAAAGTGGTTGTATGGGTGTGTGAGTGGGTAAGTGAGTGGCTGTATGGGTGAGTGAATGGTGGTCTGAGTACCTGTATGTGTCAGAGCGTCTGTGTAAGTGGGCGAGGGGGTGTGTGACTGCCTGTATGGATGAGTGAGTGCATGAGTCAGTGGCTTTATGGGTTAGTGATTGCATGTATGAGGGGCTGTAGGGGTGAGTGAATGTGTGTATGGCTGTATGTGTGAATAAGTGGATGTTTCAGTGGTATATAGGTGAGAAAGGCAGAATAGATGAGTGATGGAGTATACAAGTGATTGCATGGGTGAGTGACTGAATGTGAGAGTGGCTGTGTGGGTGAGTGTGTTCTTGTGTCAGTAACTGTATAGGTGAGTGAGTACGTGTTTGTATCCATATGAGAAAGTAAGTGGGTGTGTGTGTAACTGTATGGGTGAGTAAGTGGCTGTGTGATTGACTGTATGGGTGAGTGAGTAGGTGTGTGAGTAGCTCTATGAGTGACTGACAGTGCATGAGTGGCTATATGTGTGCCTGAGTGGATACGTCAATGGCTTTATTAGTGGGTGAGTTGGTCTGTACGTGGCTGTATAGGTGAGTGAGTGGATGTGTATGTAGATCTATGAATCAGTGAGTGGGTGTGAAAGTGCTAGGATTGAAGGGGACTTAATCCCCCAATTTACAACGCACCAGGGGGCGTGTTTGCACACTTGTTATATCAGGCCCCGCCCCCTCCCTGCACCACTCTGCAAACGCGCCCCCTGGTGTAAAAAGGGGCATGGCCTCAGAACACCTCTCTGCAACACAGCTGTGTGGCGCTTACTGGAGGTACCTGGTGGGCTAGTTGGACCCCAGGGACCCTCAGGATTCAAGGTGACTTAATCCCCCAACTTACAATTTGCCAGGGGGCGCGTTTGGACAGTGATGCAGGGACGGGGTGGGCATGATATAACATGTTAGCAATCCTGCTGTGTGAGACTTACTGGAGGTAATTGGAAGGGTAGTTGGCCGGCCCCCAAGGTTGACGTTGGGGGCTAACTACCCCTCCTGATACCTCCAGTAAATCTCAGACAGTGGGATTGCTAAGAGGTGTTCGGAGGCCACGCTCACCTTTCTCCACCACTCTGCAAACGTGACTGCTATGTTATAGTTAGTAATTAGCTTTTAAAAAACCTTTGAAATTCACTGAAAAAACCATAGGTTTCAGGGACGTTATAGTTAGAAATTAGCATGTCACTGACCATGTCATGAGTGATGTAATATGTGACGTCATCAGCAGTGCATTGCGGGGGCGCGAGTTATAGTTATCTCTACTAACTATAACAGCCGAATTTCTCTGGTTTTGTACGAATGAAATGTCCAACTAACTATAACGTCCCTGATACCTGTGGGTTTTTCAGTGAATATATATATATATATATATATATATATATATATATATATATATGCTAAATGGGAAAATAATGTAATATATATTTGGGAACTACCCAGTGTGTGTGTGTGTGTGTGTGTATATATATATATATATATATATATATATATATATATATATATATATATATATATATATATATATATATATATATATACATATATATATACAAATATATATATAATAATTATTTAAAGTGATGTATATAATTAATTATATTTGTACATTAAAAAAATGAATACAAGTTAAAATAAAAACGTTTTTTATTTTTAGATTATATTTAATTTATTTATATTTTTAAATATTTTAAATCATTTAATTTAGTTTAACCTTATTTCCTATTAGGTTTTATTTTAAATCCCTACCCCATTCATTTCTATGGGATGGTGTTGCAGTACCAGTGAGTAGCTTATTTCAGCTCTGAGTTAGAGTACATTTACAACTGTATTTGGTCCTTTTGGCAGGAATAAATATAGAAGTGTCGTTTTTTAACAAATGTGGGCTTACTCTTTTTTGTGGGTGGGTGCATGTCCTATACCCCTCTGTACCCCTCACATAACCACTCCTTACTCCTTCCTAAACCCCTCCCCTTTAATTGTAAATGTTCCCCATTTTCTAGCCACTCCCTCGTCCCTCTCACATTTACTACTAAAATGTGCACCTATGTGTGCAGAGACTCCAGAGTGGGGGTAGATCACTGCACAGGAAACGATAGGACAGGCTGAGGCTTAGGCCTCGATGCAAAGTTTGTGAATAGCATTTTGTAGTACATTTTTAGCAATATTGTAGTGTAACAAAATGTACTACAAAGTGTAGTTTGTGGATAGGCCCCTGTGTTTGGGTAAATAGGGCAAAGCATTGAGATCAGATTGTGCTGGTAAACAGTTTAGTAGCCCAACTCTGATTTTCAGTTTCATTTTGAAACTAACATGAAGTGCCTCTGCTTCTACATGACAACTAACATGAAAGTGGCAAGCATCACAATGAAATGGCTCTTCCTTGCAGCCACCTAGAGAGGGATGTGAATTTGCTAGTTAAATCTCTGCCTCCTAAAGAGAAATTGACATTAGATAGGTCTAGCACACCAGAGACAACTCTGTAGGTACAACAGAATACCAGCGACAGCCCTGGGGGTGTTATTTCTTTGGTGGACCTTTAAGTAGTATGTACACCTAGTGATCCTTATTACACTTTAGGTGTATAGGACTGATAGACTAGGTATCTCAGAGGAATATGGATATTCCTCTGACAAATAATAGTTGTTCTTGCTGGAACCCCGAGGAACCATATACTACTGAAAGTTCACTGAATACCAAGAACCTCCCTTTTAGGAGTTGATTTTAGAGGGGTAATATTGGAGAGCATTCAAGGTTTACTCTTGATATGTGAATAGGGTAGAATGCTCAGGTAAAGATAATATTTGAATGCCATACACTAAGGGCCAGATGTATGACCCTTACATTTTGCGACTCGCAAATTATGTGGCTTGGCGACTCGCAATTTCGACTCGCAAAATGCAATGTACAACAGTGTCACAGACACTGTTAGTAATTCCCAATGGGGTCGCAAATTGCATGCCTCATCAATATTCATGAGGCAAGCGCAAATAGCGATCCCATTGGGAATGGCTATCATTCTCAGGGATGGTGGCCTGCTGGGGTCAGCAGACCACCTTGTCTGGGACTGCTTTTTTAATAAAGCATTATTATTTTTTTAAATGCAGCCTGTTTTCCTTAAAGGAAAACGGGATGCATATAAAAAAAGAAAAATGAAACTTTTCAGTTTCATTTTTTTTAGGGCAGGCAGTGGCCCCTGTGACCACTGCCTGCTCTTAAAAAATATTTCCTCACACACTCACAAAGAAAAAGGGGGCCCCTGGGGAGCCCTTCCCGTTTGCGAGTGGTTTACCACCTACTTGAGGTAGGTGGTACACTGCGAGTGTTTTGCGGCTGCAAATGCGGTCGCAAAATGATAGTACATGGCAGTGAGTCTCGCTATTAGGAAGGGGCGCCCCTTCCTGATCGCGAGAGTCGCAAATGCTATTTTGCGAGTCAGTGACTCGCAAAATAGCGTTTGTACATGTAATGTAATGTAAATCATACTTATAAAGCGCACTATCACCCAACGGGCATCCTGGCGTACCCTAGTTCAGCCGTGCACAAAAATTGCATTAAAATGCATTTACTGATAAAAATAACATTAATCAGTAACAGTAGGAAGATCCAGGTCTTTAATTTCTTCCTAAACTGCAAGAGATCTCCTGTCTGTCTGAGGCTATAAGGTAGTGCATTCCATGTTCGGGCGGCTGCCACGCTGAAGGCTCTACCTCCAAGTTTGGTCCTATAAAACTTAGGTACTGTTATTAGTTTAGCTGAGGACCAGCGCAGATTTCTGGTGGGGGCATACCATTTAAACTTTTGCTGCAATGGTTTAGGCCCCATCCCATTGATGGCCTTGAAAACTACACACAGAGACTTAAACCGGATTCTCTGCGCCAAGGGGAGCCAATGAAGCTCCTTGAGGGCCAGGGAAGCTGATGATCTACGTGGTTTCCTGAGGGCTAACTTGGCCGCCATTGTCTGACATCTCTGCAGTCTCTCGATGAGATACTTAGGGACCTCCAGCAACAAGGCATTACAGTAGTCCAACCGACTCAAGATCACGCATCTAACTACTTGTGCCCTAGTTGCGTCTGGTAGCATTGGGAGGATCTTCCTTAGCACCCTTATAAGAGAGAGGCAAGTTCCGGTCGTTTTATTAACTTGGGTTTCCAAGCTCAGTCCGTCATCAATTACTACTCCCAGATTACGTACCGCTTTAGAGGGTGTTAGTGGCTTATCCGCTGCCATTGGCCAAAAATTTGTTGGTAGTGGATATGGGACTTTCTTGGATGTACAACAGACAATCTCAGTTTTCTCCCCATTAAATTGCAGAGAATTCTCTTTAAGGCAGCGTGCAGTATCCTGCATACATGCATGGAAGTTATCCAGAGATGTTGCTTGATCCCCCTCCAGCGACAGGATGAGCTGAGTGTCATCCATTCCATTACCCTTTTTTGCGGTCACAAATGGGTCGATCTCCCATTTGCGAGTGCAAAAAAGGGTTGTACATCTGACCCTAAATGTACTGTACAAGGCAATTTTACACCTTTATGAAGAAAATCCAAAATATTCTATTATAGGCTGTGTAATTCTTACTGTGTTTGTGGACTACATGTCAAGGTGTCACACCACTTAGCTGAACAACGAGTGCCTTCAATACGCTCTTTCAGAGATATTTCTAGCATGAAAGGTCAGGTAGGGGGCAAGGAGATTGTCCCTGGTGAGGGAAAGCCTGGGTCCAACAAACACCCCAGTGGTCATATTTCTTTTTCAACAGAGAAACATTGTATAGCTCGTTGTAGCTAAAAATGTTGAAATGCAAGTACAGGTCCATGAGGTGAGATGCCACTTTAGTTGTCATCAGAGGGGCCTTGTGGAATCATGTGACAGGGCCATTTTGCCACCTTCAGGGCACAACAATGTGCCAGTCTCAGGGTGAAGACACCTATGGAAAACCCTGGAGCTTTTTTGGGCTCTTCCCTTGCAACCCTGATAGCAGGCGTAAGGTAAAGACTTTCTGTTGATCTTTCTGTAAATGATAATAAAATGAAATCAGCTCTCATCAATGGTTATCTTGGGTTGGGCTCGTTTTTATCATAAGCCTCTTACAACATCATCATCTCTATATGATTTCAGCTGTTGTCATCATGACACCGCACCAGTGGCTGAGCCATGGTTCTTTGAGCATTGGAAAGAGCTTCTCACCAGAAAGGAGAATCTACCTCCTTCAGGTGTAAGCAAAACAGGCTGCTCTAAAATACAACTCTTTGGAATGTGCAGCCTATATCAATGACCCTATTTCAATCCTTTTCTGCCTGACTACCCAGTTTCCATTGCAAGTCAATGCCAACAGATTTTCTTGTCTCAAAGGATCAATTTTATATCTTTAGAATGTGACAACTGTGGGGACACAACCATCAATTCAGAATGGGGGAGCATTTGAATATTTGAGGGTACACAAATCCAGTTCAAGTGCCTCTTGCTCAAGCTTGGGCTTCGTCTCTTCAAAACACATGCCCTATAATGTCCTAAAAATCTCTGTTCCATGGTCATAGCAGACATGCCATAATATCATCTAGTTTGGTGGATTCATCTAAGACAGCCTTTCAGTGAATCAAGTACTTGTTGCTCGCCTTCAATCCTCTTCAGCCACTACTACTCAACAAGAGAGATGGGAATGGGCAATGAACAGATCTACTCTGTTCAGGTGTTGCAGTAGCCATCCCTATGGGCAAAACTTTTGATAGGGTGATGCTTCATTAGAAGACACAGGCTGTCAGCCTGACCCTGTCTGAAAGAGTAGAATGCGTAAGAAGGACCTCTCAGTGTTTGCATTGAGAGACTTGAAAGTTTTTGGAATACAAACCGGACACATCAAACTGGTTACAATGGCTTGGGTGAAGATGAGGCAAGGGTTGACGAGCCCATGGATGTTTAGAGGTATAACACAATGATCTCTCTGTACCTATACTGTCCCTCATGGATGATAGCAACCCAAACCAGCTGTTTGGGGCCACACAGTGGTACTCAAGCATTATGTGCCGCAACCCCTCACATACAATTCACAAACACACACACACACACAGACAGAAATACACACAGACACAAACACACTCTGAGGTGAGGGGATCCTGTAATGCCAGACTGCAAGGACTTACAAAGTAGGGCTAGTAGGAATCCCTCTCGGGGTGCAAACAAAAAGGCCTGTACCCCATGACTATATCTTGAGCTGCCTCTGATCATATCATGACTAGGAAATTAAGAATGTAGCCGCTCATTTTTATTGGGGGGGTACTAATTTGGGTGAGGCCAATCTACAGCAGGGTAAAACCTTTGCTGATGAACAGCACACTAGCAAAAAGGTGTATAGGACCAGAAAGGAAACTTGACATCTTTGCCTCCTGTGCTAGAAATTTTCGGAATGATTGAAAAGAAATGTCAAATATTATACTTCAATAAAATAGTGAACTGGGTCAAAAAGGTGACTAATAATTATTAAATGATCTGAAAGAATGCAGGCGCAACCTCCTGGAAGAGTTACTTTGACAATGGTTCAAGTGGATTGTGCACTACACTTATGAAGCTAATTCACCCTCTGAATGACACACAGAATGCTGGGACATTTCCAAACCGATATGGGTTACTGCATTTTGAGGTAAAATCTGAAAATCATGAAATTGAAAAGAGGGCCATTGGAGAGGTCAGAAAAAAGCATAGGAGCAACAATTGCCACCCATAGCCACTCAGGACTTAAAGGAAGCCCTAATGGGATCATCATGTGGGAGGTGTGTATGGCAACCGTTTTGTTCATTCCTGCATCTGTCTGTTAAAGAAATCCCTGAGGAAGAGTACTGTTACTGAAAACACTATTTTTACACTTTTAAAGCATATCTTCATTTTAAATAAAAAAAATGCTAAGCAAATGTGTGTAAATAATTGAACTTTAAAAAGCATTGCTTTGGATATCTACGTGCAATCTTTTGGAGTTTGACCCCTCTCAACTAATAACTGACAATAGTTTATTCATATGTTCCAATCTACAATTTGATAGGCTTACCTGTGTTATTTTTTCATGTTTTTAATGTGCCCACTGTGCCTATGAGTACCCAATATGTATGAGGACACTAATGTGTTTCACATGGCATTCTTCCTGATCTATAGGATCTAAAGTCTCAGTATGTCAGTATGTGTAGACTGGATCACTATTTGCATAGTGAAAGAGAAATTAGGCATATCATAATGGATCTGCGCAGAGCTGAGCATCGTTTTTTTTTTTGTGCTCGAGATGTATAAAGTTCAAACATATAACTATAGCTGCTGCAAGTATGTCTGCAGGAGCCACTGCAGAACCACCCAAAATACACATGCTAGAGTTCAAAGTGAAAGGTTTTTGTTAAAGTGACCTAGTTAATAATCTTGTGTGTGAAAGGAAAGGCTGTATGATGTCAATGTTTTTCTAACACACAACAACATTTAAATACTTTAAATGAACCATACACTTATTACAAAATATATCAGCAAATAAAAATCACAAATGAAGCTATTTTTTTGTAATTCTGAGGCATGATGGAAACAAAGATCTTATTATGAGCAAAACAAATCAAAACACTTTACTTGGTGATGTGCAAATGATAAACATTTACTGAAATCCGATTTCCACGATACAGTTTTAATAGTAAAAACGCATGTCTATGCAAATTTAGTGGCCATTTCAACAGAAAATGCGCTCTTTATAAATGACAGTGGGCTACCAGAACAGTGCTCCAAAATGCACCACTGGCTACATACCACACCCTTACCACTCTCCTGCTGTATGGGTATGGTATATTTGCTACACTTTATTTCGGTGTGACGCTTGGATTATTCACAATCCCTATGACTTTAATGATATAACATTAATGCAGCACTCTCACTCTAAAAATGGTTCCAGCACCTCTGCATATAAACTTGAATTTCTCCAAGTTAGTGCATGAACTTTAGACAGAACAAGTTAGTAATAGGGGTCGGTAAAATATTCTGTTCCGCCGGCGTAATTTGAAGAATTGTGGCGACTCTGCGTTACTATGGTTCTGGCCAAATTCTGCCAATCGCTGCATGGCAGAATTTTTTCTCATGTGCGGCTCCAGAAGAGTAAGTTGATGAGCGCAATTTGGCATCTCCTAGTGCCATTTCCGGATGCTAGGACATCCAGGGCGATTTTTATAACGTGAGCGGTCACAACTGTTCGCAGTCAGGAGGCTGTCGCTCGCGTAGAAAATCTACTTGAGTGGCACCAAAATCAACTCAAGCATCTGCCCCCTCTGGTGTGCCGTGTAGTATATATCCTGGAATTAAATCACAACACGAGCATTGCAACATGCCTAATTGAGCCTGTTGGTGGAACTCTGTGGAATCTTGCTGATTTTTTATGTAATTCCGCAGAATTCCGCTGAGCCAGATTTTGTGAATTCCACCCACCCCTAGTTAGTAACTGTTAGAAATGGGATTTCTGGTTGGCTAGGGCAAGTGCCTAAGCCAGGCAGAAATCACTACTCTAGTCAGGGCAAGGGAGTTACACACCAAAGATAACCCCTGCTCACCCCCTTGGTAGCTTGGCAGAGCAGTCAGGCTTATCCCAGAGGCAATGTGTAAAGCGTTTGCTCAACACACACACACAGCAGCAACACCCTAGGCACACCACAAAAGAAACTCCACACAAGGTTATATAAAAAATAGCCTTTGTATTATCCAAAACACATTAGAATCATAATCACACAATATACACTGTGCCAACTGGCACTAGGCAATATTCACAGGGGATTATATACATGATAGGGCTAATCGGGCCACTGTCAGAACCATCACAAAGCACAAGTAGCAAATGTAAAACACAACCAGTAACTACTGGCACAATAATGACCTCAGCATTATATCACATTAGCATCAGCAACATAACCGCATTATGTCTGCATCACAGTAGGCATAAAACACATTAGGCCCAACTTCATAAGTACCCTCTGTAGGCCTCACATTAGCATAAACACATTATGCATAAATACCATAGCATACACACATTAGGCATAAACACTGGGCATAAACACATTATGCCATCCCTTAGGGCCTTGCGCCCTTCCAGTACACACAGGTACCAACCATGGAAATGACCCCAGGCCAACTGGCCTTTCTAGGGGGGCCCAATGCCTCTTTGTCCAGAATGTCAGGGCTCTACTTTAGGACCTTCCACTGGCCCTCTGGCTGCTAATGCAGCAAAAGCAATGTGCGTAATGCACTGGGGGCCAAAGGGTGCATCTCACCCTTCCTTCTCATCCCTAAGAGAAATGACCCCCTCCCCATTGCAGCTGCCTGCGCTCTCGCGGTGCAGCTGAGACAATGACCTTTGGCACTGCCGGGCCTCCTGAGCCCCCACTGGGACTCTAAAGCAATATGGCCCCACGTTGCAGCTGCCCGCGCTTGTGCAGTGCAGCTGTGGCAGAATCGGCGCCCAACAAGCACTGACACTTAACAGTGCCTTAGGGAGCCCCTTCCAATGGGGCCTTTCCGGTGCCGCTCATGGCACTACAATGCCGCCCAAAACAAACTCAGCACTCAGCCTTGGCACCAACAGTGCCCGGGGAGCCCCGTTCACCGGGTTCCTCCTTGTGCCCTCACTCGGCACCCACCGTGCCCAGCCACGACAAGGCTCGATTTCCACCCCACTCACCGGGGCTCCTTTCGTTGTGCTCTGATGAGCATGCAGCTGCCCGCTAGCACGTGGCGCCGCTGCGATCAGGCCGGAGTGAAGAGCACTTCTGCCCAGGTACCTCTGCCGAGGTTCCCCCCGAGCTTCCTCCTGCCTGCAGGGTAGGGACCGGCCCCTCTCTACGGAGCGAAGTCTCCGTCGGTGTCCCGCGTCCCTAAAACCAATCCGGCCACACGTGGGGCTCCCCTCGTCACTTCGGGGGCCCTGCCCACAGACAGGCTTCCACTGCCTGACTTCCGGCCTCTCCTCGCCAGATTCCTACGCTCCGTACCAGCGGAGGTGGAGCCATCATCTTTGGGGCTCGGTTCAGGGGCTACAGAGCGCCCATCCCGCGCTCATACTGGCCACGTTGGAGCCTTCTTCCTCGGGCTCAGGAACCATGTGGGGCTCTCTCCAGCCACAAGGGAGCCCCGCCTCCAACCAGGCACAAGGTTGCCTGACTTCCTGTTTTGCAGGCCGATTCCCGCAGGCTCAGCGCTGGCGAGCGCGAATTCGAAGAGCCATCGGGGGGGGCTCTACATACTCCTTCTCCTCAACAGTGGGGGATCTGCCCACAGCGCTCCCCACGCCAGTAAGGAGCCAGCAGCGCTTCCCCTCCAGAAGCGCAAAAACAGCAGCTCCTCCAGCAGGGCAGCAGATCAGCCCTGCGCAAGCCCTCTCCTGGGGGCACAGATTTCCGCAGTGCCAAATCAAGTCCCCAAAGTCCTCAGGGACAGAATGCTGGACCCAGGCAGGCCAGCCTCACAGGGCCCTCCAGCAGGGAGGCAGTCCCTCGTGGCGGTTCCTCCATGGGGCCCAGCAGCAGCAAGTCCCCCCCAAGTTACAAGGAAGCACAAAAAGCACAACACTTTCATGGGGTCACAGCCCCAGCATTTATACAACATTTTCTTTTGTCTGCCCTTGGCACAGGGCTTGGGGGAACCAGCCTGAGCTGATTCTGGTTTTTTTTTGGGGCACTCTGTTTACAGGGCTCCTCTTTCCTATTGTCAGGTGGGGGCTCGTCATCAGACACACCACAGGGGGGCGGAGCCAACATTCACCTAGGCAGGCTCAGACCTATTCAGGGTCAGGGGACTACTCCTCCCACTACTCCAAATGCAGGTCTCCCATTCAGCCTAGCGCTGACTCACCCTGCCCTCCCTGGAGCCACACACACCTTACCAGCCCCTGTCACTCCAAAGCCAGACATGCAATCCACATCAGGCAGGCAGACACATAGCACACAGAAATGCCAACTTCTAGAAGTGGCATTTCTAAAATAGTGATAATAAATCTGCGCACACCATTGTGCAGCATTTATTATTACTATTCCAACCATACCAAACTTGACCACGCTGCTCCTCTCATATCAGGAATTACCACTGAAACACTTATCAGGGAATCCCCAATGCATTCCTATGGGAGGGCAGCCTCACAGCAGTGAGAAACCAAAATGGCGGTTTGTCACTACCAGGACATGCCACACACTTAAGGTACATGTCCTACCTTTTACCTACAATGCACCCTGCCCATAGGGCTAGCTAGGGCCTACCTTAGTGGTGACTCACATGCAGTAAAAGGGGGGTCACAGACATAGCACACACTTTAGGTGCCATGTCACAGCGGCAGTAACTCTGCGCGCACAGGCCCTGCAATGGCAGAGGCCTGAGACAGGTTTGAAAGGCTACTTTGGTGGGTGGCACAATCAGCGCTGCAAGCCCACCAGTAGCATTTAATTTACCGGCCCCGGGTATCTGAGATACCACTTTACAAGGGACTAACAGGTAAATTAAATATGCCAAACAGGTGTAGACCAATCTTACCATGTTTACCACAGAGAGCACACACACTTTACACTGGACAGCAGTGCTAAAGTGCCCAGAGTCCTAGAACCACCAACACCATGTCAGAAAAAAGGCTAGGAGGAAGGCAAAAGGTTCAGGGATGACCCTGCAAAAAGGGCCAAGTCCAACAGTAACCAAGAAAGGCAATCTCCACTCATTGTTTCAGGCTTCTTCTGTTTAAAGTTCATGCATTAAGTGGGAGAAATTCTGAGTTATATGCTTGAACGTGACACCCCAAGCGCAGAAATAGTCGGCCCTTGGTGCAACATGTTTGTATATGATATTTTCCAATATTTTACTCACAACATTTGCTTTTCGAATATATTTCAAATATCGTACATGAGATCACTGAGTTTAAGTAAAAAAGACAGAATTTGATCAAGAAAGAAATTATATTTAATGTTAGTATGCGGCATTTAGTGTGGTCGAATTGGAGCTGCTGACGTTTAACATACATCAAACTTGCATCTTTTTTTAAACATAAGAGCGCTGAGTTTATGAAAAGAATGCGTTTTTTGATCTAAAAGAAACTCTGTGGTACTTTGCTGCATACCAGTGATATAACATGAGCTTCTAGAGCATGCCGCTTTGCATTTAAAAGTCACTTCAGCTTTACCAACATGAGAGCACAACGTTGATGTTGAAACATTTTGAAAGAAAATAAAAATTCAAAGGTAGTGGGCTGCCTGCAGTGAAATATAACTTGAACTTCTGAAACACAATATTTAGAATTCAGCTTTCCCAGCACGAGATGGCTTGGTTTATGTGGAAACCTCGCCTTTAGATTTCGAAAGAAAATGAAAAGTTCATGCTACTGTGTGGCATACTGTGTAGTAAAACGTGTGCTTCTAAATCAAAATGAAAGCATAACTCTCTACATTAAAGCGTGAAGAAATAAATACTCGGGGCCTTATTTATGAAGGCCTGCGTCACTTTTGCGCCGCCGTTGCGTCACTTTTAGTGAAGCAGCAGCGGCGTAAATAAAGCGCCATGTTGCGCCATATTTATGAAGTGACGCATCTAGGTAGATGCGTCACTTCGTAAACCCCTGCGCTACATGATACCTGCATCAGGTATAATGTATGCAGGGTGGGCGTTCCCACGCATGAAAGGGTCGTAGGAGTGGCGCAGTAAAATCTATGAGATTTCGCTGCGCCACTTCTAGGATGCCAATGCGTCAAAATCTTACGCCTGCCTCATGGCAGGCGTAAGGGTGACGCAGGCCCTTTCACATGGGGCTTGCCCCATGTGAAAGGAACATTGCTGGAGTTGCGTCACGCTTCCGACACGACTCCAGCAATGCGCTACTTTTGCGTTGACAGATACGTCAGTAAAACTGACGTATCTGTCATTCCTTGCGACATGATGCGTCATACACTAAATATGACGCATCATTCGGGTCGCAAGGAAGGCGCAGTAAGAAGTGTTGCATCGCTGCTTTCACGCAGCGATGCAACACTTCTCATAAATGAGGCCCTCTGAATTTAACGGACTGGCATCGATGTTACTACTTTAACATTGAAGTTACTTGGAGGGAGTAAATACGCAGGGACATCAAAAAGGGGCAAGGCAGATAAGGCAGCTTGGCCATACCAATGAATGGTATCAGATGCCATGTTTTATCATTCCATAGAGTAAACATGTTTGATATTTAGGGGGGACGAGTGTGCCCTAATGGACAGAGCTGGCAAATTGGAGCTAGGGTCCTCAGCGTCAGTTCAACATTCTCTGATTCTGGGCAAACCACTTAAACTCCACATGCCTAGAATATTTTTTAAAAGTACGAATTTAAACAATCTGGTGCTTTTGTGAAGCGTTCAGATGTCCTTGGGCCAAGTTTGTTCTATATAAACATGCAGAAAAACAAATGCGTATCTATGCCGGACTGGGGAACGAAAAGAATCACCAGGTCTGCTGCAAATGCCACACAAACATTGGGGAGGTTGGGAGAGTGACAGAGGCACCAGGAGCGGTCCTGCCCTTTCAAACCCGGCCTCCAAGGGCTCCACCTACTCGGTAAATGCCCAGTGGAATAACAAGCCTGTTTGGCCCTACACCACTTGGTAACAAGGTCTGTGTATGAAATAAGTCAGGAAATGATCAACACACATGGTCCACGAGCAGGCGCGCAATACCCATAGTGCTCAAAGGGCTTCAGCCCTCCCCGTTGTGTGCGTCAGCCCGGGCTGAGACAACTTCCCCACACGCACACAGACAGTTCTTGAGCTGCTGTGGGCTGGCTGGTCTGGCGTCTTTAAAAGACCATTTACTTGAAAACGAGGCTTTGTTGTTTTTTCACTCGTTCCTAGAGCCCCTGCATCTCCACTCTGCCTATTCCTTATAGCTGCAAATTACTTTTGCTGCCACAGTGTGGGAATGCAGTTCCTGAAAAGTAACCTTAAGCTTTGTTTTTTTGCAGTTTTATACAGCTCGAACCCCACCCGAAGGTATTGAGGCACTTTTGCATGAGAACCAGTTACATTATACATGGACACATTGCTGGAAGTATTAGCCCCCCAAAATGTGGCTCTAGTTGCGCCTCTGTCCACGAGGGATATTTGCTAGCATATTGGAGTCCATTGGGTGCTTCATTATCATATATGGTAAATGATAACACGTCTAGAAGACATGGATCAAAACAAAGGCATCACCTGCCAGTAAAAGTAAATCCAACCAAGAACAAGCATTTGTAATACAATAGGTCTCACATTTACGAGAGTTTGAGCTATTGGCATTGTAAATGGCAATGCCTTTTATTTATGCGTTTTTTAAAAACAGATAAATAAAAGGCATTGTCATTTACAATGCCAATAGCTTGAACTCTCACAAATGCGAGACCTATTGCATTGCAAATGCGTTAGGAGAGAGCGTGTTTTGCCTTTTCCTGCTGGCAAGAGCAGGCAGGACAAAGCTATTTGAGAAATAGTGCTCAGAGGCTGTAATTAAAGCCTACCGAGCAACAACACACGTAAAAGGGGGTGTCCTCATGGGATGTTACAAAATGGGAAAAGGTGGTACTAACGAGGGACTACTAAGCCTATTGACTAATTAAAAGCAACAGTTTACAATGGACAATTGTGAGAAGTTGGCCTGGTATATGCTGTCCACTAGTTAAAGTGGGCACCTTGCACCAGTACAATTCGACTCTTATGGTAGGTAGGTTTAAGACAACCTTTATAGAAAGCTATCCTAGTGGTAGCTGTGGAGAGCAGCCTTCAGGCTAAGTCTTGGAGGAATGTAAAGCAGCTTGTTTTACCACACAATCTCTTGAATCACCAAATGAAAAGACACCACACAGGTATATATATAAAATATATATGTATTTATTACTAAACAACTCTCTACTAATCTCTTTATGAGATTAGAAGTCAGGAACATATGTACAAATCAATGTTATCAGAAATAAGTTAGCACAGTCAATTATCAGAGCCCTAGCTTGACTAGACCTGGGCCTAGAGCATGTAGAATCGAGGGACCCCCAAGAACCACTCCAGGTAGTTGTAGGAGACCCACAGCGGACGGACGCGGTGTTCAGACACCGATGCGAGCCCTGTACGAGTCTATGCGAAAGGACGCGATTGAGTTATCAATGTTAAAGGTCCCTTGCGTGTTCGAGGCGAGAGCACCGACACGAACCCAGTACGAGTCGAAGGACGCGGTTACGGGTAGAGTTGCAAGGGAGAAGGACGCAGTGTGTCTAACACAGACGCGAGCCCTGTACGAGTCAATGCGATAGTCGCACTTGGAAAATAGGAGTTTTAGTGCACTTCTAGGGTAGCTACAAGCAAGCCACTTACAGGGTAAGTAGTTCTAGGGCCAACACCCACAGGAGCCCCGTAGTGCTGAAGTTACCTCACCCAGGGAAGCCGGGTGCATAGGTGTCCTTTGGTGTCGGGTCGCGGCGTCGTTTTCAACGGGAGCCAGTGAAGACTTGCTGCTTGCGACGACAGAAGAAGTGTCCGGTGGAATCCAAGCCTGGATTCGGAAGTAGGAAGACCTGAAAGCAGAGGGGACAGTGTTCAAAGTCACTTGGCAGTGACCCGGGGCAAGGAAGATGAATGCCCACCGTCGTCGACAGATTCAGGTCGTTCACGGGCATCTTGACTCTTCGACCACGAGGTCCAGGAGGTGTCGAGGACGACCAAGAGCTGGATTCAGTGTGTGCCACAAAGTCTGCAGCTGACTGCGGTCTCGGCGACCCGATTGGAGCCAACAAGCCTTGGTAGCAGCAAGTCTCGTGGAGAAGAGGAAAAGTCAATGGTGCAAACCAGCAAGGTCTGTGGAACTTACCCAGCGAGGGTAGGTCAGGGCAGGCCTGTAGAAACCAGGGGAGCCCTTTGATTTCATAGAAAAGTCTTCAGGGGACCCCCAAGCCGGCTGGCAAGGGATCGCAAAGATGCCTCGGCAGGATTCGCTCAACAGGGGCCCACGGTCACTTGGGATGGAGTAGGCCTCTGATCTCGGGAGGGATCTTTGCTAGAGGCTGGGAACACATGTGGTCCAAAGCACAAGTTCGAACAACGTCGTGAAGGGGTTGCACTCGAAAATAGTGCACGGTACCCAGGGTCTGCAGTTCCTTGTCACTCATGGGGTCCACTTGCCTCAGCTTCGCTGGGGACTCACGATGGCCTTGGAGAAGTCAGGAAATCCTCTTCCTGGGCTGCAGGGACTTCGGGCTCCGGCGGGAGCGGCGTAGTTTGCAACCGTTGTTGTAGTTTTTGGTGCCTGCCAAGCAGGGGAGTCACTCCTTGACTCCAAGGGAGATTCTTCAGTCTTCCAGAGGTAGTGGAACGTCGAAGGTCCGGGATTCTTCTTTAGAGCGTCGCCCAGGGGTATCTAGGTTGCAATGCACAGGTTCCCCCTCTTATACTAAAAAGAAGGGAGGGACTAGCTCTATGACCCCACATATGGGAGGGTCAGGGGAGTGGGTGGCTACACCCACTTCCGTTTGTCCAGTTTTGCGCCAGAGCAGGGGCAGATAGCCCCTGAGCCGGTTTGAACTGGTGTATGCACAGAGGAGCCTTCTGCTCCCCCAGTGCAGGACTTCAAAGCAGTCTAGGAGTGCACCCACCCAGCCCCAATACACTAAACCCTGTCTGAGAGGTGGTCACACCCCCTTGGGACAGGATATCTATTGTTGGGCCTCCTCCACTGCGAGTGTCGGTCATCAGCAGGAGGGCAGCCCAGTGTCTGTGACTGGTGGCATCCATTTTGTGATGCCAGGGCTCTTTAGGATTCTACCGCGTTTCCACAGTAGGTACATGTCTATCCCTCTAGAAGGGTGGGATCATACTCGCACACCAGTTACTAGTGTGGGGGTATGATTCCAAAGTGTTTGACACCAAACACGACATGTTTTGATGCAGCCATTCCAAAGTTAGCATTTACCGCGAGGATATAATGCACTTAAGAGTATATGGTTTGACTGCATTCACAAACAGCCCCAGAGAATAGACTCTGAGAGCTGCAGAGGGGTCCTGCTCAGGCAGAGGCACCCTCTCACATAGGAACTAAGCACCCTGCCCTCAGGATTGATAGGGCCTGCCTTAGGGGTGACTGATAAGTTTAAATGTGTGTGCAAGAGAGATATAGGGGACCTATATCTCAGTGAGGAGTGCTAGCACCTCCTCACCCAGGCTGCAGTAGCAGGCCTGTGGTGTCAGATTTAGTCTGCTTCCCAGGGGTGGCATAATACATGCTTCAGCCCCTGGTAGGCCTGTGAAGTACCTATGCCCTTGGTACCTAAGGTACCATCGACTAGGGACTTAAAAGGTACCACAGTATCCAATCACTAGTGCACCTAGAGTGCACTCCAAGTCGTTTAGAGAGAACAGAGAGGCTGGGGCCCTGATTGGCAGGGTCCCAGCCAGACTATAGCCAGAAACCAGTGTAAACATCAGAAAAAAAGTGGGGGCAACATAAGAGGCAGATCCTACTCTCCTACACAACCCCCCCCAAACGCAGGGACACTAAACTTACCTTGACCAGTTGAGTCTTCGTGTTCTAAGTGGAAATACCTTGAGAGTCCATCTGCATTGGCATGTTGGGTCCCAGGTCTATGTTCCACTGTATAGTCCATCCCCTGTAGGGAAATGGACCACCTTAAAAGTTTTGGGTTTTCTCCTTTCATCTGTTTAAGCCATAGGAGGGGCTTGTGGTCAGTCTGAACTATGAAGTGAGTGCCAAACAAGTATGGCCTCAGCTTCTTCAGGGCCCATACCACAGCAAAGGCCTCCCTCTCTATAGCTGACCAACGTTTCTCTCTAGGGGTCAGCCTTATGCTAATGAAAGCTACTGGCTGGTCTTGACCTTCATCATTCAGTTGAGACAGTACAGCTCCCACACCCAGCTCAGAAGCATCTGTTTGGTGTAGTCTGGACTCTGTAAGATGGGGGCAGTGCACATGGCCTGCTTTAGGTCTTCAAATGCCTTTTGACAGCTAGCTGTCCACTGAACCTTTTTTGGCATTTTCTTTGAGGTCAGATCATTCAAGGGGGTCACTATAGATCCATATCCCTTCACAAACCTCCTATAGTACCCAGTCAGGCCTAAGAAGGCTCTCACCTGTGTCTGGGTGGTTGGAGCAACCCATTCCAATATGGTTTGGATTTTGCTCTGTAAAGGCTGAACCTGGCCTCCACCAACAAGGTGGCCCAGGTACACAACCTGACTCTGCCCTATCTGGCACTTAGTAGCCTTGATAGTGAGGCCTGCTTTCTGCAGAGCCTCCAAAACATTTCTGAGGTGGACCAGGTGATCCTGCCAGGAGGAATTAAAGACAGCAATATCATCTAGATAAGCTGAGCAATACGTTTCCATTCCTGCCAGAACTTTGTTCGCCAACCTCTGAAAAGTGGCAGGTGCATTTTTCAATCCAAAGGGCATCACCACAAAGTGGTAGTGCCCACCAGGGGTTGAAAGAACTGTTTTGGCTTTTGCATCATCAGCTAACCTGATCTGCCAGTAGCCAGCAGTTAGGTCAAATGTACTCAGATACTTGGCTGAGGCCAAAGTATCAATCAGCTCATCTGCCCTTGGTATGGGATAGGCATCAGTCCTGGTGACTGCATTGAGGCCTCTGTAGTCTACACAAAACCTCATTTCTTTCTTACTACCCTGGGTATGAGGTTTGGGTACTAGGACTACTGGGCTAGCCCATGGGCTATCTGAGGGCTCAATCACACCTAACTCCAACATCTTCTGGACTTCAGTCCTGATACAGTCCCTGACATGGTCAGGTTGCCTGTAGATTTTACTCTTGACAGGCAGACTGTCTCCAGTGTCCACCTCATGGGTGCACAAGGAAGTCTGACTAGGGGTCAGGCTAAACATATGTCTGTACTGCTGCAGAACTTGTCTGCACTCAGTTTGCTGATGGTCAGTGAGGCTGCTTGCCAAAGCAACACCATCTACCGACCCATCATCAGGATTCTGCGAGAGCAGGTCAGGGTCACTCTCCTCCTCCTGTTCCTCATCAGTTGCCATCAGCAAGCCCATGTCAGCCCTGTCAACATATGGTTTCAACCTGTTGACATGGAGCACCCTCAGGGGGCTCCTGGGAGTTCCAAGATTCACCAGATAGGTGACTTCTCCCTTTTGCTCAACTATTGTATGGGGGCCACTCCACTTGTCTTGGAGGGCTGCTGGGGCCACCGGCTCCAACACCCACACTTTCTGTCCTGGCTGGTACACAGTCAGCACAGCCTTTGGTCATGCCAAGCTTTTTGTAATTCTTGGCTGGCCTCCAGGTTTTTGGTTGCCTTTTTCATGTATTCAGCCATCTTGGAGCGGAGACCAAGTACATAGTCCATCACATCTTGTTTGGGGGTTTGAGAGGTAACTCCCAGCCCTCTTTTACCAAACATAATGGACCTCTTACAGGATGCCCAAACAGAAGCTCAAATGGGCTGTAACCAACCCCCTTCTGTGGAACTTCTCTGTATGCAAACAACAGGCAGGGAAGAAGAAGGTCCCATTTCCGCCTAAGCTTCTCTGGGAGTCCTTTAATCATTCCCTTCAGGGTTTTGTTGAAGCGTTCAACCAACCCATTGCATTGTGGGTGATAGGGGTGGTGAACTTATAAGTTACCCCACACTCCTTCCACATTGCTTTCAAGTATCCTGACATGAAGTTGGTACGTCTGTCAGAGATGACCTCCTTTGGGAAACCCACTCTGGAGAAAACTCCAATGAGGGCTCTTGCCACCACAGGGGCTGTGGTGGTCCTCAGGGGAATTGCCTCTGGGTACCTGGTGGCATGATCCACTACCACCAGGATAAATCTGTGCCCAGATGCAGTTTGAGGGGCAAGGGGACCAACAATGTCAATCCCTACCCTTTCAAAGGGTACCCCCACCACCGGTAGTGGTATCAGGGGGGCCTTTGTTGTGCCACCTGCCTTGCCACTGGCTTGGCATGTGACACATGAGCGACACAACTCCTTTGTGTCTTCTGACATATGTGGCCAATGAAAATGTGGAACAAGCCTGTCCCAGGTCTTGTTTTGGCCCAAGTGACCTGCCAAAGGGATGTCATGTGCTAGGGTCAAGAGGAACCCCTAAACTTCTGAGGTATTACCAACCTCCTGGTGGCTCCAGGGGCTGGATCTCTACCTTCAGAATATAGGAGTCCCTCATCCCAATAAACTTTATGGGACCCACTAGCACTCCCAGCAGCCTCAGCAGCAGCCTGCTGTCTGAGGGGTTCAAGAGAGGGGCAGCACTGTTGCTCCTTACTCAGATCTTCCCTAGAAGGGCCCCCTGCCCCCAGGAACTCAACCTGGTAAGGCTCAAGTCCCTCTGGGGCAGTTCCTTCTTCAGGATCTGCTTCTCCTCCCTCAAGATGGGAATCTGTGATCTGAGACAGAGGGGAAGGCACTGCCTTAACCCTACTGCTCCTCTTCTTGGGAAGCATCTGGTCCATAATTTCAGGATCCAGAGCTGGTTCAGTGTCATGCATTTTGGCCTGTGACCTGGTCACAGCAAATACCTCTGCAGGGATGCCCAACATCTCAGCATGAGTCCATAACTCTACTTCAGACCAGGCTGAAGTCTCTAGATCATTGCCCAATAGACATTCTACAGGGAGGTCTGCACTGACTACAACCTTCTTGAGGCCAGTTACCCCTCCCCAGGAGAAATTCACAACTGCCAGACTATGGTTGGTCCTGGCATTGCTTGCATTGGTCACCTGGTACATTTCACCCAGGATGATCTGTCCAGGGTCCACAAGATCCTCTGCCACCATGGTGACACTAGCACCTGTGTCCCTAAATGCCAAAGCCTGTTTGCCATTTATTATAGGCTGCTGTTTGTATTTGCCCAGATTACTGGGGCTCACTAGGAAGGACATGTCAATGTCTCCATCACAAATCAGCATTGCCTGAGTGGGTACTCTGGCTAGGCCAGAGTCCACTTCAGAACCCAGGGTCAGCCCTACTACACCCTTTTTCTGAGTACCACCTCCACCAGTAGCTGAACTAGGGGGAACAGTTGCCTTAGGGGCAGGAGTGGTGTTGGTTTGGTCTTTGGACTTGTTACAATCAGAAATCCAGTGCCCTTTTTGTTTACAGAATTTGCACCAGTGCTTCTTTTGGCCTTTTCCCTTGTTGGACTGTGACTCCCCCCCAGATGCAGATTTTTGGGGCCCTTGTGAAGACTTCTGGTCTTTTGACTTATCCCCACTTTTCTCAGAGCCCTTAGAATCCTGCTTCTTTGGGTCATCCCCTTGGTTCTGGATTTTCTGCCTCACCCTGGTTCTGACCCACTTGTCTGCCTTCTTTCCCAATTCTTGGGGAGAGGTCAGATCTGAGTCCACCAGGTATTGATGCAACAACTGGTTCTGGCAATTATTAAGGATCTGTTCTCTCATCATTAGATTATACAATCCCTTGAAATCAGTAACCCTACTGCCAACCAGCCAACCCTCCAGAGCCTTGGTTGCACAATCTACAAAGTCAGTCCAGTCATGAGTCTGTGCCTTCTGGGTGTCTCTGAACTTCAACCTGTACTGCTCAGTGGTTAAGTCAAACCCATCTATCAGTGCACTCTTCAGGACTTCATAGTCATCAGCATCCTCTTCTCTAACAGTGAGGAGCTTGTCTCTACCTTTGTCTGAAAAGGAGAGCCACAAGATTGCTGCCCACTGCTTTTGGGGGACCTGTTGTACTCTACAGGCCCTTTCCATAGCAGTTATCCACTTATGGATATCATCCCCACTCTGGTAGGGAGGAACAACCTTGCTCAGGTTCCTATGGTCTGGAATATATTCTCTGCCTCTAGGGACACTGTTGCTGCCACCAGGGGGTTCTAACCCCTCTTTTCTAGAAGCTCTCTGGAGCTCAAAGGCTTCTTTATCTAATGCCACCTGCTTGGTTTTGAGGGCAAATCTTGCTTTCTCATACTGCAGCA
Organism: Calotriton arnoldi; assembly: GCA_963921515.1. Lineage (NCBI taxonomy): Eukaryota > Metazoa > Chordata > Amphibia > Caudata > Salamandridae > Calotriton > Calotriton arnoldi. The sequence goes on from CAWUFW010003764.1 coordinate 1,491,772, forward strand.
GTTTGTACAGTCTGTCAGTGGAGGTCTCTCTTCTTGGGAAGTAGGAGTTCCTCTGGTGGACAAATTCTCTGCCAGAGTGATAGGAGTGGTCAGATTCCCTGGAAAGGGACCTATGCCTCTCCTCCACTGTGTCAGTTCTCTTAGGGAGAATTCCTCTGTCCTGTTCAGACCCCTTGGGGCCTGGCCCTACAACCACAGAGTCTTGGTCAACCTGATGTTCATCATCTGACCCAGACACTGTAATTGACCAACTCACTGATTCAGAACCATTAGCTCCTAGAGCTAATCTAAGATCATCTGCTGTCAGCAGATCTATCAGGTGTAGTGTGGAGGGACTCTGTCCTATCTTCAGGTGCCTTTCAGCACACCTGGCTTTCAAGTCAAAGAAAGGCATGTCCTTATACTGAAGCTGAGTGGATCCACTGGGTCCATCCCTTAAGGGCATTCTAGTGTTGTGCAGTGTTGTACTACCTACACTAGTTTGTGGCCTACTGATACTAGCTTGAGCTGTAGAAAGGGTGTGCTATCCCTTGGCACACAGCTCTAAGTTCAGTAGAACTTATTGATACTAAGCTTGACTTTATATGTACCTTGAGTACCTATAGTGGTTTTCAGTTAGTAATTCAAATAGAGATTTTCTGGTAAAACAATAGCAAGCTGGAATCCCACACGCTGCCACCAATGTGAGAAGTTGGCCTGGTATATGCTGTCCACTAGTTAAAGTGGGCACCTTGCACCAGTACAATTCGACTCTTATGGTAGGTAGGTTTAAGACAACCTTTATAGAAAGCTATCCTAGTGGTAGCTGTGGAGAGCAGCCTTCAGGCTAAGTCTTGGAGGAATGTAAAGCAGCTTGTTTTACCACACAATCTCTTGAATCACCAAATGAAAAGACACCACACAGGTATATATATAAAATATATATGTATTTATTGCTAAACAACTCTCTACTAATCTCTTTATGAGATTAGAAGTCAGGAACATATGTACAAATCAATGTTATCAGAAATAAGTTAGCACAGTCAATTATCACAGCCCTAGCTTGACTAGACCTGGGCCTATGGCATGTAGAATCGAGGGACCCCCAAGAACCACCCCAGGTAGTTGTAGGAGACCCACAGGGGACGGACGCGGTGTCACCGATGCGAGCCCTGTACGAGTCTATGCGAAAGGACGCGATTGAGTTATCAATGTTAAAGGTCCCTTGCGTGTTCGAGGCGAGAGCACCGACACGAACCCAGTATGAGTCGAAGGACGCGGTTACGGGTAGAGTTGCAAGGGTGAAGGACGCGGTGTGTCTAACACAGACGCGAGCCCTGTACGAGTCAATGCGATAGTCGCACTTGGAAAATAGGAGTTTTAGGGCACTTCTAGGGTAGCTACAAGCAAGCCACTTACAGGGTAAGTAGTTCTAGGGCCAACACCCACAGGAGCACTGTAGTGCTGAAGTTACCTCACCCAGGGAAGCCGGGTGCATAGGTGTCCTTTGGTGTCGGGTCGCGGCGTCGTTTTCAACGGGAGCCAGTGAAGACTTGCTGCTGGCGACGACAGAAGAAGTTTCCGGTGGAATCCAAGCCTGGATTCGGAAGTAGGAAGACTTGAAAGCAGAGGGGACAGTGTTCAAAGTCACTTGGCAGTGACCCGGGGCAAGCAAGATGAATGCCCACCGTCGTTGACAGATTCAGGTCGTTCACGGGCGTCTTGACTCTTCAACCACGAGGTCCAGGAGGCGTCGAGGACGACTAGGAGCTGGATTCCGCGTGTCCCACGAAGTCTGCAGCTGACTGCGGTGTCGGCGATCCGATTGGAGCCAACAAGCCTTGGTAGCAGCAAGTCTCGTGTAGAAGAGGAAAAGTCAATGGTGCAGACCAGCAAGGTCTGTGGGACTTACCCAGCAAGGGTAGGTCAGGGCAGGCCTGGAGCAACCAGGGGAGCTCTTTAGTTTCATATAAAAGTCTTCAGGGGACCCCCAAGCCAGCTGGCAAGGGATCGCGAAGACGCCTTGGGAGGATTTGCTCAACAGGGGCCCACGGTCACTCGGGAAGGAGTAGGCCTCTGATCTCAGGAGGGTCTCTGCTAGAGGCTGGGACCACACGTGGTCCAAAGCACAAGTTCATAGAGCATCGTGAAGGGGTTGCACTCGAAAATAGTGCACGGTACCCAGGGTCTGCGGTTACTTGTCACTCGTGGGGTCCACTTGCCTCAGCTTTGCTGGGGACTCACGATGGCCTTGGAGAAGTCAGGAAATCCTCTTCCTGGGCTACAGGGACTTCGGGCTCCAGCGGGAGCGGCGTAGTTTGCAACCATCGTTGTAGTTTTTGGTGCCTGCCAAGCAGGGGAGTCACTCCTTGACTCCAAGGGAGATTCTTCAGTCTTCCAGAGGTAGTGGAACGTCGAAGGTCCGGGATTCTTCTTTAGAGCGTCGTCCAGGGGTATCTAGGTTGCAATGCACAGGTTCCCCCTCTTATACTAAAAAGAAGGGAGGGACTAGCTTTATGACCCCACCTATGGGAGGGTCAGGGGAGTGGGTGGCTACACCCACTTCCCTTTGTCCAGTTTCACGCCAGAGCAGGGGCAGGTAGCCCCTGAGCCGGTTTGAACTGGTGTATGCACAGAGGAGCCTTCTGCTCCCCCAGTGCAGGACTTCAAAGCACTCTAGGAGTGCACCCACCCAGCCCCAATACACTAAACCCTGTCTGGGAGGTGGTCACACCCCCTTGGGACAGGATATCTATTGTTGGGCCTCCTCCACTGCGAGTGTCGGTCATCAGCAGGAGGGCAGCCCAGTGTCTGTGACTGGTGGCATCCATTTTGTGATGCCAGGGCTCTTTAGGATTCTACCGCGTTTCCACAGTAGGTACATGTCTATCCCTCTAGAAGGGTGGGATCATACTCCCACACCAGTTACTGGTGTGGGGGTATGATTCCAAAGTGTTTGACACCAAACATGACATGTTTTGATGCAGCCATTCCAAAGTTAGCATTTACCGCGAGGATATAATGCACTTAAGAGTATATGGTTTGACTGCATTCACAAACAGCCCCAGAGAATAGACTCTGAGAGCTGCAGAGGGGTCCTGCTCAGGCAGAGGCACCCTCTCACATAGGAACTAAGCACCCTGCCCTCAGGATTGATAGGGCCTGCCTTAGGGGTGACTGATAAGTTTAAATGTGTGTGCAAGAGAGATATAGGGGACCTATATCTCAGTGAGGAGTGCTAGCACCTCCTCACCCAGGCTGCAGTAGCAGGCCTGTGGTGTCAGATTTAGTCTGCTTCCCAGGGGGTGGCATAATACATGCTTCAGCCCCTGGTAGGCCTGTGAAGTACCTATGCCCTTGGTACCTAAGGTACCATATACTAGGGACTCATAAGGTACCACAGTATCCAATCACTAGTGCACCTAGAGTGCACTCCAAGTCGTTTAGAGAGAACAGAGAGGCTGGGGCCCTGATTGGCAGGGTCCCAGCCAGACTATAGCCAGAAACCAGTGTAAACATCAGAAAAAAAGTGGGGGCAACATAAGAGGCAGATCTTACTCTCCTACAACAATGACACAAGCCAATGAAAAAACTGGGCGGAGAGAGTGGGCGGAGCTTCACTTCCATACCTTACTACAGCATGCCTTGCAGAGCAGCTCATGCGCTGCCCAGGCTCGACCTAAAAACAGAAGGCGTAGCAAATGGAACGTTTTGTTTTCGCTCCAGGCTTTGCAAAAACCTGTATGTACGGTCCTGAAAATGCCATGACAGTGAATGCCCCTGCAAGACCTCATGTAATGTTAAAAAATCCTTATACAAACCTTGCTTAGAAATAAAATGTTGCCATAATGCTCAGCAGCAAATGAGTGTCAGAGATAGAAAGGCAGACAGACATGCTGACACTGCTGGAAATCTCTGGCTCATGGGAGATTAAATTGCAAATGGTTGCTCCATTTTGGTGTGACGGCAAAGCTAATACATGAAGGAGTGTGTTTGGATTTCTCTGATAATAACCATTGTAGTTGAGGTCTGGTGACTCCATGATTTCCATTTCAGTATTTTGCACTCTAAGGAACAACAGTATGACAGTCATTGATATGGGTCCTCTTGCCAACTGTGGCTACGGCTAGAGCCGGCCCTTACTCGAACAGTGCACTGGGCAGACAGATATGTGGCGCCCTCGTTGCTGAATAAAATGATGTAGCAGGGGCCCCTTTTGTGTGGGAAATACAGCAGCAATAGGCCTCTGAACACAAACACCTTCACTCCCACACCCCCAACTCTCTTGAATCAACCAAAAGATTACCTCCATCATGCGGAAGCCACGTTGTTTGTTGGGGGAGGGGGTTGTTGATGTGTGGCAGCAGGAGGTGAGAAGGAGATGCGAGGGCAACTATGAGGCTGAGAGTGTTAAAAGAGCCTGTGCACCATGTTAAAATGATTAAAAGGGCTTTACACTGAATGACTGGAGTCATGTGGGAGGGACTCTGCTGTTTGCATGACACTTATGCAGACAGCTCTGTGCGCCCCTCTGAAGATCATCGCCCTGGGCCTAACTCTCCCATGCCAAAAGCCAGCTCTGGCTAAGGCCACTAGGTGCACCTCATTGAGGCACAGTAAGTACACCTGGAAGAAACAGAGAACAGGGATTCATATCCTAATGTGTCTGGCCAGGGTTGTTGTGAAAGGGACTCTCGGTTTCCTCTTGCCAACACTTAATAGTATTTAATGGTCAATAGTTTAATTACGCCCAACCCCATTGTGTGGTTACTAAAATGTCAAAGAATCTAACCGTGACCCACATCATTTGATGTATAGATATATGTGTGTGTTTCCCCTTGTGGACTGAAATCTGATTTTATATAGAGAGTATAATGTTTGTTCAACTAAACCTTGATTTTGCCACAGTTACATTTGGTATTTTCAAAGCACACCCTCTTACAAATTTGAAGATGACGGTTCCTGGTTGATCTGTTATCACCTGTTATCTACCATTGGCATTAAGATTATCTTAAACTAATGTAAATTAGCCAAGCACATCTCCAACTGTGCACTTGGCTCTGCTTTACTCACAGTGCAGATAACACAATGCTTCATTAATTATGCTTCTAAAATCACTCTAGAATAAATGAGATGAATTTCTAGAAAAAACAAACCTTCCTGAAAAATTATTATTGCTCACACATTAGCACTAACGGGTGCCAACTCTCATTACCTCCAATGTTGCGCTTACTATATTCAGATATGCCTTAAAATATTCTTACTTATACAAAGATTTTAATTACTTACTAACCTTTTTATATCAGATGCTGGATTAATATGAGCGTTCAGATTACAGTAATTGCCATGTCGAGATTATTATGTTAATTCCTTTTGTTTCCTCTTTATATGATGGCTCCAGACATCCAATCCTGATCCAAATGCTAATATTCCATAAATGAGACTTTACACAAAGTTTATAATATAGCCTGCCGTAGCGGGCTATACCGCCTATTAAAGGCCTGCTCCAGCGTTAACAAGGGAGCGGAACTTTAATAGTCGGTATAGCCGGTATAGCCCAGCTACGAAGGGCTATAAGGCCATTAGAACATTCTGCCACTAGAGGGCAGAATGTTCTAATAAATAAAAGAAAGGCGACTCGGAGCCCGAGGGGGTTTAAATCCCCTCGAGCTCTGAGAGGCCTTTGTTCACAGCAATAGCTGTGAACAAAAGCAACATTGGAATGTTGCTCTGCGGGCCTTTACCGGCCCGTAGAAGCTCGGAGCACTCCATTGTGTTCAATGGAGTGCTCCACATTCCAGTGTTCTAATACCATGTTTAGCATGATCTCTGGGTTATTATCCCTCCAATTTAGTACCTTTTATGTGTATGTTTCTTTTGAAAATGCAATACAATTCATTTGAATTTAAAGAAAGAGAGATGCTCTCACAGTGAGTCAAGCAAACACCTCAGCAGCATTCTAGTCATGTGCTAGCAGAACCTTATGAAGCAGTGATTGAATGACCCCTGTTTATTAATAGACTGGAGGATTTGTGAAAGTATGCACTTCAAACAACTCTGCAGTTACAGATGTGACATCATAGCTGCTTAGTGCGATTGCCAGAGAGGCCTCCTCAAATGTCTTCATTTCTGCGTGAGCGTAAGAGGCAGCATTCACTCACACTTAGAGCCATCCTGAAGCCTTGTATTGTGGCTGGATCAATGTTTGGTTCACTTTGTGAAAACATGCTCAAAAACTGTTCCTATCTTTTTCATATTTACTCATAGAGACAAATGGCAATAACCATACATGTGATCACAAATGTATTCACTGTTACTCAAATATGAATGTTGTTTTCTATTTGCTTGAAGCTTCCCACGGAATTGTATTAATTGCAAACCTTTCATGGACTTACCAGACCCAGAAGCCATTTTTTTCCATGTTGTACATTGCACATTTTACAGTAGCGTAACCTTGTTTTTAAACCTGGCAAAGGTGGGGGATTTTGTAAGAAGGGTTGAGCTGGTATTTTGTATATGAATGATATCTTCCTTCCAAGCCTGTCCTGCGTTTACTTGAGGGGAAGATTCTAACATCTCGACATTAGATGCGTTTTGCTGAGATCAACAGGTTTCTGTCACATGGTCATATTATGCTGACTTGAGAGAAATTCTATATATAATAGGTCAGTTTTACATGTTGTTTAGCTCTTAGCTCCTACTGATCATTTTCTAGGTACATACCTGGTCAGTTGAAATAGCAACTGTCTTTTGATCTTTGCTTTGCCACCTGCTGTTTTTCATTAAACGCTAGTCTGACTTTAGGCTTCCCAATGTGTTGTGTTTTATTTTTAACTTCCTGTTTCAACAGGATGAATATAACTCAACGTGGAGAGTCTACATTCCAATAACAGGGATGTCAATGTCCAGGGGGGTTGTACATCAGTTTCCTACTATGGTATGTGTTGTAATGAGCCAGGAGACGCCAGGTAAGTTGAAGAAGTATTTATTTAAGTTACAGCTGAGCCATCAAGCAGAGCAGCGGAGGCGACAGCAGACACCAACTGACACCGCTGGAACGCCCGGTGCAGAACCCTCACGCAGTGAGGTTCCGAACCAGGGATGTTCCACAACAAGCACAGACTACTACATGGGTCTTCCCTTAAAACAAAACAACTAAAGGAAATTTACCAGAAGGAATAAAAGAAAACAAACAAGTAAGTTGAAGGTACCTGTGAAAGAAAGAAAAGGTTAAACAAAAACAACAAAGCACAGCCTAAAGATAAAATACAGCACCTGAAAAGAAAAAAAAACTTCAAAAAGGAACTAGATTATATTCTATAGCGAGAAGGAAGATTCCTAACTCGAGCACTGCGCCTCAAGGCAGGCTGGCCCGCACACTCTAAACTCCTCTCAACACTTTCATTACCAACACCTTCACCAAGAGCACAACTTTTCACTAGAAAACACTTGTTCCACCACTGTCCATTGATAAGTTTAACAGAATTCCCTTTCTCATCCACAACTCTGACCGAAGGACCAAACTTGGAAGAACCCTTCCTCACATGCACGGGTTTCTTCACACGGACACAATCACCAATACAGATCTCCACGCCTTTCACACTCTTCTTGGAGTCAAAGTATCTTTTCTGCTTACTTTGAGTCAAACTTACATGACCCCTCACACTGTCATCCGACCACTGTTCACCTTTGACCCACTTGCTCATCCAACTGGGACAAAAGGCGGTGGCAGATCTCCGACCACGTAACAACTCAAAAGGAGAAACGCCAGTGGTTGAATGTGGAGTGGTACGGTAAAACCAAAGCATAGTTTTCACAGAATTGGCAACAACACATTTTTTTTTAAGAGCCCACTGTATGCACTCCCCCAACCACCTGTTCATGCGTTCAACTAGACCATTGGTCTGGGGGTGGTACAATGAACTTTTGAGGTGCTTGATACCACAAGTGTGAAGAGAATCCTCAACCTCACTAGCAACAAACTGGGTACCATTATCAGTGACCAGAAACTCGGGAAAACCTTCCTTCATAAATATGTCATTAAGGAATTCGACAACAGTCTTAGAGCCCACCTCCCACACAAACTTGACCTCTGGCCACTTGGAGTAGTAGTCCATCAGGACTAAAGCAAACTTAGATGATGGATCAAGGGCATGGAAAGGACCTACAATATCAAGCCCCAGCTTCACCCATGGTGCAGATGGCAATTCAATTGGCGAAAGAGGGGGTGTGCGCAATTTGGCAGTTTTGTCACAGCTAGAACAGATCACACATGACTTGACAATCTCATCCACCTCCCTGTCCATGTAGGGCCACCAAAAGGAGAGACGCACCCTTTTTTAGTCATTGTTGCTCCCAGATGCCCCTCATGCGCATGCCTTATTAAAGCAGCCCTCAAACAGAGTGGGGGAAGGAGCTTGTCTCCTCTCATCAACAAACCATCCTCGATGGATAATTCATCTGTCACCTGCAAAAATGTTTTGTATTCAAAATTCAGGTTCCTTTCCTTAGGCCATCCTCTCTCGACATACTTCATGACCAAGGACAAAGAAACATCAGCATTAAGGGCCTGACGCCACTCGCATTCAGAAACCGCACATAACTGTGGAAGATCTACAGCGGTCACAATAAACTCCTCCTTGTCCTCCTCGCCCATGACTAGTTCATCTTCTACAATGTCAGAAGAACGTGAGAGGTAATCCGCACACCCATTCTTGCTTCCAGGAATGTACTCAGCACAAAAATCAAACTGCATAAGTTTAGAAGACAAAGTGCAATCCTAGGAGTGAAACTCCTGACATTCTTCCCACTCAAAATAAAAACTAAGGGCTTATGATCGGTCTGTAGGCAAAACTTTCTCCCCCAAATGAAATTTCGAAACTTCATCACTGCCCACCAGCACGCCAGTAGTTCCTTCTCGATAACTGAATATTTTTTTTCAGAAGGAGACAATACTCTGGAGGCAAATCCAATTGTCCTGACCTCCCCCCCTTTGTTCTGGGTAAGTACAGCCACCACACCAACATTGCTGGCATCCACCATCAGAGTGCAAGTTAGCGAGGGATCATAGTGTTTTAAGACCTTAGGCGACACAAGTTGTTGTTTCACCCACTCAAAAACACTTTGACATTCAACACTCCACTCGAATGCAACACCCTTCATAAGCATTTGTGACAAAGGCCTCAACTTGCTAGCGAAATCTTGCACGAACCGTGAATAAAATTCACATAGGCCAAGGAAGGACTTGAGACTAGTCTTGTCGGAGGGAGCTTTGGATTTGACAATTGACTCTACCAGACTAGTCTTCGGGAGAATCCCATTTTCCTTGACCAAATGTCCTAAGTACTCAACCTCTCTGGTCATGAAAACACATTTGTCTCTACATAGCACCACACCATTGGACTGGAACCTAGACAGTACTTCTTGAAGAATAGCTTCATGGGTCACTCTGTTGGGTGCAAAAACTAGGACATCATCTTGGAAAACAGATAGCCCTTCGATCCCCTTCAGCATGTTACTCATAAGCCGCTGAAAAACTGATGCAGCCGACGCAAGGCCAAACGGCATGCGGACATACTGGTAGGTGCCAAAAGGGGAAACGAATGCAGTGAGATGCCTTGATTCAGGGGATAACTCTACCTGATGGTAGGCAGACGCTAAATCCAATTTAGTGAAGATTTTCGCATCCTTCAAACCTGCCAACAATTCATTGATGTTCGGTAGCGGATGGGAATCCACCCAGATTTCTTTGTTCAAGCAGCGGAGGTCAACACAGACTCTCAGCTCATCGTTCTGCTTCCGTGTGACCACCAGTAGAGATAACCACAGGGAGGAATCAACTGGCTCTATTATCCCTTTAGCACACAGATAATTAAGTTCTTTTTCAAGATCCTCCCTGACACTAAAGGGAACATTCCTCAGCTTATGTTTGATGGGTTTTGCGCCATCTTTCACAATAATCTTGTGCTGGAAGTTCCTGTTCTTGCCAAGTTCACCAGAGAACATGTGAGGGAATCTGTTGATTAAAACTTCAAGATCTGGATTGTCCCTTACAACAAGGACCTGTTCTGTGGTCCCAGGCCTAAGCACCATGCCAAATAATCCCTGGTGGAACCAGCCCAAGATGTTCAAGCCTTTGTGTACTACATACAACTTTCCAGCAATCTTTCTACCCCTGATTTCCATAATATCTACAATGTACCCTGACAAATTGATCTCACGCCCTTCGTATGAGACTGCCTTATGATCAGGGGGTAACAAAGACCTGGAAGGCCAAGTCGCATCAAGGAGGTCTTGTGTGATCATGGAGATGCGAGCACCAGAGTCCACAAGGAGCTTCAGCACTCTATCCCCAACCAAGATCTCCACATAAGGATCAACACACATTTCTGGGTTTCCCACCATGATTCCATCCTCCCGTACAACCGATACCATGTCACTGAGGTCTTTAGTGACAAATTCTTCATCATCATCAAGCATGCTTCCATCAACAACGCACTTGACAGAAGAGGGTTGTGAGAATGATTTGTTCTTGCTGGCCCGACACACTTTAGCAAAGTGGCCCGTTCTGTTACAGATTCTACAAGTCACAAACTTAGCTGGGCACTTACCACCTCTCATATGAGTCTTATACCCACATCTAAAACAAATGTTGCTTTGGGAAAAGAAAGCATTCTGTCTTTCTCCCACACTGGGACATGGTCTGTCAGTGGATTTATTGTCTCTGTCCATATTTTCTTTGACTTTAACGGCAGAGACAGGCTCACTGCTTTTGCCATCCAATTCTTTTGCTGACAATTGTGAGGTCTCGATGCTCTTTGCTACTCTGATAGTTTTGTCCAAAGTCAGATTTCCCATAGAAAGAAGCTTTTGCTTGATGGTTTTATCCGTACAATGACAAATGAATTGATCGCGCACCAACTGGTCCGCAAAGTTCTCAAATTGACATTCAGACACAAACCTTCACAAACCTTCACAAACCTTCTCAGAGCTGTAATGTAGTTGCCAGTCTGACCCTGTGCCTGGCTGATGACGGCTGTAAGCCAGAAACCGGTCCCAGGATGCTTGTTTCCGGTCCAGCGAAGACATGGCTTGGCAGTTCGGACTGGACTGTTCCCATGAGGCACAGGGTCAGACTGATTTGCATATGGCCATGTCTGAACTGGGGTGGCGGAGTGAGCTAAAGAATGATGATGGATTAAACCCAGATCAGTTGACTGGGGGTGAGTGCTTGCAATGTTCAACACTCCGTCCATCATCCCCTTTGGTTTTGTAATGTAGTTGTCAACATCTTCACCAGTATTTTGTACACGTAAAAAGAATTTGTGACGGAGTACAACTAAACTGGGTTGAACGTCAAACCTCGTCTGGAGCCTTTTAACAGTGTCTTGGTATTCATCGAGGACGTTCTCACCAACAATAGCAGGTGGAGGAAGATGTTTTAGATTTGCTCTTCCTTCAAAACCTAAAGAGTGCAGCAAAAGGTACTTCCTGTGCTCTGCTCTGAATCTAATCGCACCAATCGCGCCAAGATATGTTTCAAACTCGTCAAACCACTGTTTCCATTTGATGGGTGGTTCACCAGGTGTCTCGAGAAGCGGTGGAGGAGGTGTGACTGCCTGCACGTTTGAGCAGACTACTAAAGAAAACTGGCCCTGCAAAAAACAATAACAGGCCAAAACAAAAAAATGAAAATCTCCTCCAAAGTGTAGATCTGTGTAAAGTTTCCCTGTTACACTCCTGTGAAAAGCTGATAAATTTCGTTGCAATTACTGCCGGACAAGTGTTATTTGCAGTGACAGGTTGCTGTTCAAACTCTGAAAAGCATAATAACTTAACAAATGTCGTGCTACTAAAGACTTTATCCCCGCTTTAAAACATTGCACAGTACCTGTGAATACGAAAACTGGACCGCCTGCTGGACTTTTCATTTCATTATGACACAGGTTTATGTGTGGCGAGCAGCGGCAGGCTTCGTTCTTCAGTGTCCCTTCTGTTCAACAAAGAAAGCACTGTGACGTAGAGACCAGGAAAAGTGCTTGCGTTCCACTGCTGAAACGCATTAGCGCGGTGACGTATCTGCACGTCTTGACATCACCCACGCTTCCGTGTATACGTTGCTGGAACGCAGGTCTCCCAATGCGTTCCAGCTGCCCACTGACCTCGTTTTTCGCCGCTATGCCTCAATTCTGCTCAGGATCGTCGCAACGTGTTCATTCAAAGCGCCGTGAAGATCGGAAACGGAGTACTCCGTAGACGACTTCCAGTTTCCTGCATGGGACTCTGATCTTCTTCACGCCAGCAGTAGACGAGGATTCTTGCTCCGATGTGCTTGGGTCCGTGTTGATGGCCCAGCGCTCGTCGCCAACAAAGATGTTGTAATGAGCCAGGAGACGCCAGGTAAGTTAAAGAAGTATTTATTTAAGCTACAGCTGAGCCATCAAGCAGAGCATCGGAGGCGACATCATCACCAACTGACACCGCTGGAACTCCCGGTGCAGAACCCTCACGTAGTGAGGTTCCGAACCAGGGATGTTCCACAACAAGCACAGACTACTACAGTATGGATGAACCGTTCCCTATTTGACCTCCTGAGTTGGAAGAGTTAATGCCTGAACTCGGGAAGGCCTTTTGTTGTGCAACAGCATGTCACTCTACTGGGCACTGATGGACATGGTGAACATGGGGCGTGAGGTACAGTCTTTTTGGTTTTTATAATTATATACACACCGTGAACTTACTTGTCTCTTGGATACAAGAGCCAGACTAAAAGATACACAGTACCTTTGACAACAATTCACACAAAAAACAGGACTAACTCCTGAAACAGAGAAGTTTTGTCTTTTTAATGCTTTACTGAAGTTCAGAAACCAAGGCACCTTCTCCAGTGCCTGCAAGTGGGTATTTGCCAAAGAGGATTTCTGAAGTGAGGAACAACAGTGCCCTCTCCATTCAAAGCAACATGTGAGCACAGCCAGTAAACTTTCTTCATCTGAACGTATCATTCAGACTGATGCATCTGATGATCTTCTCTCTTCAGGATGATGAGCGATCTTATGGATACCTTTGAAGGTCACTGAGCTCCTGAAAGACGATTCTCTTCTTGACAGCAGAATAATGCCAATGTCTCGAAACATGAAAATTAGGACTCAGTTTTTCAAGCACAAAACCACCCGAGGTGAAGCTATTTGCATACTCAGTAATCTGTCAAACTGAAAATAAGGAACATTGCATTAGAATAATCCAATTTAGCTCTCTATGGTTCATCCAAATGATATAAATGTATCTCCTAAAACACAGAGCTGAATACTAAACTAATTTGATAATTTGATTCCTCTAGGCTGCAAGTGGAAAGGGTGGTATAGCTAAACGCCACTGCGAGGTTGCGAGTGGCTGCGAAAAGCTCTCTATCTAACCTGGGGCCTTTCTGTTGATCCTGCCACTTGAGACCCACTTTGGAGAGCAGGGGAGGCTTGGCAATGTGGCGGGGGGGTAGTCAGAGGAGCATGGAGAAAACCTCTCCATTTCTTCTGTTGCCTGCCATGGAGCCACAGCCATGCTCTCCAAGAAGGCATCATGCTCCCCCCAACTGATTTTATAGTAGTGCAAGCTGAAGCCAACGTGCAGCATATGGATCAACAGCTGCGGTGGTGATCGCTGCCCTGATTACTGGGCACTGCACTTGGTAGGGGTAGCCTCCTCCCCTCCCACCCCCCACTGGCTAACCACTGTCGACTTCTCCTGTGACCCTAGACATCCTTTCTGGAGGGTCAGCCCCACCCCTGGACCTGGACCATAACCCGGGGGGGGGGGGGGCATATGGCTGGGACCTTCCTTGTGGGATACCATGCAAGAGTCATCCTCCTGAAGGCTACTTTTGATCAGCAGTGACCAGTGGGGGAATCATCCGCCTGCTGTGGAGGGACTGCGGGGATGGTGGCTAGAGCCCCTTCTCAAAAAATAATACAAAGCACAGGAGTAAACCCGTTAACCCAGTTGAGACCGGGTGGAGTATATAACAAAAACAACAGTGTCTCAACCGGTAGTCATTAGCAAAGGCAATTACAAAGAGTGTATAAATCACTTGAGGGAGGAGAAGAAAAGAAAGGGAGACCACGAGCAGGTTTCATAGAATATAAGGTGTTATTTGTAAGTAGTTATATCAGCACTACAGTACAATTTTACTGAAAGTAACCATAACAACCAAGTGTGCACTGAACGTGCTAGTGTTGGTGAACGGTGCAGTGACACAAAGGTGATGAAACAGCGTAAACGGCGGAAAAACAGTAAAAACAAGTAGTTATGAGGTCAATGATACAAGCCAGATCAACATAAGTCAAGTATTATGATTTAGACAGAATTGATTGACCCCATGGACGCCACAATTTGCACTGAGTAGTCGACGGCGTTTCGACCTGTTCGATATCAGGTCATCTTCTGGGTGACAGTATTTAGTGGGAGTGGCTGTGCACTTCCTGGTTTGTTCTGTGGCTTCCTGTGTGGTTTGCTCTTCCTGCTTGTGGCCATGGGAGATGAGGATTCCTCTCCGGTGCCTGCAAAGTCTATATCCAAGCGGAATAATGTTCAGGAGCTGCAGAAGGATTACCTGTTGCAAATTTCCAGGTCTGATTTGTAGGATTAGATTAATTCTGCTGTGCAGGCTGCGCTGCTTGAACCTTCCGCTAAGAAATCTAAGGTGGAGGATGATGAGGACATGGACAATTCCCCTAAGAGGAAGTAAATCCAGGGGAAGGTTTTTTCGGACATGTTGGTCCTTGCTCGTGAGGTATCGGGGTTTGATCCTAAGTCATTGTCTGATGAGGGGTTTTACTCCCAGTATAGTACCTCGGTGGTGGATGACCTCCCTTTTCATGATGTCATCAAGGACATTCTGGCTAGGGAATGGCTTGAGGTCGACAAGCAAGGGATTCCTCGCTTTTTGGGGAAGCAATATTGCCTGGCGGAGTTTGATACCCAGTTTCCTCAGGTTCCTAAGGTCAATACTATTTTGTTCTCCATGGCTTCTTCTTCTTCATCTTTGTCTTCGGAAGAGGCTTCCCTTGCTGACCCAGTTGAGCGGAAGGTGGAGTCCGCTCGCAAGCGTTCTTATGCTGCTTCTCATTTTGGGGTTTGGGCTAGCACCTATTCTGCCAATGCTTTGCAGGTCCTTATCAAGAATTTTGAGAAATTGTTTGACTGTCTTCAGGATCAGGGGGATCCCACTCCTATCTTGGCACAGATGGAGGTCAGGGCTCAGTTTCTGTCTGATGTTACTTTTGATACTCTGTGGGCCTTCTCCTCAGCTGCTGTGGCAGCGGTAGCTGGTCGGAGGTCTCTCTGGACCAAGCCCTGGCTTCTTGATGCTGCTCAGAAGGCCTTGGTTCATAAGCTGCCTTTTGAGGGTCCCCAGCTTTTTGGGGACGATTTGAACACGATGGTGCAGCGGTCTGTGGAGGAGAAGAAGTTGTTGAATCCTTTTCACACTTTGCAGAAGAAGAAATCCTTTTTCCATAAGCAATGGTTTCAGGGTGCTCAGTCGTCTTCTCAGCCCTTTAGTGGTCGGGCCTGTGGTCAAGGGGCTGCGTACCATTATAAATCCCGGCCTCAGCAGCAGCCCCAGGGTGCTGTATATAAATGACTATGCCAGGGTGGGGGCTCAGCTCCATTTGTTCCTGGATCGTTGGTCAAGTTAGATTTCCGAGCAGTGGGTCCTGTCGATCATTGATCTGGGTTACCGAATTCGGTTCTGGGATCATCCCCCTTTAGACTGTTTTCGCGTAACCCCATTGTCAAAAGACCTCGTGAAACGATCTGCCATGTTGTCAGGCATCGGCCTGTTATTATCAAAGGGTGCTGTTGTCCTGGTTTCGGTGGCAGAGCGGGGCCTGGGCCTATTCCGTTCTATTCCTGGTCAAAACACCCAATCGTTCCTTCTGCCCGATTCTGAATCTCAAATCTTTGAACAAGTTGGTGCGGCTGGATCATTTTCGGATGGTCACCTTACAGTCCGTCATTCCCCTCATCCAGGAGGGCGATTTTTTAGCTTCTCTGGATTTAGGAAACGCATATTTTCACGTTTCTGTCCATCCGGAAAGTCAGTGGTTACTGAGGTTTGAAGTGGACGGGTTCCATTACCAGTTTCGGGTGTTGCCTTTTGGCCTCTCTACTGCTCCCTGGACTTTTACCAAAGTATTGGCTCCTGCTGTGGGGGTTTTGTAGCATCAGGGTGTCTCTGTGTTTCCCTACATTGATGATTGTCTGGTCTCTGCTTCCTCCCTCCCTAAGGATCTTCTGGTGGTGGAAGCAACGATGACCATGTTCCAGGGTCTGGGGTTCAAGTTGAATCTGGCAAAGTCTCATCTGGTTCCTGTTCAGAGACTTCAGTTCATTGGGGGACTTTTGGACACCTTGCAGGGGGCAATGTTTCTCCCTCCTGTTCGGATCTCTACCCTACAGACTCTGCTGTGGGACCTGCTGGGTCGCCCTTCTGCCCCGGCTCAGGTTTGGTTGCGGGTCCAGGGGTTGATGGCTGCCACCATGGCTGTGGTTCCTTGGGCTCGCCTGCACCTCAAACCCTTGGTGAATCACCTGTTGGCCCAATGGGACCCCTCCCAAGCAGATTACGAGGCTCTGGTTCCTCTCTCCCCTGTTCTGGTTCAGGATTTGGACTGGTGGCTTTGCACTCCCAATCTAGAGAAGGGGGTGCGTTTTCAGCTTCCTCCTCTCCTCTTGTTGACAATGGACGCCAGTCTTTGGGGGGCCATGTTGGGGTCCTTTGAGGCCAAGGGTCAGTGGTCTCAGGGGGACAGTACCCGTTCCTCGAACTGGCGGGAGTTGGCGACCATTTGGCAGGTGATGCTGTTCTTTCAGATTTCTCTCCAAGGGGCGAATCTGTTGGTTCGTACCGTCAATCAGGTGGCTCTTTGTTACTTGAACCGCCAGGGGGGACCAGGTGCGCGTCTCTGAATCTGCTGGCTTCCATGATTTGTGCCTGGGCGGAGTCTCACCTGTTGGCATTGCAGGCTGTTTACATTCAGGGGCATCTGAACTTTCATGCAGACAGCTTGAGCCGCGACCTTCCATCCTCTGTTCTGTACCATCTGTCTGTTCCTTTGTTCCGGGACCTTTGTCTTCAGTTTGGGACTCCCTGGATCGATCTTTTTGCTTCCCCTTACAACGCTCTTCTCCCCCGATTCTGTTTCGAGGTGATTTGTCCTCAGGCTTGGGCGGTGGATGCTCTCTCGATTCCTTGGCCCTCGGGCCTTCTGTGTGCCTTCCCTCCGATTCCCCTCCTCCCGAGGGTGCTGTAGAAGATTCGGGGGGAGAGGGTGTCTGTGCTGTTGATTGCTCCTTTTTAGCCTTGCTGCCTTTGGTTTCTGCTCCTGATGCAGCTGGCAGGGGGCAGGTTTGTCCAGTTTCCTTTGGTTCCTCTCCTGTCTTTGCCCAGTCTTTGTCACTTACATCTGACGGCCTGGCTCTTGAGCGGCTGACATTGGAGTCTTTGGGCTGTTCTTCTATGATGGCCTGTGACATTCAGCAGTCAAGTCGACCTTCGACCATTAAGAGCTATGGTAAGCATTAGAGCTCTTTTGTCTCTTGGTGCTCCTCGCATGGTGTGGATCCTGTCGTTGGGGATCCGGCTTCTATTCTTGAATTTCTTTTAGATGGGTTTTTGAAAGACCTGTCCCCTTCTACCTTGTCTGCTCAATGGGCTGTGGTTCGGGCGTGTAGGGGTCCTGGGGCCTCCTTGGAGGTTGATGCTCCTTTGGTGAGTCGGCTTCTGCATAGTTTGCGGCTTCGCCGTCCAGTCACTCCTGTGATTGTGCCTTCTTGGGATTTGCCGACTGTTTTGAGGGGTCTGCAGTTGCCCCCTTTTGAGCCTTTATAAGAAGCATATTTATTGTGGTTGTCTGCTAAGGTGGCTTTTCTGTTGACCATCACCTCCGCTAGGCGGTTGGGTGAGTTGGGTGCTGTGAGAAGCTGGCCTGCTATAAGATGTCCACTAATGTAAGTGGACATCTTGCACCAGTCCAGACAACCCTTATGGTGATTTAAGAGGTCTCAGACAACCTTAGAAAGCTATCCAAGTGGTAGCTGTGGTGAGCAGCCGTCAGGCTTAGTCTTGAAGGATTGTAAAGCAGCTTGCTTTACCAGAATGCAATCTTATGGTATAGATTAAATGAAAAGAGAACCACACAGGAGTTATAAAAAATATGTATTTATTATATAACACTATCTAGTATATTACAGTATCTCCCACACGGAGATAGACACAAAGCACACAATACTTTAGCGAATAAATCACAGTAAATAGCACTAATACACAATGGGCTCCGGGGGGGACCAAACCATATACTAAGAAAGTGGTATAAGAACCACGACTCGAGTCAGGACGATGTTGAGAGTACGCAGAATTGCTGGGGACCCACAGAACCACCCAAGTTAAGCAGATAGGGACTCCACGGAGAGTGTGTGCAGTGTGTGAACACAACCTCAGGCTCCGTACAAGTCTATGTGCAAGTTGCGGTTGGAATTTTAAAGTTTAGGGACCCTTCCCAGTGGACACTGAAGAAACCCCGTGGAAGACAGAAGGTTGGAGAGCCACCCCACCCGTGGATACCAAAGTACCCAAGTTAGCTATCCCAGTGAAGCTAGGTGCATAGGTGTGAAGTGGTGTCGGAACCGCTGTCTAACCTAATGGAGGACTTCAGGAAAGTGCCGCTGCTGGAAGAGGAGAAAGTGTCTGTGGGAATCCAAACATGGATTCTTGAAGAAGAGTACCTGAAACCAGAGGGGGCAGAGTCTATGTCACTAGGGAGTGACCAGGAGACTTAGAAGACGAATGCCCTCCAATGTCGGGTGCTTCAGGATAGTTGACGGTGACCTTGATGCTGCAGCTGTGGGAACCAGGCAACCCTGAGGAAGACCAGGACCTGGGTACGAGCTGTCCCATGAAGGATGTCGAGAGCTGAGGGGTAGGTGTCCAGCTGGAACACCAACAAGCCTTGGCAAATGCAACCCACACAGGAAGTCAAGAAGATGCACAGTTTGGACCAGCAAGGTCCAGAAGACTCACCACAAGCAGGGGAGTCAGGGCAGGCCCCGATCAATCAAGGGAGCCCAAGGACCCTCAAATGGACCCACAGGCCGGAGGCACAGTAGTCGTGAGGGGACTTCGAGCAGCTCACCAAAAGGAGAAGGCCACGGTGCACACGAGGTGGTGTGGTTGAAGATCTTGGTGCAAGAAGTTGCCGGAGGTTGGGGCTACTTGGAGCCCAATGCACTTGTGCTGAGTTGCCAACAAGCATATGCACTTGCAAAGGTACACGGTGCACAGGGGTTCTGTTAATACAGCCCCCACGAGGGATTCTGAGCTCAAACTTCGTGAGAGGGCAGCTAGGGCCTTGGGAGCCATAAATAACCACAAACTGTGTTGTTGAACCCTTCGGAGTCCTCAGTAGCTCGGGATCAGCAGACCGGTCAGCAGTGTTGCGGTGCCTACGAATGTAGGGGAGTGACTCCTTCACTCCAAGGGAGATTATCTTCAAGTGTCTTGGATGCTCCACAGGTCCTGCACGGATCCTGTATGGTTCACGGGCACGGACGAGGCAGCAGACTGAAAGGGAGACGAGGTCAGGCCCAAACGAAGTCCAGAAAAGTCCAGAGTGCCCAGACAGTAGAAGTGCAGTGGTTTCAGTTCTGTATCTTGTCCACGATGAATCTAGGGACCTACACCCAGGTAAGCCCTTAAGTACCCTAGGGAAAGGGTTGGGAAGATTCAGGGGATCCTCCAAGGGCAGGGTCTGGATAGGGGGGTGGTTACGCCCGTATCCTTTGTCCAGTTTCGTGCCAGAGCAGGAGCCAATGGCTACCAGGACTGGTTTGAACTGGACTATGCACAGGGACACCAAATGTGTCCCTCATGCAAACTTTCAGGTGCTGGCAAGCACACCCAACCAGCCCTAATACAATAAATCCTGTTTGGGAGGTGGTCACACCTCCCTGTGACAGGATGCCTATTGTTCTGCCTTCCCCTGCTCGAGCTTGGCTCAGCAGCAGGAGGGCAGAAATGTGTCTCCGGTCGGCAGCAACCATTTTGTGCTGTCCGGGACTAGAAGGCTGATACCGGTAACACAGAGAGCCTAATGGAGGGCTCTCCTGGTGGGTGGGATCATACCTCCCACACCGGGAATGGTGTGGGCGGTATGAGTCCAACATGTTTGATACCAAACACGATAGGGTTCGTTGCAGCCGTTTTCGAGATGGTCATCGCACGGTCACGTAATGCCCCTCTATATTAGTATATGGCTGCTTCACTGGCAACCCGGGAGAATGGACTCCGTAGGCTGCAGGAGTGTCCTGCTCATCCAGGGGCCCCCTCTCTTTTAGAACCAAGCACCCTGCTCTCAGGATTGCAAAGGCCTGCTATAGGGGTGACGTATAGGTTTTAAGTGCAATGACCCTTAGATATAGTAAACCTATATCTTTAGTAAGTGGTGCATGCACCAACTTACACAGGCTGCAATGGCAGGCCTGTAGTTCCTTTTTGCATGGCCTCTCATGGGTGGCATAATACATGCTGCAGCCCATGGGAGACCTCTGGAGTACCTATGCCATGGGTAACTGGGTGCCATATAATAGGGACTGACAAGGGTACCCCAGTATCCAATCTGGAGTGTACCTAAGTACATAACATAACAGTTTAGGGAGAAAGCAGATAGACTGGGGTCCTGGTTAGTAGGATCCCAGTCAGACTAGTCAAAAACAGCCTCACATCAAGCAAAAAGTGGGGATAACCATAAGAAGCAGATCCTACTTTCCTACAGGTGCTTTGCTTTTCTCCTTCCCTTATTTGCAGTTTCTGCAGGATAGGGTTGTTTTGCGGCTTGACCCCGTGTTTCGCCCAAATTCCATTTGCAGCAGGAGGTGGTCCTTCCTGATTTGTCTGGGGATGGGGATTCGCTTGTTCCTTCGACCTTGGATGTTCACAGGGCCCTTCAGGTTTACCTCCAAAGTACCCTGGGGTTTCGTCTTTCCACTGTCCTGTTTGTCTCCTGTGGGGGTGTGGCTAAAGGGAAGAAGGTTTCTACTTCTACCATCAGTTGGTGGGTGCTTTTGGCGGTCTGCCAATTCTATAAGTCTGTGGGGCTGCCTCCTCTGTCTCAGGTGCAGGGACTTTTGACTCATTCTGTGTCCGCTTCCTGGGCTGAGGTGGTGGGGGTCTCTATCCAGGAGATTTGTAGGGCAGCAACTTGCAGTCCATCATATGTTTGTCCGGCATTTTCGCTTTGATGTTTTGCATGCCTCTGTGGACAATTTTGCTATTGACGTTTTGAACGCTGCTGTACCTTAATCATTTGTCTGGTTAAATTCTTGTACTTTTGCATGGATCCTTGGTGTCCTGTGTTTTTCTTCTTGCTTTTTTGCTTGTGAGTTCCTCACATGGTAAGGACTGGGACGAGGAGGATGTATGAGGGGGTAATGTTTCGTTACTTACCGGTAATCTTCACTACCCCGATTAAGGTCCTCCTTGTCCCAGTCCTGTTCCCTCCCTCCCTCCCACTGTGTTTGTGTCTGGATTTGTTGATAACAGGCATGGTGGTGGGAGGGAGGGGCTTAAATTTAAAAAACCTGGTATCAGATTCTGATATTCTAATTTACCTTTAGGCACTAACCTGTGAGATATGGACCAGCGGGAGTGATGAACGATGGGAGTTCTACCACACCCCTTAGAGCTCAGTGTGGGAACCTGAGTACTTGGTTGTCCCAAAGAGCACCAAAGGGAATGGAGGAAAGGGACGAAATTAGAAAGCCTGGCCAAACGCTGACGTCATGTCTTCGCACGTGTACTTCCACTCTGGTGACTCTGTGATCTGGACTGAGTGAGTGCTGTGTATCGAGTTAGCGTGTACTGCAGGGAAAGAACACACATTTGTATCAACAATTACACAGCGTTTTTACATTCTCACTTAACAATCCTCTCTCCTCTCAGCCATGCGTTCTTCTCTTGCTCTCTACCTGCTTGTCTATGCCAGGGTTCATGGTAATGTACATTGGAGTGTGAATTTAGCTACATGTTCTAGACCTAGATGCAAACCATGCCTCTGACTGCCTCTTATGGAGGTTTGAACGGTTATTGGTGCAAGACGTGCTTTTTCATAATCTGGTTTCTGTCTGTATAATTCACTGCACCAAGTGAAAAGATGAAGAAAAATAAAAAATAAACCTACCTGCTTTGCCGCCGCCTCTGCCACACGCCTCTCCTCCGTCTTCTTGTCTTCTTCCCCGCTGCTGCCTGCAGCCTGCACCGGAAGCACCCAGGCTTTCGGACTCTACCAGTCAATCACGACGCTGCAGGAGCAACATCGTGATTGGTCTGAGCAGCCTGTTTGGCCAGTCAGGCATTGCCTGGGGAGGCTGGGCATGTTCTCCACGGGGTTATGCAAAACAGCCGAATGGAGAACATGCCAACTACTCATGACTGTTTGGCCAGCCCTAGAGGGCCAGTCAAAGTGTCATTTAGGGAGGGAGTGCAAACCACTCCTGCTCCCTCTTTGGCAAGCCAGCCCCACCCCGCTCAAAGTCACAAAGGAAAATAAAATGATAATAACTTCTTGTTATTATCATTTTATTTTTATTTTACACTGCTAGTGGGGCGACGCTCCTCCGCCTTAGTGGAGGAGCTGCCACATTAACTCACGTACTTTCAGTGTCCAGGACACATGTTTTGGTGTGAATAGACTGCCTGGGGTGACAACGTGGGTCAACAAGAGCACTGGCCTTGGTTTATTCTGAGTGACCATGACACCTGGTGGATGAGTATGTGCTTCCTCCTCAACACTTTTTGCTGTTTGGTGTGGTAAAGACTGTCATGTGGCATATTTGGGAAGGGGTGGCCAAGAGCCCCCAGAACACACCTGCCTGAAAGATATTTGTACTACTAATAGACAAACATGGGTATTAACCCTTCTTTACAGATTAGTTCTAGCCCAAGCCAAGAACAAACTGACTGGGCTTTGTGAATGGTAAGTTACGGACATGGGCCTGGAGCTACCTGATGCGATTGGAATAATGTTCTGTCATATACCCATCACACAAACTGATTCACTACTACAACTTGCACAGGGAATACCTGACCCCCAAACGGATCAATATTATGTTTCCTGGGGCACACAAGACCTGCCTATGGTACCAGCCAAGAGGGGCGGATTTTATCACATTCATGTTTTGGAGGTCTCCATCGGGCCCCACCCTTCAGGGGTGGAGAAGCGAATTGACCAAATGGACTCAATGTGAAGTGGCCCTGTTGAAACTAGATACACAAAAGGGTCAGCGCAGTCCTGAGTATGCACATGCATGGGAGTTGATCCTACAGGACTGTCCACTCAGATGATGAAGGGTGGTTGCTATGACTTTCGGATGGGGAATCCTCTGAAGAGTGATGGCCTGATGCACCCTAACCTAAGCGGACATAGATTACTAGTCGGTCTGGAGCAGCTCTGTTCTGGTATGCTAAGGGTGAGATTGGTGGACCCGGTGGTCCACACTTCGCCCTTTCTCACAGGACAGTATCATTACAACATCCTTGCCTATAATAACACCTCAGTGGCAGTTTGATGAGGTTTCTTTATACTTTTGTTGACTTTACTTTTTTATCCCTCTCCATGTCTGTTGATCTGATGCGCTGTGTTCACATAACTTGTTCCCACACACATGTACTACAGTACTGTATCCTTGATTGGAGATTGTTTTTCTCGATTCAGTTATGTTGTACTCAGCTATGCAAGTGATTCTTCAATTGGTGTTGATACTATCTTCCTTGTTGTAGACTTATGCATGTATGGTATTGCTCCTTATGCATTGATTTAAGTCATACCCAAAACCTCAAAAAATATTTTACATAAAAAGTCTAGTCTGCCAGTACCG
This sequence comes from Calotriton arnoldi, assembly GCA_963921515.1. Classification (NCBI taxonomy): domain Eukaryota; kingdom Metazoa; phylum Chordata; class Amphibia; order Caudata; family Salamandridae; genus Calotriton; species Calotriton arnoldi. The sequence goes on from CAWUFW010003764.1 coordinate 1,515,676, forward strand.
CTAGATCTTCAGTTGTCACTGAACAGTTTTTCTGGAGCAGATTACAAGCAGGTAAATCGAATTAGAATCAGTGCATGAATGGAATGGGAGCCCTCTGGGTGCTCAGCAGGTTCAGCCGAGTTCTCATTAAGATACTTCGGGGCACAGTGATGCTTTCTAGGATACAACACTCTATCCTTGCATATGGGGATTCAAATAAGCTAAGCTTCACCTACTTTTTCTAACAAAAAGACAAAGGTTATTTCTGGTCAGGAAGCATCCTCCAAGCCCTTATAAAAGAGAACGCGTTATCAGGAAGGAGGCACAACATCAGCGTCTTCTAAAAATCCTTGTAAATATTCTATGATCTCTTTGTCAAGAATCATTGATGACCACAGGAGTCCAAAGATGGGGTGATCATTATTCAGAATGCACAAGTCCAGAGATATTGCCCCTAGCACTGTGATAATGCCTGGACACTTTACAGGCCGCTGCCCCACTTGTGTTTTTAATGATACCATACCAATTGTTGTGATTGCTGTAACAATGACCTCAGTGTTTTTCTTAAGCATTGTCGCTGAAAGTGAGCAAGATCCACAACAGATGAGACACAGTCTGCCCTTACAAGGTCAAATAGTATTCTATCTTGTGGGTTTTTTCCTAAGCTTCTAATATTGTACAGGTTGTCCAGCAGATCATCGCCTAGTAGGAAAAGAATCAATCTTCAGCTTTGATGCCAGCCAAGCACCTTGGGTTTTGTTTTTCTTATTTATTTTAAAGTGATTGTCTTTAGAATGGACTTGGAGGACCTATTTGTAAATTGCCAATAATTTCATGCCAATTCACAATACCTTTATGAGAAAGTTAAATACACCATTGAGTTAAACCAATTTTACAGTACGCTTTTAGGGACAGGGCACAAGTACTGTGGCATTGAATATTAGTGATACAAAAGGGGGATGATGGACGGAACGTTTGAGCCAATCAAACACTCACCCCCAGTCAACTGATCTGGGTTTAATCCATCATCATTCTTTAGCTCACTCCACCACCCCAGTTCAGACATGGCCATATGCAAATCAGTCTGACCCTGTGCCTCATGGGAACAGTCCAGCCCGAACTGCCAAGCCATGTCTTCCCTGGACCGGAAACAAGCATCCTAGGACCGGTTTCTGGCATTTCAGCCGTCATCAGCCAGGCTTGCTTGAATCCAGTGGCAAAGTGAGCAAGGGACCCACGTCTGGGCATACCCCGCCAACTTAGGGCGACCAAAGCGATACAAAAGGGGATGATGGACGGAACGTTTGAGCCAATCAAACACTCACCCCCAGTCAACTGATCTGGGTTTAATCCATCATCATTCTTTAGCTCACTCCACCACCCCAGTTCAGACAAGGCCATATGCAAATCAGTCTGACCCTGTGCCTCATGGGAACAGTCCAGCCCGAACTGCCAAGCCATGTCTTCCCTGGACCGGAAACAAGCATCCTAAGACCGGTTTCTGGCATTTCTGCCGTCATCAGCCAGGCTTGCTTGAATCCAGTGGTAAAGTGAGCAAGGGACACACGTCTGGGCATACCCCGCCAACTTAGGGCGACCAAAGCGATACAAAGGGGATGATGGACGGAACGTTTGAGCCAATCAAACACTCACCCCCAGTCAACTGATCTGGGTTTAATCCATCATCATTCTTTAGCTCACTCCACCACCCCAGTTCAGACATGGCCATATGCAAATCAGTCTGACCCTGTGCCTCATGGGAACAGTCCAGCCCGAACTGCCAAGCCATGTCTTCCCTGGACCGGAAACAAGCATCCTAGGACAGGTTTCTGGCATTTCAGCCGTCATCAGCCAGGCTTGCTTGAATCCAGTGGCAAAGTGAGCAAGGGACCCACGTCTGGGCATACCCCCGCCAACTTAGGGCGACCAAAGCAATACAAAAGGGGATGATGGAAGGAACGTTTGAGCCAATCAAACACTCACCCCCAGTCAACTGATCTGGGTTTAATCCATCATCATTCTTTAGCTCACTCCACCACCCCAGTTCAGACATGGCCATATGCAAATCAGTCTGACCCTGTGCCTCATGGGAACAGTCCAGCCCGAACTGCCAAGCCATGTCTTCCCTGGACCGGAAACAAGCATCCTAGGACCGGTTTCTGGCATTTCAGCCGTCATCAGCCAGGCTTGCTTGAATCCAGTGGCAAAGTGAGCAAGGGACCCACGTCTGGGCATACCCCGCCAACTTAGGGCGACCAAAGCGATACAAAAGGGGATGATGGACGGAGCGTTTGAGCCAATCAAACACTCACCCCCAGTCAACTGATCTGGGTTTAATCCATCATCATTCTTTAGCTCACTCCACCACCCCAGTTCAGACATGGCCATATGCAAATCAGTCTGACCCTGTGCCTCATGGGAACAGTCCAGCCCGAACTGCCAAGCCATGTCTTCCCTGGACCGGAAACAAGCATCCTAGGACCGGTTTCTGGCATTTCAGCCGTCATCAGCCAGGCTTGCTTGAATCCAGTGGCAAAGTGAGCAAGGGACCCACATCTGGGCATACCCCCGCCAACTTAGGGCGACCAAAGCGATACAAAAGGGGATGATGGACGGAACATTTGAGCCAATCAAACACTCACCCCCAGTCAACTGAACTGGGTTTAATCCATCATCATTCTTTAGCTCACTCCACCACCCCAGTTCAGACATGGCCATATGCAAATCAGTCTGACCCTGTGCCTCATGGGAACAGTCCAGCCCGAACTGCCAAGCCATGTCTTCCCTGGACCGGAAACAAGCATCCTAGGACCGGTTTCTGGCATTTCAGCCGTCATCAGCCAGGCTTGCTTGAATCCAGTGGCAAAGTGAGCAAGGGACCCACGTCTGGGCATACCCCCGCCAACTTAGGGCGACCAAAGCGATACAAAAGGGGATGATGGACGGAACGTTTGAGCCAATCAAACACTCACCCCCAGTCAACTGATCTGGGTTTAATCCATCATCATTCTTTAGCTCACTCCACCACCCCAGTTCAGACATGGCCAAATGCAAATCAGTCTGACCCTGTGCCTCATGGGAACAGTCCAGCCCGAACTGCCAAGCCATGTCTTCCCTGGACCGGAAACAAGCATCCTAGGACCGGTTTCTGGCATTTCAGCTGTCATCAGCCAGGCTTGCTTGAATCCAGTGGCAAAGTGAGCAAGGGACCCACGTCTGGGCATACCCCCGCCAACTTAGGGCGACCAAAGCGATACAAAAGGGGATGATGGACGGAACGTTTGAGCCAATCAAACATTCTTTAGCTCACTCCACCACCCCAGTTCAGACATGGCCATATGCAAATCAGTCTGACCCTGTGCCTCATGGGAACAGTCCAGCCCGAACTGCCAACTGTCCCTTGCTCACTTTGCCACTGGATTCAAGCAAGCCTGGCTGATGACGGCTGGAATGCCAGAAACCGGTCCTAGGATGCTTGTTTCCGGTCCAGGGAAGACATGGCTTGGCAGTTCGGGCTGGACTGTTCCCATGAGGCACAGGGTCAGACTGATTTGCCTATGGCCATGTCTGAACTGGGGTGGTGGAGTGAGCTAAAGAATGATGATGGATTAAACCCAGATCAGTTGACTGGGGGTGAGTGTTTGATTGGCTCAAACGTTCCGTCCATCATCCCCTTTTGTATCGCATTGAATATTAGTGGCACAGTGCACGGAGTCAGAATACCAGCAAAATAGGAGCCAGAAAAAGGGCGAAAATTAAGGGGTGGCTCACAGAAAAGGCAACTTTGCAACAGTTATCAAGCTCTGTTTCTTTCTTTATTATCTAGGGGGTGACACGCAACTGTTCCTGGAAAACAATAGTGCATCAGGCCCTTTCTGCTGTCCCAGTTTATTTTAATTCTGGTTTGTAAGCCTTACCTTCTAGGCGTAGGCTTGGTGTTTTCATTCTGTGAGGTAAAGCAGGAGCCCTAAATTGGCATCTAGCTGTAGCAGCAAATCATTACAAAAAGCCGAAAGTAGCCCTCCAGCCTACAGAATACCAGTCTGCCTGTCCCGCTGACAATCGTCGCACAATTCCTGGTGCTAAGTGCTCAGATTATTGGATTTCACCCATTTTCAATCTTATCTCGAGCAGCAGGTGCACCTGTGAGCTTTATTTCCTTAGTCAGTTATGTGTCACACATCCGCTTTCATTTGCCACAAGATTTGAGGTTTAAATTAATTCCTTGATAATTTGTAAAGACACTCCTGGCAGCCTAGTTCGGCAATATTTCTCTTGCTGTCCTCATCACATTGTATGCGCTTTTTCACTTCAAGGTTTTGTGATCGTGTGATGTGGATCTCTGTCTTGTTAATTTGGATTTCTATATTTTACTCTGGTTAATGGTTGTTTAGTTTGTCAAGATGTTTGTCTCAAGAGTGCAGCGCCTGTCTTTTTTGAAAACCTAATCCTGAGCGAAATCTGCAGTCGATAACTGTAGTATAGATCTATTTTTTAAATCGTCTGTATTTTTTACACAGTTTGCTGCTGACGTGATTCCTCACCAGCTCGTAATTTTCTTCCAAATATGAGAAATAAAGTGATATGAGCAGCTGCCTAAAATAACACGATGCATAGCAGATTTAACTCTAAAGAAACAGACTGTAATTCTTCTTTTGGGCCCATCACAATATTGTTTTTATTAAAGTGTATAAGGGTTATGTATGATTCGCAAACCTGATAATATGGTTGGTGAAAAGAATTTGTGTGAATTTAGCATTTTTTCTCAACGGCAGATTGTTTTGTAGACAAGATGAACTAGCTTGAGGTATATCATAACAATTATTCTACTGAATGTAGAGGCTTTCAGTATTGTGGTATAAGATTATAGTGGACAAAAAATCGAAGAGCTAAATATCGAAAGCTAAGTGCATATAGAGGAAGTATAGATTTAATATTTCTAACTCCTCATCTACATACCACTTCATTACTTTACAGTAGTGCACTACCATACATTAGGCAGGCACAGGCTAAGATGTAGTCGGCGGTGTTTATTGCTTTCACCCCACTTACACAAAGCAGTACCCCGGGGTCCTCGCAGTTATCGTTTGCATGGGTGTTATGACCATGAAAAGTTTGCCCGTCCCTGCCGACGTCCAATATAAGACCAGACTTTTAGCAGTTTTGAGCAGTGTTTGATGGAGGCTCCATTGAGTCTACTGGACACTCAGTGGGTATTAGTGGGACCAAGAGCCATCTTCATTCAACAGGGCGGTGGAATCCACCAGGACTCTACCGTCTCTAAGGAAACACGGCCCATGTTACTGCTCACCTCATTGGTATGATTTGGTTCACATTACCTTCTGTGTCCAGGCAATGATGTGACGATCTGTAATGAGATGCAAGTTCCAGATGTGTTCTCAGAAGAAGATTTATTCTCGATAGTTACAGATATCAAAGGAGCTCAGGTGGTGCAACCTTCCTCTACAACCCTAAACAGCAAACCTCATTTGTTTAAATGTCAAAATGCCACCTCACCATAAAATGTAAACAATGCTTGCAGCTCACGTAAGAGAGAATGGCACCACAGGTAAGTAATATCCTCACACATAAATACACAGGGAACCAAATAATATATGTCATTATCATGTGAAACACATCACAATATGATCCTGTACCTGTCCAAGAAGTATAAAAGTAACTTGCAAAGACAAGTTGAGATGCACTCCTGTATGGGTTGTCCGCTAGCTAATTTATGCAATATCCAATATACCAAAAGAGACCACCAGTTCTTAACCTGTGATCCACAGACCACTGGGGTTCCACAATGCCTGTTCAGGGGGGTCCATGACTGTTCAGAAAATATAATAATATTAGCATATTAATAAATTGCATAAGATCAGAAAGCATAATGTAAAACTGAGAATTTTAAGACACTTTGTAAATGAGAAGGAATGTGGAGTAGGAAGCTAAAAATGATGTTGGTATTCTTAGCTTGATTTAGAGGAGCAGTGCAAGTACAGCAAACAGTAGTATAGACAATTGGTGGCTTCAATTGAAGCACCAGTATCTGCCGACAGAAAGTTTTGCCCCAGTTTACAGTCATACTTGTCATTAATTAAGAACTCGCAGCATCGTTTCATACTCACTAGATTTCGTATAAATTACCTCCGGTTAATGCTGGGCTTTACTGCAAACTTGTATTCACTGTGGGAGCTCGGTTTGTGTCCATTTGGCAGTTCGTCAATTCAGTATAACTTACACTTTATGTTTATTTGCACTTTTTGTCATTCACCGAGGCGGAAATGTATCATCCCGCTTATGTGCAGGTATAATTTTAGGTAGTGCAGACCAGCTTTGTTTTATGGAACAGCTGGATGGCCCATTGGTGTGCCAGACAATTGCATTTTACCTCTGGCAATGCCTGATATTTAGACGTTGGCTGTCACACTGATCTGAGGAAATATATGATAATATTGAGGAAGGTACTTGTGTTTCAGGCTTTAATGAATTATGTGCTCTTACATTCACATTGGTTTTATCTAATGGTTTTTATAAAACGTTCTGTTGATGAAGGATAACATTGATTTTTTAATTTATAAGACCCGTGAAGTGTTTTATTGATTTTATTGTTCTTAGAATGCTTCTAATGCACAAATTAATTGATTAGTTCAAGATTGTCTTACCGTGAACTCTTTGTAAATGTACCTTTGCTTCATTTATAAGATGAAGTGTTTTAGTGTGAATCCTTTTGAAATGTTCCTTCAATTCATTTTCCAGGATGAATCGGCAATAGCTTGCATATCAATAGGATTTTTTGGATGCAGGTTTTAGAGGGGGACGGGGCAGATAAACGTATTGATGCCACCAAGAGCCTCTCTTAACTCTGCTGCTGGACTCATTACAAGATCAACAAGCATTTGCAATGCAATAGGTCTCGCATTTACGCGAGTTTAAGCTATTGGCATTGTAAATGACAATGCCTTTTAGTTATGTTTTAAAAACGAAAACAAAAATAAAAGGCATTGTTATTTGCAATGTCAATAGCTCAAACTCGCGTAAATACGAGACCTATTGCATTGCAAATGCTTGTTAATGTAGGGTAGGGTTGAGGGGGTTAGTCTTCCTCCTCGCTTTCGAGTCTTTGAGACAACTTTTAAAAGACTGTGGAAAGGAGCAGCTCAACCCTTACTGCACTCCTGCTGTTCGCAATCAATCTCTCCCTTTCTCCTCTCACGGCCTGAGGCCCACCTTGGGGGGAGGGGGTGGGGGTAACTCTAACACCCCTCACCTCCAGATACAAGCTGCGAGAGAACCGACTCAAACCGGCCAGAGCAGCTCCGGCCCCAGTAACACCTTCCCCCTCCCATGAGTTTGCACTTCAGCACTGCTCACACTAGAACCTGCACACACACAGTGACCACTGCTGAGTGCCGAATTCTCTTCCATCTGGGAGAGGAAACGTAATTAAACAAGCGCTGAAAGAACAACAAAAGTAGCAGCCGCAACAGCAAACTCTGAGCTGGAATGCGATTTATTCAACTAGCGCCAACCAGACGGCCAACTCGTGTTGCTACAAAAAACGAAGTTGTGACCTTCGGTAACGTGACTGCTGCTTGTGCACTTATGTAAAGCGCTGCGACGCCTTCGGGTCGGTTTCTCGCTATATAAAACGGCAAAAATAACATGTGCTTAAAGAACAACAAAAGTAGCAGCCGCAACAGCAAACTCTGAGCTGGAATGCGATTTATTCAACTAGCGCCAACACAACTAACACCTCTGATGCAAGGTATGCGCCCCTGACAGACTGTGTGAGCGCCAAAGGTGAACAGGAACAAACAAGAACACAAACAGCACGCAATATTAAAAAAAAAAGTGCGGCCAGTCATTATAAAACCTACCGTCTCACGCCGCCAGTGAAAGATCCAATCCCAGTGGGCGTGGCCTAAAGCGGACAGGGTGGCAACCAGGAGGGGCTAAAAACCCTCTGGCTCAATCAACAAAGTCTGGTTGGAATAATAACGGACGACAAACGACGCACACCAATTACAAATGCGGGCGGAGCTCAGACACGACTTCTGGAATCGGATCGATTCCAAGAAGCCCTCGCATGGCGAGAGCAGCGCATGCGCGCTGCTAACGCCAGGCGAGACCTAAAAAGGAACAATCACATCACTCTAGACCTGAAATCACATAACTGGCTTCCATATGAGGCAAGGATTCATTTGAAAATTTCCTGCATGACACATAAAGTGCTTCATTTCAACACTCTGAGGTACCTTGCACAAAAACTGGAAGCACTAGTTCCCTACTGCTGAAACCACCAAAATTCCAGAAAAAAAGAACATATAACCGAACCTTTTCAGGCATGGCCCCAACAATCTGTAACGCCCTTCCCACTGAAATCGGAATAAATCCCTCAATTGCCTCATTCAAGAAAGAAGTCAAAAGGATACTGATGAACAAATCCATGCCATTGAACACATTACCCCCAGGTCCCTTATGTCCTAGTCCCATTCATTACTAAGTGGAGATAACCATCTCCCGACAGAAAAAAGATCAGAAGAATGCTGGGATACTAACCCCGCCCCTCCCACCGGGAGTACATAAGGGGTACTTACCCAGCATTCCGCCTGTTCTTTTTTTCTGTCTGTCGACAGACTTGGATGTGGATGCTGGTGCTGCTCCTGCTGGGCTTGAGTGGCTTCTGTTCCTGTTCTACCCTGTCCGGCTGCCTGTCTGTGCGGTTGGGGTGTCTGGTTCCTTGCCTCCCGGCCTGCTGGGCTTGCTGGGTGGCTTGGTTTCTGGGCCGGCTCTTTGATTCCCATGTGTGTGGTTTCTGGCGGCACTTTGCGGCTGGTGAGCCGGCCTCCCGGGTCCTTCCGGGTTACTGAAGGCTCGTCTTCCTGGAGCTTGGCCGGGTGGGTTGCGAGCTGTTTCCTGGTTCCCCTGCCTTCCTGCCGGTCTTCGCTCTCACCGCTGTGGCTTCTTTGGTGAGTGCTGCGGTATGCTGGCAGGCTGTGTGATGTGCCTGCTGCATCGAGAGCGTCCGTGCTTCCGGCCTCTTCGGCGGTGTCTCTCTGCTGCCTTTGATAGATGGCGGCGGCTTCCTGGAGTCTGGCAGTTGCAGGGGGGGGTGCCTTGTGGCTGTTTGCGCCCCCCCGGGTGAGTCCCGCATAGCGGTTTTGTTTCCTCTTCGTTGACAACTGGAGCCCTCATTGCTCAGATGTATGTGCTTTTATTTTCTTTGGTGCGAGCGCTGTTGGTGTTCTGGGAAGCGCGAGGCACTCATGGCCTGTCCGCAGGCACGTCTTCCTGCATTCTGTTTGGATGGCTCATGGGAGATTGCGCCAGGTTTCTGTTTCTTGTTCTTCACGAGGAGTTGGCCGGGGCTGTATTTTGGCGTTTGGTTTTACAGTCTCTGTCTGCGTGCTGTTGTTTTCTGTTCTCGCCGGCTGCTGCTGTGTGTTCGCGCTGTGGTCACACACGCTGTCCTGCTGACGGAGCTCCTGGGGCTTGCCTGTGGGTCTGGTGGCGTACCGTGGCTTGTCGCTCTGCCTCCCCATTTTTATTTGTTGCTGTCTTTATGCCGCTTTTGTATGCACGACTGGACGCTGGGGTCTGTCATATTCTGCACGCCAGTCGGTTGGCATCCTTTGTTCTCTATTGTCTGGTGGGGTGACTGGGTGGCGGCGGCAGCCCTGAGTTCGGGGCTGCAGAGAGTCCTCTGCTCGGTTGCTCGGTCGGGTCTGGTGGCTCAGTGGGCTAATGAGTCTACTGCATGGGCCTGTGTTCAGCCTCATGGTTGCCATGTTCAGTCCCTGGCAGGTTCCCTCGGCCTTTCTTCCTTCTGTAGTCGATGAAATGTGTTCCATTGAGCTGGGTCACATTCGGCTTCTGTTGCTCAGTGCCTCACGACCCCGACGGGGTGTACGTGTGCTTTTCATATACGCGTGTGCACATTCAGCTGGGCATGCCTGTGTTGCGGGCTTTGGCTCGTTGCAGACTGTCACTGGACTTTGCTGTTTTCCGTGGTTCTTCTTTACAAGCAGTTGTGGTACTCCCGTTGTTTTGGTGGGCTACGGACTGTACGGGCTTCCTTTGGTGTGGCATGTGTTCTGTGTGTGCTCTGCTTCTGTCTCCGTTGCAGGTTTCGGGGGGGGGCTTGTTTGTGGGTGTCTCCCCTCTTGTATGCCTCGGTCCTCCTCCACTGTGGGCTGTCCTTTGGCGGCTGTCCATTGTTGGCGTGCCGTCTTAGTCCTGGGTCCGGGTGTGCTTTTCTTCACTCTGGGGCCGCGGTTATGCCGGTCTGTGTGCACCTGGTCTCCTCGGCTCTCAGTGGTTGTGCTGGGTCGGCCTCTTTTGTGCCCGGTTGGTCGTACTAGGTCTTCCTGGTGCTGGGGCTCTTTGGGGTCCTTTTCTTTGGGGGCTTCTCGGCCCTGGCCTGGACACGGCGTTCGTGGCGCCGGTACCTCTTGGTGGCTTCTGTGGTCTCTGCCCATTGCGCCTCCTGGTGGGTGGGCCTGTAGCTGCAGTGCCTGGTTGTCGTCTGTCGTCCTGCTGCTGTTCTGGCTCTCCTGGTTCCCTTCCGTGTTGCCTTTGTCTACGCTTCTGCGTGGTTCTTCCTGGCACGCTTGTTTGTGCTGCGTTTTGCCCTGGTTGTCTGCTGACCCTTACCTTCTGGCATGGTGCTGGAGCTCCTTGGCTGTTTCCTGGGCTTTGATGTTGCAGTCCTGGCTTCCGGGGTTTTGCCTGTGGCCTTTCCTCCCTAGGGATGGCTTCTCTCCTGGGTGGGGTTGCCCGCTTGGGTTTCCGGGTGAGGTGGGTTTCCTCTTTTTCTGCTTCCCCGGGCTCATGGTTCTTGGCGGGCGCTGTGGTGCTGGTCTGGCCTCCTTTCGGGGTCTGTATCCCTTGCTGGTGTGCTTGGGGTGCCCTGGTCGGTCCTCTCTGGTCCTCGCTGCTGCGGGGTGCTCTGGGCGCCTCGTCTGCTCGGGTGCCTCGGTGGCTTCTGGATTCCCCTGAGGTGTCTGGTGTTGCTCCTCTTAGCTGTGGGCTGTGCTTCTTTCTTCCGCCTCTTCCTCCCTGCTTCCTCTGATCTTGTCTGGTTTCAGCGGTGCTGCGGGGTTGGTTTTTTTCTTGTTTGGTGTCCGGATGGGTTTCCTGGTTACTGTTGGTGGCCAGGGTTATGCCTCGGCTTTCCCTGAGGTCCGGGGACTGTATTCCGGTCTCCTGGTCTGCAGGCTTGCGGCTGCTTCTGCTTGGCCTTCGGCGGTGCCTCCTTGTGGTTGTTGGATGCCTTCGGCCTTCCTCTCTGTTGGCTCCTGTTCTTGGCTGGTCTACTGGTTGCCTGTGGTGCGGTCTGCTCGGGGTTGCCTGGTTGCGCTCTTGCGGCATTCCTGGGCTGCCTGATGGGGCTGTTTTGGGGGCTCGCTGTTTGGCCTGCCCCTTTGAGTTTGCTGCTGTTTTTTCTGCCTGTGGGGTGGCTGGTCCCTCTGCTGTAGGGTTCTGGTCCTTGCGGTTGTGGTGTGTTCCTGCTGTTGGGGCCTCTTGGCTCTGACTGGCTCTGTTTTGGTCTCTCACCCACTCCTTTCTTCCCTGCTTGCCTTCTCTGGGGCCTGTGGCCATGCCTCCCTGTGTGTCCCTGATCTCGTCTGTTCTCTGACGTAAGCTGGGTTGGGCCTGGTTGCTACCTGCATGGGTGACTGCCTGGGTCTGCCAGGTTCTGTGTGCTCGGTTGTCGGTTTGGCGGCGCCGGGGCTGCTTGCTCGCTGTCTTTCTAGGCCCTTGCTGGTCCGGGCCTTTGAGCTGTTGCTTTGTTTTGGTTTCGGTCCTGCCCGGTCCGCCGTTTTTCGGTGCCAGGGGTCTCTTCGCCCTTCCGGCCTTGGCTTGGCTTCTGCTCGGCTGGGGCCTTCCCCTCTTTGGCCTTGCCCCGGGTGTGGGTTGGGCCATCGGGTCCTTCTGGTCGCCTTTTCTGCCCTTGGGGTTTCTCCCCTGATAATGCTCTCCCTGGGGTCGTGCGGACCCGTGGGGTTTGGTTTGCCTGGGCGTTCCGCCCTGGCTTCTGTTGCTTCTGTGGTCGGGATGTTTTTTTTGTGTTTCCTCTCCCCAGGTGGGTTGGGGTTTCCTGGCGGTGGTGTTTGGGCCTGACGCGCTCCTTCGGGGCCTCTGTGTGTTGTTGGTCCTCGGTCTGGGCTGCCCTGTGTGTTGCTGGTCCTGCCTTCTGCTTGGTCTGTTTTGGGACGTCTCTGCCTGGCCTGTCTCTCTGCTCCGGTTTCCCCCGGTTTGCGGTTGGGCTGTTCTGCTGTGGCTCTGTGTTGGGGTCTTGTGCTCCCTCTTGTTCCCTTTCTCTGATTTCCTGTTCGGTGTTTCGCTCTGTGGGACTCTGGTCCCTGAGGGGTCTGCTCCCTTCTGGCTCTCGGGGCCTGGTGGGTTGGCTTCCGTGTGTTGTTCCTCTTCCCCGGTGATTTATCTTTCCCTAGTTCCCTGTTCCGGGGCTCTCTCGCCTTCCGGCCTGGGTGCTGGTCAGCTGTCGGCTGGTCTTGGGTGCTGGCCCTTTTTTTCCTGGGGCCTGGTGCTCTTCGGTGGGTTCCGGGGGGCTTGTCCTCTGGTCTCTCTGAGGCTGGGTCGCTTGCTTCCCTTCTCTTCTGGTTTGGGCCTGCCCTTGTAGGGCTTCTCGACCTTTTAGTCCCGTGGAGTCCTTTCTTCGTCTCTTGTTGGGGCTTCGTTTTTCTCTGGGCTCCTTGACGTTTGGGTGTTGAGTTTCTTTCCGCTGCCTGCATTCGGCTGGCATGGTTTCTCTGTGCCTTGGTCTGGCTCCTGGTGACCTGGTCTGGCTTGCTGGCCTGGTGGCCCTTAGATTTCTTCTTTGGGTGGCCTCCTCGCTGTTTTTGTTCTTTCTTGCCTGGGTTGGCTTGTGTGTCCCTGCTCTCCCCTTCTCTGGTTGCCTGTGGGGTGCTCCTGCTGTGGGCTGGTGGGCCTCTGTGGTTGTCGGACTGGTCGTCTGGCTGTTCTCCCGTTGTTTTGTTGGGCGCGTCCCTGCCTGGTGGGGCTCCCTCGTGTCTGCGTGCTCTGCCTGTGGTTTCCGGCGTTGGCTGCCTTCGTGTGGTTTCCTGGGATGGCTTCTGTTTTGTTTGGGAAGGCCGGCTTTTCTGCTTTGGTATTCTCCACTTAGTAATGAATGGGACGAGGACATAAGGGACGTGGGGGTAATGCTCTATTACTTACCGGTAATCTTCATTACTCCGGGTCCCGTTGTCCTCGTCCCATTCATATGCCCCGCCCTACCTCCCGGACTGCCGGCCTTCCTGTTGTGGGCTTGGTTGTTCAGGCGGAATGCTGGGTAAGTACCCCTTATGTACTCCCGGTGGGAGGGGCGGGGTTAGTATCCCAGCATTCTTCTGATCTTTTTTTCTGTCGGAGATGGTTATCTCCACTTAGTAATGAATGGGACGAGGACAACGGGACCCGGAGTAATGAAGATTACCGGTAAGTAATAGAGCATTATCTATACTCTAGAACTTGATCTATCCCTTGCCTGCACGCATGCATACTCCTTGCAAACTATACTCTTACTCTGTTCTACAGGTTGCGGTCCACCTGGACCCTGTGGTTTGCTCTCAATGAGAGATGCCAACACCTTGTCCATGCTCGATGATATTGTTGTTACTTGTATACATGTCACCTTGATCATTGTAAAGCACTCTGATACCCTGCAAGGGTGATGTTCGGACTATATAAACTTTATAAATAAAAATAAAATTGTTTAAATGTCTGTTTGTAAATGCTTATTTGTGTGTGTTGTTATATGTTCTTTTTATGCTACGGAAACAAAGCGAAATAAAGAGATTTGACTGACTGACTGAGAAGGAATGTGTAGTAGGAAGCTAAAAATTATGTTGGTATTCATAGCTTGATTTGTCAGAGCAGTGCAAGTACAGCAAACAGTAGTATAGACAATTAGTGGCTTCAACTGAAGCACCAGTATCTGCAGACAAAGAGAAGATGCATTACGAGCAAAAAAGACAAAGTGATATACTAGAGTGTAGCACATTGCTTTGGCTTTTGGATGTAAAATTTAAATTTTTGTATATGTTTTGCTCATGAAATAAATAAAATATTTTATAATTTGTGAATTATGTTTGATATATACTTAGGGGCCTATTACGATGGTGGGCGGAGGCACCACCGCAGTGCTGGCGGTGGCCAGCAGCGGTCTCCACGCCCGCCATATTAGTATGGTCAAACACAGCCCATTTCCCGTCTGCCGCGGTGCGACGCGAACCGCCAGAAAAATGCGCCCGTCACCGCGGCGGTGTATCCAATGGAGACCCACCGCCGTGCGGAATGACGTCCCGACCGCCGTACAAATCAGGATGCCCCAAACAGCCAGTCGCACCGCAGCGGAGAAACCTCCCAACCAGAGACAGCGGAAGCACTACAGCGGAGCGCGAAACCTGATTCCCGGTCCCATCCGCCCGGGCCCGAGCGCAATGGATCCAGCTCTACACGTCTTCCCGGCGCTGTACCTGATACACCACCAGCAACTAATGCACCGTCGCAGACGTCGCCACAGGTACGCAATAACACAACTCCGCACACAAGAACAACACAAAACTCATGGACAGATATAGGGTACTTGTGCACACCAGACTCCCTGGTGGGGACAGGAACACATCCAGAAGTGTACCCACACATGTCCTACCTCTCACCAAATCACCCCTCTGCATCCAGGTCACCCACCAACCGCGATCTTGATGTAATGTCCCGGTCACGTCACCGCAGCGGTGAAGACGCGGGAAAACATGCGCACAAGGCAGAAGGCAGGGCCAGCGCAAGGCATGGGCAGTGCACAAAGACCATAGGGTCACACCTCCAGTTTCCACACAACAGGCCCCCACCCCAAACATCAAGGGACATGCCATGTGCCAACCCTGTGCTCCCCCATGCACAATAACCAACCAGGTGAACCCACACCCTGCACCACACACAAAACAACTAGGGAGACAGCACAGCAGGTGGGGCTGAAGAGGAACACACAGCACAGAAGCATAGGGCCAGGGCAACCCACACACCACACCTACACCACACTCATAGCAAGAAAACAGAGTCCAAGCACAAAATCAACACTCATACAGATAAGGAACAATCACTGAACTGGACACACAGCCTGCCAAGTCACACAGACATACCCCACACTGACACACAGCCACATACACAGACCAGATGTCAGCAGCAATGGAGGACAACAAATAGGAAATCTAAAGTGAGGTGCACACAAATGGTAGGCCAAGGAGCTAGCCACTAAGCATGTGTACACCACATACAAGAGAAGGAACATATAACAACACCCTCATCCCATCCAATCACACATGGCTGGCACAGTGAGTGAAGTCAAACCACAGTCACCTCAGTGCAACAACTCATGGAGACAGCAAGGCAACCCATGGACAGGCACAGGGATGAAAGGAAGGGTCTGAAGTCCAACAGTGAACAGCCACATATCTGCATCCAACTACCTGACAGGTGTATGTCAGCAGCACAACACACAGGGCCCATTGTAACACTCCATGACTGTCAAACACAAGTAGGAGCCTTCACACATTCCCCACCCCCACCCCCTCACACCTGCAGCACACAACACCAGTGTCCAACACACAGAAGGGTGCCAATAATGTCCAGTCAACACACTGACAAACAACCACACTCCCTGGGGGGTATCCACAAACATCACACACACACCCAGGGATGCCTGAACCAATGCTTGCACAAAACCAACAGCCAAACACAAAACTCCATTACAACACACACAGAAGTACAACCAGACCAGACCTGACCTGTGCAGCAAAACTGTGGGAAGGCAATGTGAGCCCAGACAGAACAGGAGTACACAACCTCATCAGTCAGGAACAATGCACAGTCAACATACCACAACACACACAAGAAGTGCATCACCACAAAACAATCATGGACACAAACTGGGAGAAATGGGTCTACAATGATACACATACAGACATACCACACCACCCATAAAGTCAACATGGTGTCATAATGTACCACATGCTTGCACATGTACAATAATGACAACTGACAGCTCAAATATGAGAGGAGAAAACACCCAGGACGCACCCAAAACAAGCACAGGAACAAGAATAGCCCTAAGTGCATGTGACAGACACACAAGTAATGCACACTACACTGGCAAGACACAAGTGACTGAAACACAACACACCAACAAAACACACACACTGACATGCAAATACAACAACACACACAGAGCATCTGTCAGCTGCAAGACACAACACAGCCCAAACACTGCCCACATCCACATCAAACACACAACAGATGCACATGCCAATACATCACATTGCAAACACAGCAGGTCATCAGGGGATGCACACCAGGCAAGGACAAGGCAACATACACTCACAGCACTGCATGCACAACAAGCAGTGTGTGCACACTAAACATACCAGTTCCACACAGACATGAGTGACACACCATGAACACCCACAACACCAATCAGCACAGCACACAGACAACATCACACCAGGAAGTGAAGCAGTACCTCAGCAAACACACATACAGCTAACTCAACACCCACAGATGCACAAGTCTGGGACACCCAGGTGAAAACAACATGACCAGAGGACTGTGCAGCACAAACAGTTGAACTGCATATGAGCAACCATGGCTGCAAAACAGTATCAGAAAATCACATATAACCAATAGGGAAACTGTCATGAGTGGCACATTGGTCCTGTGCACAGATCAGCACCACAAACCATAGTGTAACAAATGAAGTGATGGGGAGGCACACACACTGCCAAAACAAGGGGACAGCTGACCTGAGAGTGAAGTGGTGTGTACATCAGTAGTGGACATGGCAGGAGTGCACCATACACAAATAGATGGAGTGCAGACTCACAATGGGTAGGCATCAGAAGCACAGATAGGGGATGGCATGACTCCACACCCCACATGCCATACTGGAGGCAAAAAAGCACCAAGTGACAGCAATGCATGAGAAAACACACCCACAATGTCAGTGTGTCCGAGCAGGTCTGCACAGTGACCACAAAGAGTATCAAGACACATGGCTGATCAACAAAACACAACACTGAATTGCCAGTCACACACCCTGCATACCCACAATTGCCACCAACAACAATTTGGAGTCCCCCAAAAGTGCAAGGACACACCAACACACTGCACAGTGCACAACCTACAACTTCCACATGTGCACACAATCACAAGCATAGGGCTGACCAATCAAACAAACAGGCACTCAAATCCTGGCTGACACATGTGTGCAGTTGACATTGCAGGGGCACACACACATCAACACTACCGACAAAGTCACCCCCTTCACACTGCACACTTCTTGACCACCCAAGTGCACACATAGAAATCAACCCATGTGACTAGGATGACTGGCCATCACAAGATGACCATACACCAACACTGCTGTGCACACATCAAGTAAGATCACACATACATGATGACCCTGGCCAGCCTGCCTGCAGTCCTGTGGATAGCATCCCACCTTGTGCTGTCAGTGCATACAAACATGACATGTGTACAACATAGCCAACCTGACAAAAGAATGATCACAACAGTAGTCCATCACAAACCACCATCATTACACCCCCAAGCCTCACAGTCAACAAGAACTGAAGTGCCAGTCACCCCTGTAAAACCCTCAAAAAGTGAGAAAAGCCATTGGCAATGTTGAAGTGGCATACAGAGCATGTGTCACAGTAAACCATACCCACACAGAAACACCTTTATTCAGCAAGGACACTGACAAAACAGACAACAGGAGTAACTGTCTTTATTCACATATTACACAGATAGGCACCAATAGTAGACAACAGCAAGGCCAGTGGCCAGCAAAAAGTGCAGATGAGGTACATGAGAAGCTGCACAGGGACGGGGCAAACAGCAGTGAACATCAAGGCCAGTGGCCAGTCCAAGGTGCAGATGAGGTACATGAGAAGCTGCACAGGGAAGGGGCAAACAGCAGTGAACATCAAGGCCAGTGGCCAGTCCAAGGTGCAGATGAGGTACATGAGAAGCTGCACAGGGAAGGGGCAACCAGCAGTGAACATCAAGGCCAGTGGCCAGTCCAAGGTGCAGATGAGGTACATGAGAAGCTGCACAGGGAAGGGGCAAACAGCAGTGAACATCAAGGCCAGTGGCCAGTCCAAGGTGCAGATGAGTTACATGAGAAGCTGCACAGGGAAGGGGCAAACAGCAGTGAACATCAAGGCCAGTGGCCAGTCCAAGGTGCAGATGAGGCACATGAGAAGCTGCACAGGGAAGGGGCAAACAGCAGTGAACATCAAGGCCAGTGGCCAGTCCAAGGTTGCAGATGAGATACATGAGAAGCTGCACAGGGAATGTGTGTGACTGTACCCTGCCATGGTCAGCAACACAGTCAGGGGGCTAACAATGGGCAGTCCAGGCACCGCTGTGGAAGAGACAGGTGTGTGAGGGGGACTTCCACTCAGACTTGGCTGTCAGTTGGACTGGGAGGTGGGTGAGTGTCGGGGACATTTGGAGGACTGGACCAGGGAGAGAGAGTCACAGCAGAGGTAGAGCCATCAGTGGCTTGTGAAGCCAGAGGGCTGCTTGGACCAGGTGGTGTGGTGGCACGTGGAGGTGGAGTCATGCTGCCGTGAGACACAGTGTGGGTGGGAGATTGTGGAGGGGTGCCTTTCCACTTCTTGGGGATTCTAAATGGCTTCCCTGTCTTGGTATTAGGGGTAAGTGGGGCGGACACAACATACACATCAGGTGCAGACGGTGGCCCTCCCTCTGGGGACATGCTGGATCCAGCGGTACGCTTGGCCTGGCCTTGCCTTTGCCCCTCCATCCCCTGTTTACCAGGTGTCCCCCCTACAGTGCCCTCCTTACCCTGCTTCACAGGGCTCGGGATGGGAGTTGAGGTCGTGGGTGAATCAGCCGTGGAGCTCTTCTTATGTGTACTCTTAGCAGGCACCAGCTTCTCAGTGGGCACGGAAACTGTCTGCTTGTGGCCCGCTTTTGGGACAGGACAGTCCTTGGCTGGGGATGCCTGTGAGGCATGTAAGCCTGAGGCCTGCTTCTTGGCTTTATGGCCCTGGGTGTTGCCTGACGGGCTTTTGCCTTTGCGCTCTGGGGTGGCTTTACTTTTCTGTGGGGATGGTGTCTGCGCCCTGGACCGCTTGGGCTGCTGCTGCTGTGTGCTGCGTGTGCTGTATCTTGCCCTTGAGCTCTGTGGTGTGTGGTCACTATCGTCAGATGTAGCCACTGGCAGGGGGTGGACAAAGGGACTGGAGCTGGACTCTGTGACTGTGCAAGCTGAATGGCTGTCGTCACTACGGAGGACAAAGCTTGGACAGTCCAGTGTAGCCCACCCACGTCTGAATGAATGCCCTCCATGAAAGCAACGACCTGTGCCAATTTTTTGTCGTGGTCTAGGAAGGCGTTGATGAGAGTTGTCTGACCCACACACAGCTGGCGCAAAAGGTCCACAGACTCAACACTGAGGGCAGCAGGGGAGACAGGGGCAGCGGTGCCTGGGATGAAGGACACTCTTCCCTTCTTACTGGTGCGAACACGGCCAGCACAAGTGGAAGTAGGTGGAAGGGTGGGCGCTGGACACTGTGTGGTGGAAGAGGAGGCAGAGTCCCCACTCGCTGTGCCCGCCAACAGAGATGTGTCACCGCTGGCGTCAGATGACATTGAGGTTGGTGTCTCTGGCTGTGATTCCTCAAGCAGACTCCTGTCCCCCTCCGAGGCGGTGGTAACATCAGTGTCACTGTGCTCGTGTGTAGCAGTTGTGCTGGATGCCTCACCACTGGTGTCTGTCCCCTGTCCTTCCATGCCCACCGGAGATGCTGCATGAGAGAGAGAGATGTAGGGTCAGTTCATTGGCATCAACACAACCATCAATAGCAAGCAAAGCACTAAACAAGATAATGATGTCTCCATGTTGCACACCACCCGGTGCAGTAACATTGTACAACCTTAATTTTGAATTTGAATTTAGCGTGTTATCAAGCAAACGTGGCATAAGTGAGCCATGTGATGACCACACAGACAAATTGCCTGCCGGTGGATCCGTTTAACCAGACACACAAATACCTCTGAGCACACCTAGGGCCCTGAGGGGGGCAAAGATGTACCACCCAACATGTTGCCACTCTCACATCTGGAGGGAGCAGAAGGGGACAACACAGATACAGACTACAACATAACAGTCCACAATGGCCATGACCACATGCCATCCACCATGTCGTACTTTGGGGCCCAAATACAGTTGCACATTGGTGCCAGATATTTTAGTCCCCACAATTCTGAGGTCAGGCAATGCACACATTGATGAAAGCACACTCATATGATGCATACTGCCGGTCCCTTCCATGGGATTTCCATGACTACCCCAATGCAGACGATGCCAGTAGGCCACGACTCAGAATGCAATGTCAGGGGCCATTACCCCAATGACATGAGAAAGTACAGGTAGGGAAAACGCATGACAGCTGCACCCAACACAGAGGCCACTTACAAGCCACTGCATCACACTACCAACATCACCGGGCACAGCGGTGGCCCAGGCTGTGAACACATGCAGCCACTCACAACCAAAGTCACCCTTCCCAGAATTCTCACCCCCAGCTTGCTGCTGATGCTCCTTCAAACGTGCATCCAGCTCAGGCTGTGTCACAGCTAATATGCGGGCCATCAGTGGTGTCATGCTCCTGCACGCCAACCTGCCAGTCCGAGGGATCAGCCCCAGCATCAGCTCCGCCACGTTCTTGCTCAGCCGGCAGATGTCATCCCACCTCTTGTGACAGTGCGTGTGCCGTCGGTTGGAGACACCCAGATCCCGGACCTTGCATGCAATGGCCCTCCACACGGCCTTACGCTGGTGGACTTTGAGCTGCAGGCATGGGAGACAAGAGGGGGGAAAAAAACAGGGCCACAGTGTCATGTACCACTATCTCACAGTACAGGAGCATGATACTAACTCATCACAACTTCACCGATATGTCTAGCAGAGACAATAATGCTTCTCACATGGTACATTAGCATGGGAGACTCATCCGCAAATGCATGCAGGTATGAGGGTGGACACAGTACCTGCCCATCTCATACACATGCAGGATGCCAACACATAAAGCTATGTGTAGGCTGCCCACATCTACTGTCCATTTTGAGGGTGGAGCAAGACATACATGACATTTCAATATATGTTCAGGGGAAGACTCACTGTGTCCAACACTGCGCAGCCCTCAATGTCCTTGCCCTGTGAAAGGCTCACTGTGTCATGGAGGTCACATTGAGGGACATGATCCTACAAACCCACTCCCTCTCACAGGGCCTGTTGTGTGCAATCTATAGGGCTGAGATGGCTCCTTGATAGAGCCTCCTGGAAAAAACACACATGTGACACTGTACATCCAGTGATGTGTCCTTGTCTGCTTGGGCAGTGACTGTGCAGGCCAGGTGTGATCACACTGTGGTCCAACGTGGGGCATCAGAAATGTCACATGAAGGGACAATTAGAGAGTGTGAACAGTGCCTGCACATGCCAGTCTGTACACAGGCTGGTGGAAATGGAAGGGGCTGTGCACAATAGTACGGCAATCAGCTGTGTCATAGGTGAATGACCACCAAGAGTGTCACCCTCGGGTATTGACGTCCTGAGCATAGTGCTGTACTAGGGATGATGCCAATTTTGAGTCAGACACAATTCCATCACTACCCTCTGGATGAAAAGCCTTGCTAAGGTCACAGATGAGCCTGTGAAGGACATCAGGGACCCACAGAGCCATTCACACAAGCAATTACTGTCCTGACTCCTGCATTACCAACTTGCTGCGTCACTGTATGGCTGACAAGACAATACATGTCCCTCCAGTTCTGATGTTCAGGCAGGGAAACGTGTGAAATAGGCTACACACCCCTTTCACCTGGTGACAGCATGCTAGGCAGTGCATGACACAAACCCACACTCTCAGGCACATACTGCACCACATCAACATCATGTGTGCACCCCCTGCACTCTCACTTCCACTCTGAAACACTTACCACGACATTTGGAGCACCATATAGCCTCCCATACTGTGTGAGTACCTCGTCCACCAGGACCTCCAGCTCCTCGGTGGTGAAGGGACTGGCACAGATCTTCTCAGTCCTCGCAATCACTGTGTCCAGGAGACAGGAGCAGCAGCAGTTGGTGGTGAGGGGTGGCAGGCAGCAGGCTCTGGAGATAGGAGCAGCAGCAGTTGGTGGTGAGGGGTGGCAGGCAGCAGGCTCTGGAGACAGGAGCAGCAGCAGTTGGTGGTGAGGGGTGGCAGGCAGCAGGCTCTGGAGACAGGAGCAGCAGCAGTTGGTGGTGAGGGGTGGCAGGCAGCAGGCTCTGGAGACAGGAGCAGCAGCAGTTGGTGGTGAGGGGTGGCAGGCAGCAGGCTCTGAAAGCTGTGGAAATGTGAGGCTCTCGCCCACACATATATAGCCCCCTGGGGTAGTTTCAGTGGTTCTAAGCTGCTGCAATTGGTGTTTCAGATCAGCCTTTTTCAAATGCATCCAATGACCGCCTCCGTGGTGGCGGAGGACGCCTACAGCGATTTTTAAAATAGCATTAGGCTACCGCGATTGCGGTTCCCATTGGCTGTAAGGGCATGGTCCATGGCGGTGACACACCGCAGGGGACAGGCGGTAGCTACCACGGGCGTGCATCTTTCAATTGCATCCAATGACTGCCTCCGCGGTGGGGGAGCACGCCTACCGCGATTTTCAAAATAGCATTAGGCTGCCGCTATTGCGCTTCCCATTGGCTGTAAGGCATGTTCCATGGCGGTGACACACCGCAAGGGACAGGCGGTAGCCACCGCGATATGTGTGCCATGCCTTGCTGAGAATGACCGGGATTTGGGTGGCGGAGCATGCCAACCGCCATTTGGCCATGTGTATATGCCAGACACTACCGCGATTGTGGCTGGGGAATTGGTGGTGACACACCGCAGGGGACAGGCGGTAGCCACCGCGATATGTGTGCCATGCCTTGCTGAGGATGACCGGGATTTGGGTGGTGGAGCATGCCAACCGCCATTTGGCCATGTGTATATGCCAGACACTACCGCGATTGTGGTTGGGGAATTGGCAGTGACACACCGCAGGGGACAGGCGGTAGCCACCGCGATATGTGTGCCATGCCTTGCTGAGAATGACCGGGATTTGGGTGGCAGAGCATGCCAACCGCCATTTGGCCATGTGTATATGCCAGACACTACCACGATTGTGGCTGGGGAATTGGCGGTGACACACCGTAGGGGACAGGGGGTAGCCACCGCGATATGTGTGCAATGCATTTGAGGCAGTGACCGTGATTTGGGTGTCAGATCACCTTGACAGCACTTATGGACACGTCATGCAGTGTGAATGGCCAAAGGCAAGTCCTCCACAGTGCACAGTAGACACATGGTTCATGGCACAAGTTGTGCACTCAATGCCCATTTGACCTTTACCCCACTGCTGACTGCACATGCCATGTTGTTGTATATGATTAGGAACATTGGCATGTACTCACTCACATGTCACTTGTGATTTTCTGGGCATGTATACAGAACAGTGTTGTGATGGACTCTACAATGGGTACACATATCAATGTGTGAAAGGGCTGAGCAACTTACAGTGATGAATGTCTCACTACAGAATGTGCAGATTTGACTGTCTACTTTTCCTGGCTCATGCACATACTTGTCAATAAACGCACAGTGTTGGGTCATTGTGTGGTTGATGTGTGCCCTGTGTAACTTACACAAGAAGGTGTGGCAATTACAGCAGCTATGTAGGAGACAGTAGTGTTGCAGTTTCACACATATGCTTTTGGTACTACTCTCTGGGCTGCCCATGAAAGATGTGGCCATGTCCCTTTGTGCATTCACATGTTCGGATATTGTTTGTGAGATGCTAGCTGTGTGAAAAGTGGACAGGTGTACGGATAGTGTATCTGAAGGTGTCCCTACAAGTAAGTTGTTTTGTTAGGTGTACTGTGATGCTAGTCATTGTTTCCGTTGTGTCAGTCAAAACGTAAGATGTCAGACACATCTCCTGGTGTATTGCGTTGACATGTGTCCTCTTTCATCTCACCTAGGAGGAGACCAAATCTGTATCGTCCCTTCACAGTGCTGGCAGACATGGAGGATGAGGAGGTAATACGGAAATTCCGGCTGGATCGAGACACCCTCCAAGACCTATGTGCTATGTTGGAGCCCCACCTGCAGCCTCGCAGGACATATCCGGGTGCTTTCACAGCAACGTCGAAGGTGATGGCGGCCCTGCATTTTTTTGCTTCTGGATCTTTCCAGCACATGGTGTCCAGCGCAGATGGGATGTCACAACCTATGTTCAGTATGGTGCTACGGGATGTCCTATCCGCTATGATGACCTACAAGGACAGATATATCCATTTCCCCAGGAGGCATGAATTGGCGCCTGTGAAGGGTGATTTTTATGCACTTGGGCACATCCCCAATGTTGTTGGTGCCATTGACTGCACACATGTTGGCCTGGTTCCACCACAGGCACGGGAGCACATCTACAGGAATAGGAAACATTTCCATTCCATCAATGTGCAGGTGGTGTGCCAGGCCGATATGATCATCTCACGCATCTGTGCAAAATTTCCTGGCTCCGCCCATGACTCGTACATCATGCGTAACAGCATTGTGCCACAGCTGATGGATAATCTGCTTCCGAAGCGTGCATGGATTGTGGGTGAGTACGCAGTGTCCAGTAGCGTGCTGTGTGTGTGACATGCTGTCCTCTGCCACAGTTGTCTTACAAAGTTGGTCTGTATATCTCCCACCTAGGTGATTCTGCATATCCCAACTGTCCTTGGTTGCTGAGCCCACTGCGAAATCCCAGGATCCCAAGTGAAGTCCGCTACAATGATGCCCATGGGAGGACACGTTGTGTGGTGGAACGTACTTTTGGGTTCCTGAAGTCAAGGTTTCGCTGCCTGGACAGGACCGGAGGTGCATTGATGTACTCGACCAAAAAGGTGTGTCAGATTGTGATTGCATGCTGCATGCTCCACAACCTGGCCTTGCGCAAGGAGATCCCCCTGCTCCTGGACGCTGATGATCAGCCGAGGCCCCCGCCTGCAAACCAGCCCATGTCCAGTGACGAGGATAGTGGAGAGGAGGAAGGTGTCGACCTGCGTCAACAGCTCATCAACCGCTACTTCACTTGAAGGTGAGTGACAATGTACAACAGACCCATTGTCTGCTGATGTTGTTGTTGGTGAAAAGGTCTATGTGAGCTTTGTGACTGCAGCCTGTTGTTGACTCAGTGCTGGCTGCCAACGTTTCTTGGACAGGGTAGTTTGGCACAGTTCCAGGATGTCTATGTCGGTACTGTTGCTCATTGTGATGAGTGCATGGTGGAGTACCGTGATGACAGGTGTTGTGTGATGGCTGTGATGCCAACGCGTGACTAGTGAATATTGTTATGTTGTGTTTTTACAGGTCCCATCAGCCTCTCCTCGCCTACAAACAATCCGTGCTCCTGGTACATTGTACTCATGGTGAACATTGCACATCCTGTGATTAAAACACGGAGCAGACACAACAACATTGGTGTGTAAGGAGTGTTTATTTACAATGGGTACATGTGACAGTGAAGTGCATATTTACAAAAAGGTGAATGGTGAAGCAATGAGTTGTCAGTGATGGAAGATGAGACAATCAAGTAGTCACCACATAGATGTGGTGACCCAGTCCAACAGACGGATGACATTCACATGGCAGTGTGGGGAAGGACAGTCTACGAAGTCTATGGCAGGGTGAAGAGGGGTGCCATCATGGCTGGCTCCTTTACTGGCGTTTGGCAGGTGCTTTGCCATGGGATACTCCAGGGATTTCTTAGGACGGCCCCTTGATCGTTTGGCAGGGGGTCCTCTGCTGCAGGGCCAGTGGGGTCTCAGGAGTCCCCCCTCTCCGTGGCGGCAGGGGAGGGTGTGGAACTGTCATCCTGCTGGCCACCGGAGGGAGGTGGAGGTGTTGTTTGTGCCGCAGGCCTGGCCCTCAGTACCGCCACTAGCTGGCCCAAGAGGTCCACGATTTGGCCCATGCAGGTGTCTATGGACCTCAGCAGCAGGCAGAGCTTGCGTGAATCTTCCTGAGCCTGGCCCGTTTGTCCCTGGGCCCGTTCATAGGCCCCAATGACTCTGGTGATGTTGTCCAGGGATTCGGTCCCAGTGTCAGTTTGGTTGGCTCAAACTCCTCCTTGCCATCCCATCTGCCCTGCTGTGACGGACCTGTTGCCTCACCACTGCACGTACCCGCATACTCTCCCTGCACTCCTCTGTTGTTGGGGTGGGGTGGTCATCCTCTGGGGCAGGGCGAGTGTTGCAGGCAGCACTGGTGGTTTTGGTGGTGGTTGTGGTGGGGAGGCAGCACAGGTCGTTCCAGCAGGGGTCAGCGTGGTTGTTGTTGCTGATGTGGTGGTGGGGGGGACAGTGGGGACCTGGGACCTGTTGCGCCCTGGCATGCCAGATGGGCCGGCTTCAAGCTCCGCATCCTCGAAATCCAGGGAGTCATCATCAGTGAGTCCATGTTCCGGGGGTGGAGGCTGGCTCTGCAGGTTGGTGTTGTCATCCTCTGCAGTCAGTCCTTGGTCACCTGTGGGACAGAGGGGAAATGGTAACTGACGGACACCCCTCAGGCTTGTTGTTCAATGTATCTTATTTGCAGGTCATGCAACACACAGTTTACTAGTTTGCACATTGCATGTCTGCACAGTAAGGTGCATCTTGACATGATGTGGAGGTACATACATTAATATTCAACAGTGTGACATGTCAATGGATACCATGCCCCACGTGCAAATTTTGTGATTACGAGGACATGTTGCCATCTGTCAACTGGCGGCTATACGACTTGATGTGCAGCATCTTTGCTGATTACTCTGCCTGGCATGCGTTACATCTGCGCATGAACTAGCCATTGTCATCTCATGCATACCTTTGTCATGTCCTGTAGTTTGATTTATTTTTTCTACACACCATGCTTGCTTTGTTTTCATATGGTCCTTCAAGCTCAGCCCACATGGATCTTACAGGTGGCATTGAGTGCTGTACATGTCTGGGCCCGGATTCACTTCAACATGGTATTTGGTGAGCCAAACTTTTGTTTCTGCGCCAGTTCCATACGCTTAGCTGTCTGCACACTGTAATTTGATATTGTATCTGTGTCAATTTTGTTGGGATGTGAGGGCTGGTGTTGTCATATGGCTCCATGCTTTTGGGAAGGAATGGTGGTGTGCATGCACTGTCTACTTACCTGTTCTGTTGTCATATTGGGGTGGAGTTTCTAACACATTTCTCTGGCTGTGTGTTTAAGTGCTACTTCCTGCTCAGGGGTGGGACAGGGGACGGGGTGGAAGTTGTTGTGCAGGCCTCCCACCCCGAAACAGCCCTCCTCAGAGCAAGTGCCTAAATTAAGCACCATTGCCACAATGTGTCACAGCCTCGAGGTTCCCCACTGACCAGGCACGCTCTCCACCTCCGATCTTCTTGGGGCGTGGTATCTGTACATTTCTCCTTATGTAGTAGAAGGTCCGCTATCTCCTAATCCTCTCCTATCACAGAAGATGTATGCCCTTGCCGTGGATCTGTTAGCTCCAGGGGAGATCCCACTAGGTTTCCCTGTACCCCCTTTCCTCCAGATTGCCTGTGTGTCCCGGCATGATGCTAACCCCCATTGTAGTACCGGAAGGCTCGAGTTCACCACTATCGGGGTGTAAAGATAGATTTGCTAGATGCTGATGAAGGATGGGAGCTGATAGTTAAGTCCAATATACACCAAAGGCTGCACTAATTGTTTGCTGCCCATCCTTCATTGGATAGTTGCTTCTACTGCTGCTACGCCACCCTTAGGTTAACTCCCTTCTCTCTGCTGTGAGAGCAGGCAGAACCTTGGAGTCACAGCTCTGCTGTCCACTGAGTATGGGCCACTTGGGATTGCACTCCCACCCATCCTACCATATTCTTTCAAGACTTATCAGAAATTTCATGAAATTTGCATCATGTTTTAATATTGCAGTTAGGTACGCGTGCTTTTGAGCTCATTAATAACATTTTTACATTTCTTTTAACTCAATATCCTGGTGCAAGAAAAACTTTGAAATATTTATCTTAATTTGTGTTCTGTAGTCCCTGATTTTGAAACGATAATTTCCTCTGCCTTTGTTGAAATTATTTTGTTTCACTGGATACTAGTGCTCCTGAGTGAACCCCAACTATATCGACTTGTGAATCAGCAAGGGACAACTACTAAGCATTGTCACTCTTGTGTAAATCAAATTCTACGTGGGGTCTGTGCATGAACCTTCAATTGTGGGCTCCCATTCCTGATTTTCTCAGATTATTGACAAAATGTTATTTAGTGGCACACATTCCATCGCCTGTTTGCAGGCTTAGAATAGATTGCAGAAAGGGTAATTTCGATAAATGTTGCCTGAAACTGTTGAAAATCGAATATTTCTGCCTCTGTCAATATAACGTTTCATCCAAAGGTCATCTTTAAATGTAGTTATTCATAAATAGAGATGAACCACTAGTTTGTTTAAGCTCTGCTTCTCTCACAGTTTGGTAGTGTGGTTGAGTTCAAAACATAAGCTTCCAAGGTCCCTGATTACAAGGTGGCTGGATTTATGCGCCAGGATTCCTTAATTCTGTCTATTACCAGTATTTGCACCCAGAATGGGGAATAACAACCAGACTCAACATTATCTGGTACAAATTTGCTTGTGGTGTCCCCATTCTCGGGATAAATATGTGACCATTTAGCACCTGCTCTGGTCAGGGAGTAAATAGAAGCTAGTGGGCTGGCGTGGGTAAGAGATAAGATACGAAACAGGTGGAGAAGGCATCGGGAGACAGTAGAGGCTGAGGACTGTCAGGGGGAGAGTTCCGTGTTCTACTGTTCTGAGGGAGGTGGCAGGTGGGGGCTGTGAGACAATGTCTGGCTGAGCTTGCAGTACCTGCCTCCCATGATTACCAGCAAGAATTTAGGGCTAATTAAATGGGTCTGGTTTTTCTGCACCTGAGGGTGAGGGAACACCTGAATGGTTATCATTTGCCAGAGTGGACTCCTCCAGGAAGATCACAAAACATTCTTCTGCAGTGAATGGTGGGCTTTAGAAGTTGAGAAACGTACATTTGAACAAACTCACACAAGTTTCTAAGCATGTAGAGAGGCAACAAAATGTCTGTTTGATATTCATTAGAAACTGGAAGCGTATGAAAATTGATGACGGCTGAATAATCTGTGTGTGCTGAGGTTTCAGGAAGGCCTGGATGGATCAAATGTTAGAAAATGTATTGTTTATCTTTTTCAAAAGTAGTTCTCAGCCATAAATGGTTGAGATCACCTGACCAAGTGTGCTCATCTATTTCCTCTTGTAGTGACAGTCATAGGACACAAGACCGGACAAACTTCGAAGCGCGATTCCGGTTTACATTGGCGAAATTTTGCTTCAACAACATCTCTATGATAAAGCAGCACCAACTAATGGGTTTCAGCTGAAGGCCCACCTTTTCGTCTGACCTCATTTTTACCATGTCACAATTGGAAGAAGATGGCATTTATGCTAGCTTATTAAAGGTGTTAATTAAAGATGTTGGTGGTCAAGGTTACCTTCAGGAGCTTGCAATGCAGTAAATTGTGATATGACACAAGTTTTCACTTCAGAGATCACAACAAACGAGTTTTTAGGCACTCTGCAAAGGAAGCCATCAGATGCCATGTCGGATGGGCTTGGTAACCACTGGTCCCCTTTTTGAGCTAGGAGCTTGGACAAGAAAATAATTTAACTGAGAGCCGAAATATATTGAATAAATTGTTTCTCTTCGGGTGTTTGGGGCACAACAACCAATAGAAGAAGGCAACTATAAGAAATATCTAATTAGTACAAAAAAAGTCCCAGGCAAAGATTGTTAGTGGGGTGGTAAACATAACGAATGTTTTTCAACCATATGCATAATATGCAAAGGAGGCGCACATTTGTTACGTGTCAGTGATTGCTTATTACGATTCAACTGAGATGAAGGTTCTTACCAAGGATGATTCAGGGACTCTTACCGTACCCCTGGTTTAAAAATAGAGTCTGCTTTCTTTTCTCTTCTGGGTAACAAAGTTGTGGGGGAAAATGGTGTACCTCTTGCATTTTCTAAAGCACGAAGCTGTTACAATATCTCTGTTTTTGCCCTCGGTAATTCTAACAATCCATTAGTGAAGTGTGACACACAATCCTCTGAACCAGATGAACATTGTATTATTTTTGGAGGAAAGCAAGCCTCTTACAAAGTCTGGTCATAGAAGCCAATTTCTTTAATATTCAGCAATGCTAAAATATATTGAAAAGTGATGGCATCTGGTATGAGTAGGGTTATTGATGATGCAGTCTCTCCGGGCAGCATGGCTTTGACTCTGGAAGAGGCACTATCGATCACATAAATTGAGCAATCATGGTAATTAACGCTAGAGCAGGGCATGGTGCCCCATTGGCAATGCGCCTGCTCGATGCTGAGAAAGCTTCCGACAGAGAATCCTGGCAGAACTTCTGCACAGTAATGAACGGGCTGGGATTTGGCCCATGATCATTGTATTGAGGCTCTTTATAATAAACCTACAGCTAAAATATTAATGATGGCAAAAGAATAATCACTAGTTCAGATAACCAGAGGTAGCCACCTGGAGCCATTCCTTTAGCTGCTGAAAGCATCAGTAATGGCATATGCAGAGGATATTACAATTCTTCAGCTGACGTTCATGGCCAGCGGCGGTTGGTGGACTTGTAAAGTAGTGGGGCGTAAACTGCCACACCAAACTATAACAAGTATGCAAGATCTAACCTCTTCATATTATCACTCATTGAAGGGTGCTGACAGACTCCAATGATTAACAGAGGACCACAACACAGAATAAACACTGCCATAATATGTGACACAACACCTTAATGTGTGCAATCCTGAGAATAATAGCCTGAAGACAGTATGGGTAACAGGTACAAAACAAAGTTTGGCAAGCACAGGAAAACTGCACTAAATTTGGAAACCCAGGAAATAAACACAGTCCAAGAGAGCTACGTGAACGCAGCACACACAAACCAGAGAATAGGAACGAGTGGAACAAAACACTGCCATATACTATTACACTTGTGGTATCATTGTGGTATTACAGTATGTACAATGAGCCAGTTAGCATATGAACACAATACCTTCTCCGACTAATCATTACACTGGAGCGCTTTAAACGAGGGATTACAGCTGGCACACCACACTGTATAGTACGCCAAGCCCAGATCTTCTATTACAACAGAGCTTAGGCGGGCTGAAGCAGGGCTATGCACCACCGCGCACGCACAAACCCAGTCCCAGTGCATGCTGGGCGCACACGTGCACGAATCATGAGGCCTAGTGAAAACATGTCCCCTAGTGGTGCTGTAAGCTCCCCGGCACCCACTAGTTTGAGGAGTAGGAGTAATATGTGACTGTAAACTGTAAATACGCTCGTTACTTTTCTAACATTTCACTCAGCGCTCTTCTAGGTGTGCTAGTGCTGCGAGGCAGTCATAAAGCAAAGGAGGGACAGCGCAATAAAAACTCATTAAACAAATAACGTTAGCCGTTTTTATTGCCGAACTCAGTAGAACTCGTTATGTCAACCAACCTCAATAAAATAAAAGCGTGATTCAGCACTGCCAGGATTCCTATGAGTGACTTTGAACTCACACACAGATCAAATGAGTGCAGCCGTCCATTCCTTGAATGATCATACATTCTCTGTCAGCTGTGACTGGGGAGACGCTTTCCGTGCACACACGCTCACACTTTTAATTTGCATGCTTAGAGCCGTGTACCCTTTCTTCCTCAAATTGAACTTGTATTACAAATTTGTCAGAGAATCTCCGATATCCGGGTGGTATACATAGAAATCTGGCTGCACCCATTAAATCAGTGCACCAACACAACAATGCACTGCATAGCACTGAATAATTATTTCTAATATACCATTTGAATAAGTATTATAAGTAGCTCAACTGCAAAGTAGGGCAAAATTTAAATATGTTTCAATCATATTTTATTACATTTTCCAATCCTGCTACTTCTACTAAGTTGTAACCAGCGATCTAACAACATGGTTGTACTGCATGCGAATGAATATGCTAAGTCATGCAATGGCTCGCAACCCTTATGGTACCTTCAGGCCTGAAGTCGGAATTCCACGGGTGCCGTTCCATCAGGCGACTGGTTTAACCCTGCCTCTGCATCAGCACCATGGTTATCTTTCCGATGGTGTTTAATGGAGCGATGAGGGATCAGCCCAAGCTTGGCTCCTGTATCATCATACGGTATATTTGAACAATACTTATTTTTCAAAAAGTACACACTCAGACCAATGTTCCCTCCAATTATTTTTGTCTTTGTGCGCAGTTGCGGCCGGCATGACGGGTGGGTGTGGGGGTGGAAATGGGGTCGTCGCGGGGGAATGGGGAGGGTTTAATGAAAAAAATAAAATAAAACTTACCGTCCCGCGCCAGCTTCTGGATGGGTCCCGACTCCCGCCGTCCGGTCCTGACTCCTCCGTTTTCCAATTCCGGCCGGCTGCAGCTCTCCTCGTCATCAGGAAAGGCAGCCTCCCTCCCTCCCCTCCGCCAATCACAACGCTGCAATGGCAGCGTTGTGATTGGTGAGGCTGCATCGGAGCGCGCCCCACCGGGCCATTTTCTCTATGTAGGCTGCTATGCAGCAGCCTACATAGAGAAAAAGGAGAGTGGGCGGTCCTGCTCGAGGGCAGGGGGAGTGGCTTGCCCACTGTTGTGCATACTGACTGTTTGGTCGGCCCCAGGGCCGACCAAACAGTCAGTACGCACAACAGTGGGCAAGCCACTCCCCTGCCCTCGAGCAGGACCGCCCACCTCAACCAGGCACTTCTGCTTTCTCGCAGTGCGAGAAGCAGAAACATAAAATGGTAGTTATTACCATTTATGTTTCTGCCTTCTCGCACTGCGAGGAAGCAGCGTGGGGGCGCCCAAACGCCCCTATGGAGGAGCTGCCACTGTTCATGGCACTGTCACCATGACTAAAGAGGAAGCTTTGAAATGTGTAACAGTTTGGTGTTATCCACTGAATGAAAAGAAAAAGCAAATCATCTGTAACTTGCTTTGCTATACGCAGGACCAATGTGATTTCTCATGGACCACCCATCTTATGATGAATTCCCTGCTGATTTCAATAGCAGAGTCCAGATAAAAATTATGAGCCGCAGGAAGTGAGGAATTGTCACCACATACAGTCTAATTTGAAAGGACGCTGAAATGTAATCAAAAATGTTCTGGGCCTCATTTATGGTTTTTTTGCCGTAGGGCAGCACAGCAGGCCTTACTGCTGCGCTGCCCTGAAGCAAAAAAAAAGGGTAGGAATGTGCCGTATCTATTTGATACGGCGCATTCCTGTCACTTTCCTCTGCGCCAGCGCACAATGGGCTGCCGTGCACCAACGCAGGTGCCTTTGCATTATGGTGCAAGGGTGCCTGCGTTGCGGGATGATAATTTTTGTCCAGGAAGGAAAGCCTTTCTGCATAAACCAATATCAAGAGGCTTTTTCCTCTTTCTATGTGCGCTGCAAAATGCAGCACACATAGAAAGAGGAAAAACGAGGAGAAATAAAGATATTTCTCCTCGTTGTGCCTCCCTTATGCCTCCCCTGGGTTGGAGAACGTTTTTGGCGCTGCCTCAGACTTACGATTTCTTGTAAATCTGGGGCAGTGTCAAAAAGCCATGGATGTTGCTGGGAACGCCCCCAGCAACACCCATGGAACGACCCTTTCACGCAGTTTTCTGCTTGAAACGGGCACATATTTATAAGGCCATGAAACGCCACGTTATGTGGCTTTACGTTGCCTTATAAATATGCCAGTGGGACACTGCGGCACCAGAAGATTAAAAAAGTGACGTCCAAGTGGCGCAAAAGTGCCGCTAGGGCCTCATAAATGCCTCAGTTATGAAGCCCTACTGGCACTTTTGCCCTTCCTTCCCTTTTCTTTTGCCATAGGGCAGCACAGCAGCAAGGCCTGCTGTTCTTCCCTATGGCAAAAAACCCATAAATGAGGCTCTTAAAATTGAAAAATAGAGGACTATTGCAAGAATAGGCAAGCTAACGGTTAACTGTCTTGTGCACTTTTAGTTCATATTTGTGCTTTTCGATGAGAGGACCTAATATCCATTTGCAATTAGCAAACCGTTAGCAATTGCCTATCCTTACAATATTCCTCTATGTTTCCTCTTTAAGTGGGTTTGCATACCACCTGAGTATTTATATTGCAACTCACCATTACCTTGGCTTCTCTCATCATACTTTCTGTCACATACGGAACAAAGGGAACAATCTCCCCTTGTTTAACTAGTAGATTAATTTCCCCACAACATTGGCATTTTTTCTATTTTTCTATCAATTTGCTATCTAGGAGACAGACAGTCCCCCATTTTTGTGGAAGACAATACAATGTTTTCTGCTCAGTACTTGACTTTTCCTCAGTATGAATATATTTATATGTCTATAGATTCTGAGGAGATCTCATCTGTGCTTTTTGGACTGCCTTGGACATTGTCCTTACTACAGGACGCTCAGGTATCTTATATTTCTATTCAACTCCCAATACTTACAAGCGACTCTTGATTATCTTCGTATGCACACAAACCACTAAATTTTCTGGCTTCATCTTACAGAGCACAATGCATGCAACACTTGAATCCTCACCCTTACCACATTATGTACTGGCACTCGTTTCGGTCCCCTTCTATAGGTTTTCATCTTTTGGCCAAAATCACCAATTACAGGTACTGCTTTGATTGTTTGGGTGAGACCATGTTCCAACACTTTACTATAGAATTTCCAAAGTGCTTTGAATAGGCACATATATTTTCACGTCACCATCTCTCTTCACCTCATCACTATTGTATGAGGTTGCCACTAATTAATATTATCTCCAAAACTCTTTTGTGATATGATGTTTCACACTTACATGTATGCATATTTCCTGCAGCCTTGATAA
Organism: Calotriton arnoldi; assembly: GCA_963921515.1. Taxonomy (NCBI): domain Eukaryota; kingdom Metazoa; phylum Chordata; class Amphibia; order Caudata; family Salamandridae; genus Calotriton; species Calotriton arnoldi. Next base: position 1,550,745 of record CAWUFW010003764.1, read on the forward strand.
TGTCCAATGGACGAAACACGTGTCAGCTGCTTCTGCTTGTACATACCAGATATTGTGGAAACTACAAATGGAATAAAAAATTCACAAAAAAGGAAAAAGAAGTTGAGGGGCTTTATAATTTGGATTACTTTTTCAATTGAATGGACTTCTTGTGTGTGCTTTGGTACTTACTATTTTGCATAGTTTCCTAGGAAGGTAGACACCCCCAGGTGGCACTCTACCCCACATGGAAAGATATTGTGCATGATGCCACATCCCTAACAAGGTTGCTGGCATCGTTTGTGTTTGAAAATGAGAAAATGTAAGGCAATATATGAGCAAGTATTATACCTCTTCCTACATCGCCCCTATAGGCACCTCGCAGTGCCCTCACTTAAAAGCCCTCTCCGAAAAATTAGCACAGGTTCATCAGGTTTATCACAAAATGTGAATGAAAACATGAAACTATTCGTTCTGAATGGACATTATCAGAATTTCACAGTAGCATTCCCCATTACCAGGGCCATAGCTATGAATAGTGCAGCAGGTGCAGTGATACCAGGGCCCATGGCTGTGTTTCAGTACCTAACCCGGGGATGGGAGCTTATTCTGCTTTTCTGCATTAAGGGACTTGGCTTCATTGCAATACACTACTCAGGACCAAATCATTCGCAATCAATAGCATTGAATGAAATGCCACTATGACCACAACCTTCTTCAGAATTTAGAACCTGTAAGTCTTGTATTCCTTCTAAAACCACCAAATAAGAAGGAAGGGAAATTATGTTGAAACGTCACAACCTGGCTTTTTAAAGACATGTAATGTAGGATGCCATTGCCAAAGATGTGGCAATTCGTAATGTGCCGGCGCCGCCTCAGTATTATTCACTATGGGTTAAAGTCTGTGGTAGCTGTGTTATTCTGTCGCTGGGTGTGGATGCTTTGGTTAGCCACTTGCATTCATGTGTGTTTGAGATTGGGGCTATCGTGGGTGTTCCCACGGTGTAATTGGCCAGGGCAGTTAGCAGAGCCGGCTGAGGAGGGTGTGTGTTGTACGCTAATATTCTTGATTTCTTCACAGTTGATTTCTTCAAGTTATTTGATGTTTACCATGTATCTTTAATTTGGGGGTATTTCTGAATGTTATTGGGATGTATCTTACCCTGCTGAGTGTTTTTGTTCTGTCTACCTTGACCAGAGTTTGAGTTCTAAGACTCCTGCCAGGTCGCGGCAGTTTAGTCTAGTGTTAACCGCGCCTGGTCTCAGGCTGGTGGTCTCTTGTTCTTCCAATAAATTTGATTTACTTCATCTCCGTTAAAGCCTAAAAAGGCTATTTTTTCATAAGCACAGCCACCACAGTTTGTCTTTGTTCCTGGTGTGGCTTTATATTACCTTCTACTTACAGGAAGTGTTACATATTTGGACCCGATTCACAAGCTGAATTTTGTAGCATATAAATTATTATTGCAATAATAATAATAATAGTAATAATAATAATAATCATTATAATTATTATTATTATTACTATTATTATTATTATTACTATTATAATAATAATTATTATTATTGTACAGCACTTGTATAGCACATAGCTACCCATGGGCATCCCAGCGCTGAAAATGTGGCACAGAGTTGTTAAGGGGATTTAGAAGAGCCTGTCTTAAAAAGCCAGGTTTTCAGTGATTTACGAAAGTGAAGTTACTTTTTGATCAGTCTTATGGAGGGGGTAGGGGGGAGGGGGGGCTGTTCCACAGTTTGGCTGCATAGTAGGTGAAGGATCGCCCTCCGTAGTTTACCCTTTTAATGATGAGAATTTTGGCCAGATGGACATTTGAAGAGAGTAGAGATCTCCCCGGGTAGTAGGGAGCTACCAGGGAATGGGAGATAATAATAATAATAATAATAATAATAATAATAATAATAATAAAGACATTTATAGAGCGCACAGCTACCTCGACTGAGGTGTCCCGGCGCTAAAGCGGATAACAACAGAGCAGTGCCGGCGAGGATCTAGTCTCTACGCCTGAACAGCCAGGTCTTCAAGGCCATTCCAAACTCCTGTTCAGAGTGCATCATACGTAGTTGAAGAGGCAAGTCATTCCAGCATTTGGAGGTTGCCACCTCAAACGTTCTGCCCCCCCATTCTTGCTTTAGCAAAGCGGGAGATGGTCAGGTAGCGTTTATGGTTGGACCTCAGCGATCTGCCCTGCTGGTAAGGGCGAAGTCTCTTCCTCAGATAGTTGGGGCCTCTGCCCTGGTAGGCCCGGAAAGCAAACGTAAGGGCCTTGAATTCAACTCTCTTGGCCAATAGAGTTGTCCGAGGTGGTGGGAAATATGCTGACGGAGAGGAACCTTGCAGACCAGTCTAGCGGCCGCGTTTTGCACTATATGCAGCCTACGGATCAAGCCGCTAGGCAGACCCAGATAGAGTCTGTTGGCGTAGTCAAGATGCGAGGTGACTAACGCATGCACTACAGTTTTACGGGCTATCTCCGGCAAGAAGTCGATGAATTTGCAAATAGTATTCATCTTGCCAAAGCAAGCCGCAGATACGTGCTGGACATGGGCAGAAAGGGATAAGTCATTATCTATCTGACTCCCAGATTCTTGACCGAGTCCTTAGGTACAGGAGCATTTCCCAGTTCTGCCGGCCACTACAGGGCAGCCGGGGGTGGGACTGCTTGATTAAAAAACAGGACCTCCATTTTATCGGCATTGAGCTTTAAAAGGTTGTTGCTCATCCTGCTGGAAAGGCTTTTTAGACTGATGACGACACCTCACTGAAGGAGAACATCACTTGGGTGTTATCCACATAGGATATCACCTTGATCCCCATATTAGCAATGAGCTCCGCCAGTGGTGCCAGATAGATATTAAAGAGTAGTGGGCTCAGGGCTGAGCTTTGAGGCACCCCCCATCTTAGCGGTTTTGCAGCAGAGGTGAAAGGGTGGAGAAAGACTTGTTGGTCTCGGCCATGAAGGTAAGAAGCGATCCAGTCTAGCGTCGTCCCACGAATGCCACTTTGCTTAAGGCGATGAAGCAAGATGGAGTGAGACATCATGTCAAATGCTCCAGACAGGTCGAGGAGTACCAACATAGTTGCAGAGCCCCCATCCACTGCCCAGCGAATAGAATCAGCCATCTCAATCGGATCACTGACAGAATATCGACAGTCAGAATATCGAGGTACAAAAATATCGACACAAAAATATCGAAGTCAAGAATATCGAAGTCCTATCTACATAATGGTAAGTACAAAAATATTTTTAAAAATATCTCGTCAAAAATATCGTTGTTAAAAATATCATTTTTTTAATGTTTAAAAAATAATGTAAAATAAAGTAAATAATACATATATTTAAAAAACATAGTTAAAATTATTTTAAAATGTTTAAAATTATAACTAATACATATAATGTAAAAATAAATTAAACATATATATGTATAATATAATATTTATACTTACTTAATAATATTTATAAATAATTATTTTAATAACATAAATTGTTAAAAAACATATTAAAAATCATAAATACATATATATACACATACGCCAATAATATAAATAAAAATATAAAAAATATATATAGCAAATTAAAAAATTAGAATATTTTTATCTTTTTAAAATACATTATACACTACATTAACTAAAACAGTAGAGAAAATATTGGATAGCGGAGAGTATAAAATTACTGTTCCTACTCCACAGAGTGCAACAGTAGGGAACGTGTTGGATAGCGTAGGGGTAAAAATTACTATTCCCACTCCAGTGAGTGCAACAGTAGGGAAAGTGTTGGATAGATTAGGGGTAAAAATTACTATTCCCACTCCAGTGAGTGCAACAGTAGGGAAAGTGTTGGATAGCGAAGGGGTAAAAATTACTATTCCTACTCCAGTGAGTGCAACAGTAGGGAAAATGTTGGATAGTGAAGGATAAAAAATTACTATTCCCACTCCAGAGAGTGCAACAGTAGGGAAAGTGTTGGATAGCATAGGGGTAAAAATTACTGATCCCACTCCAGTGAGTGCAACAGTAGGGAAAGTTTTGGATAGCATAGGGGTAAAAATTACTATCCCCACTCCAGTGGGTGCAACAGTAGGGAAAGTGTTGGATAGCGTAGGGGTAAAAATTACTATCCCCACTCCAGAGAGTGCAACAGTAGGGAAAGTGTTGAATAGCGTAGGGGTTAAAATTACTATTCCCACTCCAGAGAGTGCAACAGTAGGGCAAATGTTGGATAGCGAAGGGGTAAAAATTACAATTCCCACTCCAGTGAGTGCAACAGTAGGGAAAGTGTTGGATAGCGTAGGGGTAAAAATGACTATTCCCACTCCAGAGAGTGCAACAGTAGGGAAAGTGTTGGATAGCGGAGGGGAAAAAATTACTATTCCCACTCCAGAGAGTGCAACAGTAGGGAAAGTGTTGGATAGCGTAGGGGTAAAAATTACTATTCCCACTCCAGAGAGTGCAACAGTAGGGAAAGTGTTGGATAGCGTAGGGGTAAAAATTACTATTCCCACTCCAGTGAGTGCAACAGTAGGGAAAGTGTTGGATAGCAGAGGAGAAAAATTACTATTCCCACTCCAGTGAGTGCAACAGTAGGGAAAATGTTGGATAGTGAAGGATAAAAAATTACTATTCCCACTCCAGAGAGTGCAACAGTAGGGAAAGTGTTGGATAGCGTAGGGGTAAAAATTACTATTCCCACTCCAGAGAGTGCAACAGTAGGGAACGTGTTGGATAGCGTAAGGGTAAAAATTACTATTCCCACTCCAGAGAGTGCAACAGTAGGGAAAGTGTTGGATAGCGGAGGGGTAAATATTACTATTCCCACTCCAGTGAGTGCAACAGTAGGGAAAGTATTGGATAGCGGAGGTGTAAAAATTACTATTCCTACTCCGGAGAGTGCAACAGTAGGGAAAGTGTTGGATAGCGTAGGGGTAAAAATTACTATTCCCACTTCGGTGAGTGCAACAGTAGGGAAAGTGTTGGATAGCAGAGGGTTATAGTTAATATTTCCAAAAATAAAAATAAAAATCAAAAAGAAACAAAATAGCAACTACAATACAAAAATTGTTAATAACACAAAAATAAAAAACATATAAAAATATGAAAAATTACAAAAGATAAAAAAATAATATAATGTTAAAAAATACTAAACATTAACTACAAACATTAATTTATAAAAGTTTAAAACAACATTTTACAAACAAATAACTATCTTTAATATAAATTAATTATAACAAAAATATATTTATTAATGATTTTTAAATAAATTACTTCACACCATATTCCCCTACAAACGCACAAACAACTCCTACATATTTAACACAATTAACATATTTACCAATGAATTATTTATAAATAACAAACAATTAATAATTAAATAATAATAAATGAATTACCACAAACAACACTATAAAATCGAAATATAAAATAAATACTAATAAATTAAAATTATTAGTTACTTTGGGGCCCATTAGGATGTCGGGCGGAAGCACTACCGCCGTGCTGGCGGATGCAAAAACCACCAGTTACCGCCTGCACGCAGCAGTCCACACGCCCGCCCGATTACGATGCGAAAAGTCAGCCAAACACCGCCGGCAAGCCAGCGACACCGTCCGCCATCAAAGTGCGCCCGTACACGTAGCGGCGCAGCACAATTGACACACACCGTCCGACGAAACACGTACCGCCCGGCGTACAAATTACGATGCCGCACACAAACTGAACCCACGGCTAAGAGACACCGTACATCAAACCGAAGCGGTAACACGAACGCCGAGCACGGACACCGAAGAAGCGGCACCCCCGAGCATGAATCCAGCACTGCAGGCCCTCCCTATGCTCTATCTGATGCACCACCAAGGACGCAACGTACCGCGAAGACGCAGGTAGGCACACATACAACAAGTGCACGCAAACAGCGCACACAGTGCAAGGGCGGAAAAAGCGGACAACCCCCCACCCCCGCGTGTACACGACACATCTACCATAGCATCCACATATGACACACAGGCCAAATTGTAACATCTCGTAACACATGTGTACACACCACCTGGGACTAGGAACCAACCACCCCATCACGGCCCCAAAGCGGCGATGACGCTGCCACACATGCGCACAACGCAGAGGCCAACCGCAGCGCCATGCATGCGTCGCACACAGACACAGGGACACAACCAAGCAGCACACACACCAGCCCCACCCCGAACGCACATGACACGTGACAGGCCTGCCACAGACATGTCCCCAACGCCCAATTCACGGACAACACCCAACGTCACACAACCGACGCACACATGTCAGTGAAGTCACGCAACAGCAGGACACACCCCAGTGCAACAAACATGGCGAAGCACACAGCGGCGGCAACACCAACTAGGAGAAGCAGGGCTCCTTCGGGAAGAGGAACGCCAGTACCACACTGAAACACCCATACCACCCTGCACATATGAACAAGACATACAAAACGGAACACCAAAGAGCCCGGGGACCGACAACAGGTGGCCCAAGAATAACACTCACACACAAGGCCCAACGCAGAGCGGAAAGGCAGCCTGCCGCCCACACAAGGGAGAGCAGACAGCACTGAATGACCTTCCATTCCAACTCCGAAACCACAGCCCTACGAAAGAAGCCGGTGAATACAGCCATTGTCCAATAAAAGACCAACACAGGCATGCAGAGGAGACCGACCACAGGGCAGATAGCGCATATCACAGAAGAACACAACGGACGGGAAAGAATAAAGAAAACACTCCCCCATGTCGGCCCCATGCAAGTTAATTGGAAGGAGTCACACATCACTGACCTTGAACTGTCTGAGAAGCATGTGGGATGAGGGCCCGTGTCCTCCGCACAAGCCAACAGAACACAAGTCCTGTCTCCCTACGACTACACAGAGCTCACAGCAACCTCGGAGCATGCACATTGCAGACTGCACACACAGCCGGAGCACGCCACCACAACGCACCGCTGCAAAATGGCAACCGCAACACACCTACCCAACTACGCCGGACAGGTCAAGCTGTACAAAACCAACCTGATACATATATTGGGATGCGAACTCCTGTCCCTGCTGAACGTAAGTTACCGACTGACTTACCGCATCACATTGTTCAGCTGCGTCATACCCGTCTTCTACTGTCGGAGGTGTCCCTACCAGCATCCCGTGGAGATGTGTCTCTCCAACCCGGCATGTCTAAAGGCGGACCTGCTAGTACTACTCCTCCCTCTGGACGCACACGACAGGGCCTGCTCTGCCTATGGGGGCATGGCGTATGTGGGCAACATCGCACCCGCACTGAAATGGGACCACTGTGCCTCCACACGACGGATCATCGAGCACAGCTACATTGAATGTCACCCAGCATGCCCCATCATGGTCCTCCAAGGGACAACTTACAAACAACACCTTGACAGCCACCATCCGCTACTTTGGCTGGCAAACATAAACACCACCAATGACATGGAAGCCCTGCTGGACGGCATCGCATACCTGACAACCTGTAAATTCGTCGGACCCCAACGCAGGTTCCCCGATTGACCTATGATGTCCAACCCCACACCCATGCTTAGCTTCCGCACGGACTGGCCAGTCACCACCACAACAGCCATACCAAACGACCGGCAACAATTACCACACCATCAACGACATCGCCATGACATCGGATATGACCGGGACATGCACACTGTTCCCCATCACATCCAGGAACACCGCATGCATCGTGGGAGGCAGTGGCATGGGGTCTGTGTATCGCACCCACATGGACGGAACTGCACGAACAACCAGGACACGACATGGATCCAGCGCCCATGGACACACACACCGCTCAGTGGACATGAATAGGTCGCCTGGAGTCTGTGGGTGCTGCACCCCTCCCACCCCCGCCCCGGGAATCCCATACCAGGACCTTTGCACGGACGACAAGTGCAAACAACAACAACACGACCCCAGTGACTGTGACATGTCCAGTAACCACCACATTGCAACAACAAGTGGCACGCCGCTGCATGCACGCAAGCACATGCCCTGATGTCATCTCACATGCACGCGTGCATGAGGAACAACCGCAGCAAACCTGTCACATGGAACTGAGATGGACTGTGCCCATGATGCCAAGCGGTCTGGTAGGCTACTTGTATACCGTCTGTGTCAAAGTCCGCAGCTCCGCAGCTATACGTAAATGTACATTAGCACAGCCTTGGCCAAGCAGATGTAACTCTGAAGCCCACATCCCACATGCAACAGCCAATCACATGTAACCCCACACCCTATCCCATTTGTAATCATGCTCAGTATATCCTCAACATGTATTCCGCTGCCAGTAGTGTCCACTATACTGCATCACAGAGGACAGAAGACTCAATATAATGTTTGAAACCAAAACTGTCTCCGCTGACTCATTTCACAAGTACGAATGAGAGAGGATGAGAGTATGTGAAGTACACGGCAGTCGTGACATGACCATGTAGTCCACTGGTATTGGATGTCAACGCAAGTGAGTAGCACAACTGTGGAAGACACACATGTGTCGTGTGAAGTCGTATGGACGCAGTGCTCAGGTGGGTGGGTGCGACGGGTAGATGCGCACATGCCAAGTTGGAGCACGCCGTGTTGGGAGGGGTCATGAACAGTACACCACCGCTTCCCTGGGCATTGTGAGAGGACACCTGTCGGGGGGAAGTGAACACGTGTGTGCACAGCAGCCGGGCACACGAACAATGCGGAACCAGGCGCACACGTCAGCCCACCCTCCGTGGACTAGCTGGATCCTGTTGTGCGCCCGCCATGCCCCTTGACAAGGCACACACAGCCCCAGTCGACCAGGTGTAACCCCAACATAGTCAATCCGCACAGGCGATACAGGGCACGGGATGGCAGTGGAGCATGGTGTGTGAGAGGTCTCCTCGCGCTCCTCCTGGTCATATCACGCAGGCAATAGAACCTCAACGTGTAGCATGGCACAAGTCAAATGGAAGTGTAGGGGGACGCACCTCAGCACGAGCAGCACTGACGTCACGGGAGGTGGCTCGCACCATCCCATCCATTGCCCATTATACCAACCACGCCACATGCCATTGCGACTAAGTGCAAGCGCGTGCGCCACCACCCCCGAGCCCTCCCCAGAGAGGCCAAAGAGTGAATGTGTGGGCCATCAGTCACAGACGGACGCGGCCTGGCCGCAAGGGCAGCCACAGCCACTGGGTGTCGCAGGTGGCGGATCCGGAAGGCGAAGACTGTGATGCATAGTCCATGCAGGCCGGGTCTCCATTTGGGGCACCACGCAGGTGGACGGCGTCCCGCCACACATCATACCCTGAGACAGCCCACTCGTGCAACTGGACCCACACATACACTCCTTGCCCTCTCTGGTGCGAGCTTGGGGCTGCCTGTGCAAGCGCTAGCCTCGCAGGTGCACATGCATATTGGGGGAGCGAGGGGAGGACATGAGGGCTGGGGCGAAGATGACTGTATCACTGTCAGTGAGTACAAGGGATGACCCAGATGTGGAAAGGAAGAGACGTGTCCCGTGTGTACTGCAACTAGTCACCAATCCAACTACCCCCCATGTCCGGAATGTAAGCCCGCACCTAGGCCCGCCCATCCGCCACATCGAATATACCACCAGCACAACAACCTTCCCATTCGAAACACTGACTGGGGGTGGCGACCAGTGAACAAACATGTGTAGCCTACCCACGCGTACATGTGGGCCCTCCATGATCCATGTCACCTGCGGCAAAGTCATGACATGCGCAATGAGGGAAGTGAGGTGAGCTGTCCGCCCCACGCACAGAAGGTGCATCAGCTCCACAGACCCAGCAGCGAGTCCAGCAGGGGTCACATGTGCAGGGGCAGCTGTGCCTGGTGTGAAGGCACATGCACATAGACAGCACATCGACCAATGTGTAGTCTGCCCACATCTACAGTCCATCATCATGCGGACATAGGAATTGTACACAGGGCAACACATCTTAGTGGGTGCACCCACCGTGACCAACAATGCGCAATCATCGACGTACCCGCCCTGTGCATGGCCCCCCACCCAACGGAGGCACATCCAGTGCCACCATCCCACACACACAAGCCTTCCACGGAACATGCTGTGTCCAATGGTCAGTACAGAGTCAGCGCCCATCTGGTGGATCCTGAACAGGAGACACATGCACACACATGATAGCTCCCACTATGTACGTCTGCCACCTGGCACGTGCAATGTAACCTCTCACCTGTGACGTGTGACTGCAAGCACACAGCCGTCTTGGCATGGGGCTGTCAATGTGGACACCTGTCAATGTTTCGGGAGGTGTGATCCGTACAGTGCTGTACATAGGGTGCAGTGCTGACACCTACTACTGTCTCATATCCCCTCGTGCCACAGGTCCCACTTGTTTTGGCCGCTCAGCCTGTGCCCACATCGTCGTCGTCGTGTGCCATACTCATCCAGCCTCGGAAGCAGTGCCATGCTCAGCAGACATTCATGTTGCCGTGGCGTTGCCGCTTGACGAATATGCAGTCAGTCCCCATCAGCACGCCCCGCAAGTCATTGGGGCCTAGATCCCCATGTGCATGACCATGGCAGTGGTTTGCATCACTAGCCATTGCCATTGGTGGGAGACCTGTGTAAGTGTATTGTGGCCGTGCCGTCCCTGCTTGACAGCTGGGCTGTGACTCATGTGCTTGCTCAGTCATGTCAGTGATGTGAATGCGAAATTGCTATGTGTTGTGTTGCTCTGACATGTGTCCACTGCCATCTTCCCTAGGCGGAGACCGAACATTGACCGCCCATACCAATTGCTGGCGGACATGGAGGATACTGAGGTCATAAGGAAGTTTCGGCTGGACAGGCCAACCCTGCATCGACTGTGTGCCATGTTGGAACCCCATCTCCGTCCCCACAGGGTGTATCCGACAGCATTCACCCCCACGGCTAAGGTGATGGCCGCCATGCATTTCTTCGCCACTGGGTCATTCCAGCACACAGTGGGCAGTGGAGGAGGGATGTCCCAGCCCATGTTCAGCAAGGTGCTGAGGGATGTACTGGCAGCCATGATGCTGTACCGAAACAGGTACATCAGATTCCCCAGGGCTCGTGAATTGGCGGCAGTGAAGGGTGCATTCTATGCCCTTGGCAGGATCCCACACGTCGTTGGTGCCATTGATTGCACACATGTTGGCCTTGTTCCACCACAGGCCACTGAGCACCTGTACCGCAACAGGAAGCACACGCACTCCCTGAATGTGCAAGTGGTGTGCCTTGCGGACATGGTGATAACCCACGTGTGTGCAAAGTTCCCAGGCTCGGCCCATGACGCACACGTAATGCGCAACAGCATCTTGCCACGACTGATGTCCAATCTGCAACAGGATCGTGGCTGTATTGTCGGTGAGTATGTGGAGTGGTGTAGCGTGCTGGTTGTGCGATGCTGTCCCCTGTCCAGTTGGAATAGCAACGGTTCTCTGTGTCCCTCACACCCAGGTGACTCTGCGTACCCGAATGGGGCATGGCTGCTCAGTCCATTGAGGAATCCTCGCACCCCAGCAGACGATCGCTACAATGAGGCACATGGGAGGACCAGACGTGTGGTCGAGCGTACCTTTGGCCTCCTCAAGTCCAGGTTCAGGTGCCTGGACCGCACCGGGGGTGCGCTGGCGTACTCCCCACAGAAGGTGTGCCAGATAGTGGTGGCGTGCTGCATGCTGCACAATCTGGCCATTCGGAAGCAGATCCCCCTCATTGTGGATGACGGAGATCAACCAGGGCCCCAGCCCGCAGACCAGGACAGCTCGAGTGAGGAGGACAGCGGAGAGGAGGAAGCTGGGAATGTGCGCCAGCAGCTCATCGCCCGCTACTTCACTTGACGGTGAGTGTCCATGTACGACGGCTGATGTGTCTGTATTTGTGCAGGTGTGTGTGTGCTGTGTCAGGGTGGCCTTTTGTTCACTGCGTGCTGTGTGTCAACGCTCCATGCCCAGGTTAGTATGCCACTGATGGTGGCTGTGGCATTGTGCCCTATTGCTCTGTGCGATGTGTGTACATTGCTTGTAGTTGTTGACATGTACTGTGTGATGGGTGTGTGACACACTCATTGAATGTGCTCCTGTTCTGTCTCCCACCCCTAGGTCCCTACAGGCCCTCCGGTTCCATTGCCATGCCACGCATCAGGTGCCGTTCCGCTCAAGGTGGCCGTTGTATTCCGTACAATTAAAACACAGGGCACAGACAGCAGTTTGTGGAAGAGGTGCATTTATTTCAAACTGTGACATGTGATTGTGTGTAAGGTGATGACAAAAGTGGTGCGTGCAGTGACAATGAGCTGTCGGTCATGGCTGCGTGATGCTCAGGGTGTACCCACTGGTTCTATGTCCATAGTCCAACACACACATGCCATCCAGATGGCTGTGTGGAGTGGGATCGTAGTCCAAGTCAATGCAGTGGGTGGTCAAGGAAGGCTGGCTGGCTGCCTCACTTGCGTCTTGAGCGTGCGAAGTCCTCCCGGGAGATCTGTTTCCACTTCCGACGGCCCCTTCCACGTTTGCGAGGGGGTGCCTGCTTGCGACATGCTGGTGGTTGAGGTGTGCTCACTGGCTGTGGACGCAGGGGAACTGGACACTGCTGCTCGACCCTGCGCCCCGGCAGGTGGTGGCGGAGGGGGAGCTGCTGTCCCTGGCTGTGACCTCACCGCCACCACCAGCTGGCCCATGAGGTCCACGAGTTGGCCCATACGGGCGTCCATGGACCTCAGCACCCCCAGCACCTCACGCGTGTCTGTAGCTGACCTGGCCCATTGTCCTTGGGCCTCTTCATAGGCCCCAAGGACTCTGGCCATTTGAGGCAGGGCATGGCTCCCAGGGGAGGCTGGCGTTTCCCTGACCCTGCTCCTCCTACCAGTCCTGCTGCCACCGGCCTGCCCACTAGCCACATTGCTCACCACGGTCCTCGCCCTGGCTCCCAGGGTGGATCCAGTCGTCCGGGCCACCACCTGCGCTGGGGCTGGGGCCAGCGAAGACGTGGTGGCGGTTGCGGCAGTGGTAGTGGCCGCAATGACCGTGGGTGTGGCCGCAATGACCGTGGGTGTGGCCGCAATGCCCGTGGGTGTGGCCGCAATGACCGTGGGTGTGGCCGCAACGACAGTGGCAGCAGGGGGCTGGGAATGTTCAGCAGCCCTGGATGATGGGTTGGTGGGTAGGAGGGGTCCTGGGGAGCGGCTGGGCCCTGCCACACTAGATGGGCCTGCTTGGTGGTCCGTGTCCGAAGAGGAGGACAGATCCTCCACATCCGTGTGTCCTCGTTGGGGGCTTGTAGGCTGGCTGTGCTGGCTGCTGTCTCCATCCCCAGCATCCAGCAGTTCGTCACCTGTGGAGAGAATGAGATTTGTTATTGTGTTGCACCTGGCGAAGTCTGTATTGGTTGTCTGACATTCTCCGTTCGTGCACTCTCGTGCACGTGTGTCCCGGAGGCGGGTGTGTGGCTGTACAATCTGTTGTTGTGTGTGCTTGGCAATGGGACTGTGTGCTGTGCACATGTGGCATGGGACGGATTGGCTATGCCGATGGGTGTGTTGCTGTGCTCCTACTTATTGTGACTCTGGTGTATGCGGGCTCCAGGCCCATCCTGGGTCTGGTTTGTACTTTGCTTTTGGGGTGCATATGGAACGCTTAGGAACGCATTTGGCAACATGGGGGTCATGCCCCAGGAACGCATTTGGGATGGAATATGCTTTTGGGGTGCAAATGGAACGCTTAGGAACGCATATGGCAACATGGGGGTCATGCCCCAGAAACGCATTTGGGATGGAATATGCTTTTGGGGTGCAAATGGAACGCTTAGGAACGCATATGGCAACATGGGGGTCATGCCCCAGAAACGCATTTGGGATGGAATATGCTTTTGGGCTACATGCTGTGAGCCATGGGTGCCGAACGTGACATGTGTTGTGGCAGCATGACAGTGCATGGTCTGAGGTGTGTGCATGCCTGACATACCCTGCATATTTGCTGTCTGTTGTGATTACTGGACATGGCATTGGACGCATCGTTATGAGTGTGTGATGGTTGTGTGCCACCCGACGTATTGCAGTTGTCCCATCTCCTTGGTGTGCGTGCTGCCCTGTACCATGTGCATCACTGCAGTGCTCGGGGGGTGTGGCCCATGTTGTGTGTTGTTGCTCACAGTGTGGCGTGCGCTTCATTGACTTCTGGCACATGGTTGGTCATGGGCATGTATCTTAGCGTGACTGCTGTATGTGTGGCAGCTGTGCGGATGACATGCCTTTCATGAGACTGGGGCTGACGGATGGGATGGATGGTATGTTGTATGTGCATGGTGTGTCTGTGTGTTTGATGGGTTCAGTGGTGTTCGTGTGCATTTATGTTGTTCCGCTCTGTTGCGTCTAGTGTTGTTTGTCTTACATAGGCGTAGTTGTGGGGTGTGTGGTTGACAGGCAGTAGGGGCTACATGGACAGGACTTCAATGGTGTTTCGGTTGTGTGTGATGGGTTGCACAGTGGCTGCCGTGTGGTACTATATTCAGTGTGGCTTGTGCATGCAGACGTGGCTCCTTGGGTGTTGCTGTGTCTGTGATGGGTCATGTGGGGTGTGAGTCTGTGGTTCATGTCCGTGTGCACATTGTTCACTTGTTCGTGACAGTGGGCGGTGCTGCGTGTTCGTCTGCTACGTAACATGTCCCATGTGTTGGTCGTGTTACGGTCCTCATGCCTCCAGTAATCCAGCCCTGTCCAGTTTCCCACCTGCAGGTTGTTCGTGCGTGCACTGTACTGGATGCCACATGGTTCTAAGCGGGGGTGCTCCATGTTGCAGGTCTGTGGGGGTGGGGGCGGTGTTGTGGGTCGTGGTGATGGCTGGACACCCACTGACACCGATTGTTGTGGACCGTGATGTCTACCTTTCGGCTGTCGGTGTGCACTGCGGTGGCTGACACGTGGGTGTGGGGTGTGGGGGATGCTCCTCCTTGCTGTGCTGTGGGACTAGGGGCCTGGTGTGTGTTGTACTTGAGCTGTCCACCCTCCCACCCACTGCACTTTGTGTTCCTGCCACTTACCTGTTACTTGTCGGTTAGTGCAGCTATGGCGGACACATGGGTGTGGTGGGTGCTCGTTGTGGCGCTTCTGGCATACTTGGGGACCTGTTGGTGGTTACGTGGCTGGCTGAGTGTACACATGCCCCCACGTATCTTACAGTTGTTAGGTTTGGGCTGTGTGTGGTGGTGTCTGTTGCATGTGTGTGTGATGTGTTGTGTATTGTGTGCTGGACATGGGGGTGTTTGTCCCTGGGAGCTGTGGCATGGTGGTAGTGCATGTGAGTACATAGCGGTGTGCTGGTATACATTAGTTTGTACTTACCAGCCTCCACTCCCCTGCTAATCCGGCGAGGATCTCCGGATGTATAATGACTCGCACCTTCTCCTCCCACGCTTTGAAGGTCTTGAAGAGCGCGGGATTCCCTCCGCCAGTGACGGCAGCCAGCTCTCTGTTCTTGCTCTCCTTCTTCTTGACCAGGCTCTTGACGTCATTCCACCGTTTGTTGATTTCAACTCTGTTCCTGGGCAGGGTCCCGACTGCATTGACCTGGTCTACGATCCGGTTCCACATTCTCTTTCTGGTGGCTAGTGGTGTGTGCTGGACCAGGTTCCCATAGATTTGTGGGTGCACCTTGATAATCTCGTCGACCATGACCGTCAGCTCAATGGGCGTGAACTTGGGCATTCTTTGTGGTGCCATGGTGTTTGTGGTGCTGGTGCGGTGTGTGTTGTGTAATGTGCAGGGGGTTTGTGGTGCCGGTGTTTGGTGGTGGTGGTGGTGGTGGTGGTGGTTGTGATGTGTGCGTTTCTGTGGTGTGCTGCTGTCCTTGCTGTGTCACTGTGTCCTCTCCTCTCCTCTCTAGTTTGCAATGTTGCAAGGGGTTGTGGTCTGTGGGAGTGCTGCTTTTGTACTTACCTATGTGGGTGTGTCCTCATGGTCTGTTGTTTTCAGGTGTGTTGTGTCTGGTGTTCTGGCCTTTGTATTTTTTGTTTGTCCAGGGGGGTGTTTTCGGGATGTGTACTGTGCTTGTGTATTTGTGCGTGCCTTGCTGTGTGGACTTGTTGGCCATGTTGTGTGCGATTGTTTTTGTCAGCGGATGGTTTCTGTGCAGGGACGTGGGCGCCATGGCTTCTGCCGTGTCAATTCTCATCGGCGTTGTTTGCGCTGGCGGGCGGTATATTTGTGGTTTACCCGCGCTCATGGCGGTGCGATCGTAATTTCACGTGCGGTGTGTCGGCCGTGAGGGCGGGCGGTTTTGTGTTGTCGTGCGTGTTTCCGTCCGTGGCGGGCGGTTTGACTCCGACTCGGACGAGGGCGGGCGGTATCTTGTGTGGTTTTCCGCCGATGGCGGTTTTCGGTTTGTGTAATCGTAATGGCGTGGTCGGTGTTCAGACGTTGTGTGCGGGCGGATTTTTGCCGCTTTCATGCCTGGCGGATTTTTTTACGCCGGGTATCGTAATGGGCCTTTTTATTCTAATTAAATTACTTCCCACCCTATTCCCCTATAAACCTACAACCCGCTTTAAAAAAAAACCAATTCATATAATTATCAATTAAATAATTAATAAAAATGAATAACCAATTAATAATTAATTCGTAAAAAATAATTATGAATACTAATAAATAAAAATTAATAATTGCTTTATTATAATTAAATGACTTCCACCCTATTCCCTATAAACCCACAACCCGCTCCTAAAAAAGAACACAATTAATATAATTATCAATTAATTAATTAATTAAATTAAATTTGATAACCAATTAAAAATTAATTAATAATCAATTAATTATAAATACGAATAAATAAAAATTAATAATTACTTTATTATAATTAAATTACTTCCCACCCTATTCCCCTATAAACCCACAACCCGCTCCTCATAAACAATAACACAATTAATATAAATATCAATTAATTAATTAATAAAATTTGATAACCAATTAAAAATTTATTAATAATCAATTAATTATAAATACTAATAAATAAAAATTATTAATTACTTTATTACAATTAAATTACTTCCCACCCTATTCCCCTATAAACCCACAACCCGCTACAGAACTAAAATACGCAAAAATTAATTAACATAAAATTAATTACTTCTAAAAATTTCACACATACATTAAAAAAATAACTATACTTATACAAAAAATTACATCACATACTTTTAACACACATACTAAAATACAGAACACTAATATAAATATCGATATTATCAACAACGATATTTTTACTAACGATATTACTGACTTCGATATTAAAGAATACGATATTTCTTACCTTCAAGTCGATATTCTGGTCAACGATAGTCTTGCTGTCGATATTGTGCCACTTCGATATTAACAACTCGATATTGTGGCACTTCGATATTCCAACATCGATATTCTGTCTGTGCACCATGCACTACAGGGCATACCCCTTGGCCATATCACTTAAGCCACTTACATACTCTGCAGTGACTACTGCAGAGTATGTAAGGGCGCTGAGGGGTATCCAATTCTGTGCATTTGATATTTACCAATGTTACATCTTCTTGCAAAATGAATCCTTGTATCCATTTTTAGACATGAGGGTGTATTTTGCACTAAGAAAAAAGCGCCCAATGCCCATTCTGCCCCATTCCGGAATTCCACTTAATCTCACAGAATTTTAATGTAATTCTGCAGAATTCCATGGATTCAAATTCCACAAATTTTGCCCACCCCTTCTCGGTTCATGGATGCTTGCGACTCTCAGTTATCCCCGCTATGCTGTCACCAAGTCATCCTTCTTTTTTCTTGGTGGCTTGCTCTGAGGATGGATGCAGTCCTTCAGCAGCCTGAGTCTTCTCTAGTGTACCTTTCAGGACACTTCACTCTTGATATTCCCTCATGGGCTTGGTCAGTCATCAGGTTTCCCATTTTAAACCGGCAGGTCAACCCTCCTTCTCTCCCTGGTGCATCAGCCTGAATTTATGCTGATGAGACCTCTTAGTGCTCGAGTGTTTTCTCCTTCTTTGGGATGCAGCGGTCTGCACCTTCTTCGGGACTGCCCAGCAGGGCCTCGACTGTCTTTGTAGTCTGGGCACTGGCCTCCAGTGTTGGCCTCTGGCTTCATGATGATCAGCGTAGTTGCTGTTCCAACTCTCCTTGTGTTTGTTTGGTGCTGTGTGGTGCCTAGCCACTTCATTGCACGTTCCCTCTTGCAGGACTCTGTTGGAGTTCCGACTCCATGGTGTTCCCTCTTCTGGGATCTGCTTGCATGGGTGCAGTGTCTCTTGGGGTGTGATTGCTGGTGACCTTCTCAGGGGTGCTCCTGGACTGGTCAGCAGAATAACACGGACACTATTCATACGGTTAGAGAAGTGGTCCAGGGCACATAAGCCCGGCCCCCTTTATTCGCAAGGTCACCTGACTGGTGACGCCTATGATGGATGGATGTGGGGTGGGCATAAGTGCAGCCTCAGGGGAGGGACTGCATGGTTACATGTCCAGCAAGACACTACAAGAGCCACCCTATCCTCTTGGGCAGGACGTGATCTTTTGTTTACACCTCTCACAGTCAGAGGCTTCTGCCCGCATGTTTGGTACACTGCACAGGCTGGATCAATTCCACCTCTTTAACAATGTAGAATCAATGAGCCCTAGACCCATAGGTGAATAATGAAAGACAGTTAGAGAAGTGGTCTAGGGCACGTTGCCCCTTTACTCCCACGGTCAACTGACTGGTGACGCCTGTGATGGATGGATGTGGGGTGGGCATAAGTGCAGCCTCAGGTGAGGGACTGCATGGTTACATGTCCAGCAAGACACTACAAGAGCCACCCTATCCTCTCGGGGCAGGACATGGTGTTTTGTCTATACCTCTCACAGTCAGAGGTGGCCGCACACATGTTTAGGACCCTGCCAAGGCTGGATGCAGTCCACCTAATCAACAATGTGGTGTCATCAGGACCTAGGCCCATTGGTGATAAATAAATGACACAGACTCTATTCATATATTGAGGGAAGTGGTCCAGGGCATGTGCGACTGAACCACTTTATTTGTAGGGTCACCTGACTGGTAATGCCTGTGATGGATGGGTGTGAAGTGGGTGTATGTGCTGCCTCAGGGGAGGGCCTGCATTGTTATATGTCCAGCAGGACACTACAAGAGCCACCCTATCCTTTCAGGGTGGGACATGGTGTTTTATCTACATCTTATACAGTCAAAGGTGACCACCTGCATGTTTGGGACACTGCAGAGGCCTAATCCAGTCTGCTTCTTTGCAATGTAATGTTGTTGGGTCCTAGGCACATTGGTGATTAATGAATGACACCAACACTAGACATATGTTTAGAGAAGTGGTCCAGGGCACATGTCCCTGGCCCCCTTTATTGGCAAGGTCACCTGACTGGTGATGCCGGTAATGGATGGGTGTGGGGTGGGTGTTAATACAGCCTCATGGAAGGGCTTCATCATTACATGTCCAACAGGATACCACAAGAGTCACCCTATCCTCTAGGGGCAGGATGTGGTGTTTTGTCTACACCT
The DNA here is from genome assembly GCA_963921515.1 of Calotriton arnoldi. NCBI lineage: Eukaryota > Metazoa > Chordata > Amphibia > Caudata > Salamandridae > Calotriton > Calotriton arnoldi. The sequence goes on from CAWUFW010003764.1 coordinate 1,570,286, forward strand.
CTCACAGTCAGAGGCGTCTGCCTGTATGTTCGGGACACTGCAGAGACCAGGTCCAATCCGCCTTATTGACAATGTAGTGATGTTGGACATTACAGCCATTGGTGATTAATGAATGACACAGGCACAAGTCATTTAGTTAGAGAAGTGGTCCAGGGCCTGTGCGCCCAGCCCCCCTTTACTCACAGGGTCACTTGACTGATGACACCTATGAGGGATGGATGTGGGGTGGGTGTTAGTGCAGCTTTGGGAGGGGGATGCATCATTAGGTGGCCAGCAGGACACTACATGAGCCTCCCTATCCTCTGGGGGCAGGACATGGTGTTTTGCCCACATCTGTCACAGTTAGAGGCAATACCCTGCATGTTTGGGACACTGCGAAGGCCTTGTTTAGTCCATCTCATTGACACTATAGTGTTGTGGGGCTCTGGGCTCATTGGTGATTAATGAATGACATGGACACTAGTCATATAGGGCTTCAATACGATGTCGGGCAGACTGCCAATGACAGGCTGTCCGTGGCGGTTTGCCCAACATCCAGGCCATCGGTCCGACCGCCGCATTACAATGCAGGCAGTCGGACAGCAGAGGTCAGGGGGAAAGACTGCTGCTTTTGACAGGATCCAAGATCCCATCGGAGCGGCCGTAGGGATTAGGATGTCCTTTTCCAACTGCCTTATGAAAAGGCAGATGGAAATGGACTTTGGGGGCCCCAAGCAGGGCTCCCGTCCCCTGTGGGCCACTGCCTGGTGGCACTGGGGGCACATGTAGTGCCCCCCACACATCCATGCACCATGTGCCAGGCACCACATGGTGCCTGGCACACGGTGCATGGATGTGCACAAAGTGTTTTTTTTCTACTGTGGCTTGTGCTGCAGTCGTTTTCCTAGGCTGCAGCACAAGCACAAGTAGTAAACGGCACTTTCAGACCGCTGTGCTGGTGGTCTCATCCTAATTGGGCTGATGGAACTGCCCACTCATTGTCGGACGGTCTCCTGCCTGATGCGATGGCGGTCAGCGGTCCAATCGACCGCCATCATATTGAGCCCATAATTAGAGAAGTGGTCCAGGGCACATGCACCTGGCCTCCTTTATTGGCAGGGTCCCCTGACTAGTGACACCTGTGATAGGTGGGTGTAAGGCGGCTGTTAATACAGCCTCAGGGGAGGGAATGCATTGTTACATGTCTAGCTGGACATACAAGAGCCACCCTATCCTCTTGGGCAGGACGTGATCTTTTATTTACACCTCTCACAGTCAGAGGCTTCTGCTCGCATGTTCAGTACACTGCACAGGCTGGATTGACTCCACCTCTTTAACAATGTAGAATCAATGAGCCCTAGACCCATAGGTGAATAATGAAAGACAGTTAGAGAAGTGGTCTAGTGCACGTTGCCCCTTTACTCCCACGGTCACCTGACTGGTGAGGCTTGTAATGGATGGGTGTGGAGTGGGTGTTAGTGCAGCCTCAGGGATGGAGACTGCATTGTTATGTGTCCAACAGGGCACTACAAGAGCCACAAGACTCTCCCCTAGTTTGAGGAGGTGGGTCATATACTCCACCTAGATGTAAATCTACACTTGGAATTGTTGAATAGCAAAAAAAAGTGCAAAGTTACACCTGATGTAGTAGTGAATATACACCTACATATTTACCTTTGTGAATGGGTCCTTTGTCTGATAAGGCCTGTAGAGAACCTGCAGTTTTCAGCCTGTTTCTACAGCAGGCAGCATCTTATATGGATTACAACAAAGACCCACTAACCTGGGTGGATTTTACTTCTATACCACAGTGTATACAGGGACTCTTTTTACTGACGCAATTATCATTCAATACATTATAATTAGGCTCAGGTCATATCTTCACATTGCATAGGTCCTACATAATTTGTAAGCAGATTATAAATGACTCCAACCTGTACCTAAATATTTCCCAAAGTTTGGTACACATTCTTTACTGCTATTCATCTCTGCTGACTAACTCCACTGATATTGTGTATGCAGATTATAAAGAGAAAGCTGACATTTCACAAAGCATTGTTCTATGCAAATGTGCTAGTTCAGAAACTCAAAGAATATCTACCTTTTTGTCTTGACACATAGTAATAAACTCCTGTTAATATTTCTTGAGAGGCTTACTACATATTTCAGTTTGTTCATCGAATTTGGATGTAAGGATTTTCCATGGTTATGATTATTTACTAAGCACACATATCACCCCAAGGGTCTCATGGCGCTGTAGCGGGATCAATAGAGGAAGTAGCCATGGCATAAAAGGAAGTTAAAACAGCCAGGTTTTCAGCTACTTTTTAAACAGTCTGTGATGGGTCAGAGGTGCGGTGGAAGCTCATTCCATTCTTGAGGGGCTAGTTGAGAAAAAGATCTACCCCAATTTCTAGCGGTACAGACCCTAAAGGGGGTCAGTAGGTGTTTTCCTCCTGAACTGACATATTTTTTTTGGTACATACCAGTTGAGTTTCTTAGCATATCCATATAGGGACTTATGTGTAATACGTATGAGCTTGAAGCAAGTACATTTCCTGATTGGGAGCCAGTGTAGGGATCTCAAGCTGGGGGCAAATGGGGACCGAGATGTAAGATTTAACACTAGTCTGGCAGCGGTGTTCTGCAACAACTGGAGTCTAGTATATAGTTCCTCGTTAATGGATACCATTTGTGCATTTCATAGTCTAGGTGACTGATTATCAAACACAGAACCAATAATTTCCTGGGTTCCAAAGGTATCCATTGGAAAATCTTTCATAGCGTTTGATGATTCCATAACAGGTGGCCGGGGTATGATTTACATGGTCCTTAATGGACAACTCGTTCTCTATTATAATACCTAGATTTCGTACCATGGATTTAGGGGATGGACAGAGGCCCTGGCTCGTCGGCCACCAGTCATTTGCCCACAGTTCTTGTGCTTTTCCAAATAATATTACTTCAATCCCTTCAAATATTACCTCCAGTAATTTAACAACAGCTGTCCAAAACACGTGTATCAGATTGCATGTTTATTGTCAAACAAATGGTTGGCAGAGAAAAGCCCAAAAGCGCTGTTTAGCAACCAATGACTGTATATAGGAATGACCATTATGGCAAGGGCATGAGTTATAGTTAGCTTAGGGCATGCATTAGAGTTTTCAGAGCTAACTGTAAGTAGTAAATTTCAGTCGTTTTGAACTTTGAAAACTTTACGTTGTCACTGACATTCTTACCTAACTAAAAGGTTACTTTAACCTTTGTTTTTTTCCCAGTGGATTTTTAAGTTTTTTTAATGTAAAGTAACATTTTGATACCATATGTAAAGCCAACCCCCGCCTCATATGGCTTTTGGCTGCGCATGGCGGGGGGTTCGCTGCAGGGCCTGGCTGCATGTGCAGTGCGGGTAGTTGGCTACAGTGTCTGGCCAAAGGCCAGGCCCTGTGGCTAACCCACCCGGAGGCAGCCAATCCCATGCTGCATATTACCGTTTAGCCATGGAGGAACGTTTTCCAGCCCAAAACATTTAGGGGCCGATTCCGATTCGGGCCGGAAATCTCTCCGACCGAGCCGTACTCGGAGAGATTTCCGACCGAATCGGACTCTGGCAGCCCGACCGAACGAGTACGATGCGCACGTATGCCATCGGACTCGAGTCGGTCGGACTCCCATTGAAGTCAATGGGAGCCTGTCGTACAACGCGTACGCGGGCTCCCATTGACTCAATGGGTGCGAGGCGGTCAAGGGCGCCCCCTACAGCGGGTACGCATCGAAGCGACTCGCGCCGTACACGCTCAGGTAGGGGGGACCCATGGGTCCCCCCTGTGTGCGACTCGCGCGGCTACGCGTACAGGGGGTCCGACACGGACCCCCGAAGTACGGCTCCGACTGCTCTTTGGAGCCGGAGTGCGCGGCTCGGTCGGACTGCTCGCGGCGCGCATCGTACTCACCCGGCCGGGGAAAGTCTCCATTGGGCAGTGCGAGTCGAGTCCGAGCGAGTCGGTCAGTGCGGTTCGACCCGGGAACTAGTCGGTCGGAGCGGTCGGGACGCCCGGACGAGTCGGTCGGCGATTTCGCATCGTACTCGCTCGCCCGGACGCGCGTACGAATCGGTCGGGAAATAGGGCTCCGAATCGGATCCGGTTAAGCCGAATCCGATTCGGAGCCCTACCGGCCGAGATCGGAATCGGCCCCTTTGTCATAGAAACAACCACAACAGGGCCCTGCATTCCAGCTGAAGAGCATAGAGCTCCAACTTGGAAGGCTTTAAAAAAATATGGTAAATTCTCTTGGGGTCATGGATTTAATGTCTCAGGAGATGACTCAGGGTATATTTATCAAACTTTTACGTTGCTCTGCATGAAAGGGCAGGAATGCGCCATAGTTAACATTATATGGATAATTGCTGTCCCTTCCTGGTGCATAATGTTCTGCCTTGCATCAACGCAGGCACCCTTGCACCATGCGCTGCAGACAGCATTGTTTTTGTTGAGCAAGGGACACCTTTCTGCACAAAAACAATCACCTGAGGCATTTTCCTCTTTCTCTGTGTGCTGCAGAATATAGCAAACATAGAAAGAGGAAAAATGTGGTGAAATAAAGATATTCTTTCTCATTACGCCTCACCTGGGGAGGCGTAGCATTTTGAAGCATATGTCTCCACTCTCCCAGGCAGGGTACTACAGTGTCCCAGGGATGTGATCCCCCGACACTGCAACTTATCAAGCCCTGAGAGATGGGGTTCCATGGACCTTTTTGAGACTCGGAGAAGGGGGGAGTCCACATGGCCAAAAAGTTAAAAATGAACTATTACCCTGGGCCCTGGCCACCCTGGAGGTTTTTTTTGACACAGCAGATCCTCTGCAAATTTGCAGCACAGATTAAACAAATTAAACAAAATGCAATTTTTGGTTCCCAGGGAGTTCCCTGTGGGACCTCCTCAACAGACCTAGGGGGCAGGGTATTCCAAGTCATGAAATGGCTGCCCCTTCATCTTTGTTGATGTCAAGATCTGTTGGTTCTGCAGATCTGGCATGAAATACACAAAGTTTTTAAATGTTAATTTTCAAAAACTACTTGTTAGACCTGTCATCCTTAGGGTGGCCTTCCTTCCCCTACCTGTTTGCCTGATTACCTCCACTTTTTGCTGTATCTTTTTGCAGGCCTTAGGACTCTGAGCACTTTACCACTGCTAACCAGTGCTAAAGTGCATCTGCTTCTCCCCTAAAACATGGTGACATTGGTGTATACCTGATTGGCATATTTAGTTTATTTATGAGTCCCTTGTAAAGTGGTATACCATATACCAGGGTCTGTAATCTGAATGCTACTAGTGGGCCTGCAGCACTGGTTGTTCCACAAGTAGCCTTTTCAAACCTGTCTCAGGCCTGCCATTGCAAGGCCTGTGTGTGCAGTTTACTCCCTCTTCGATTTGGGATTTAAAACTACCTACCAATCCTTAAACTCCCCTTTCCTACACACAGGTCACCCCTAAGTTAGGTCCTGGGTAGCCCTAAGGGCAGAGTGCTGTGTAAGTAAAAAGTAGGACATGTACTTTTAAGTTTTACATGTCCTGGCAGTAACAAACAGCTAGATTCTACTGTGAGACCTACTTCTCTCTCTCATAGGCTAGCATTGGGAATTCCTTAAAACACTGTAAAGCTATAATTCCTAATTAGAAAGTAGCAGGAACATCATGTTTCATATCTTTGGAATGGTACTGATAAAGCCTCTTTAATTGTAAAGTTGGATTTAACATTACTATTTGAGAAATTCCACTTTTAGTAAGTGGACATTCCTCTGCTCTTATCTTAGATATGTGTGCCTGCAGCTATGTCTCCAATACAAGTCTGTGCTGGGTGGCATTTACACTTCGTGCATTCCCTCTAGACAGCCACAAACACAGGAAGGGTGGGTGTGACAGAGGACTCATCTGTATTCATCAGTATTCTGATAGCCTTCTGTGGTAGCAAGGAGGAGAGGGAGCTGGCACTTACATATAAATAGGCTGTGTCCTGTCCTCACACAAAGAACTGATTAGTTCCCACAGATATCCTGGCAGACAGGGCTCGGATGAAAGAGGACCTGTGCACTTCAAGGAGCTGCTTTGAAGTCACCCCCACATCAAAGTCACATTTGAGAATAAGTACTGGGGCTCTGACCCTACCGAATCAGTACACTACTGGACCTGTAAAGAACTCTATCAGAAGTAAGGACTGCTGTGCTACAAGGATTGCCACTCTGCTTGACTAACTGTTCTAAGGAGCTGCTTCACTGCTGTGCTGAGCTGCCCTGCTGCCCTGCTGCCTTCTGATCTCATTCTCTGCTGAGGACAAGAACTGGACCCATCTCACTTGAACCCAGAGTGACTCCAACGGCTTGCTGGCTTGCCTCCTGTTTTGTGAAGCATCAGGGTCATAAACAACTTCTTGCAACTCTGCTCCGCGCTGCTGGGTGCTGCCATCTGTGAGTCCTATCCTTGCTTGAGGTTCCCCCTCCAGTCCTGGGTCTCAGGAGTGGGTTCTGCAGCTGTTTTGCTACAAAAGCCGATTCATAATCTTCACTGTGTCGATCGGAACCAACGCAGTGCCCTCCGATACCAACGCAGTACACATCCGAAGACATCCCTGTGAGGCTCGACCACGACTTGGGACCTGACAGCGAGGTTCGATGATGACGCAGTGACCCGACTGCATGAATCAGAACTGACGCATGGTATCCTGGACATCAACGCTTGCTCCATTCAAGGTACTTTGTCAGCTGGAACTGTTTGAGTCCTGTAGCCAGCCTGTCCTCCATCGCATTCGGCCTGAACTTTACGTTTATCCCGGTCTATCGTGACCTCAAGTAACCTTTTAGCGCTATTGACTTTTAAATACGATATTTTCGTTTATTGTTTAAAAATGCATAACTCCAGTTCTACTAATTGGCTTTTTGCTGTTGTGGTCTTCTTCTACTCAGATAAATATTCACTATATTTATAAACCTGTATGGAGTCTTTTTGTAGTGTTTTCATTGTGTTACTCTGTGTGTGTGTTGCACAAATACTTTACATGTTGCCTCTTTAGTTAAGTCTGACCGCTCTGTGCCAAGCTACCAGAGGGGGAGCACAGGTTATCTTTTATGTGTGGTTCTAACTGACCCTGACTAGGATTGTGGTCCCTACATGGACAGGGTGCATACCTCTTCCAACTAGGGACCCAATTTCTAAGACTACTGAACAGTTTTACACCAAACCTAAGATCTCTAGGCCAAGATCTTGCTTTCTGCAAAATTCGGTGTAATTCTATTCAATTTTTGCAGTAAATAGAATGGAGAACATGTGTTTTGGCCCCTCCCTTATCTCCACCCCATTTGAGGATTCACTCCGAAACGTTTCAGGAAGGACTTTGCGCACCCACAATGGCAGTCTGTTTAGGACCGTGGTAGGAGCCCCAGGTCCATGGAGGCTGCAACCGGCTCCCCTTGCAGGAGCCTGACACTTTTTTTTAGGTGAGTGCCCCTGTGCCTACCTGGGACTCCCACACTGCTGGGGATGTTCAGGGCCACAGGGGGAGTCCCAAGCCCCACAAGGCCCCAGTGGCTCCCCTTTCAGCACCATACTACAGCATTTTGAAGCTGCTTCCACCAGGTTCAGAGCAAAATTGAGTTCTCTGCCTGGGAGAGTGCAGGTATGCCCTGCTGGGAACCACAGAGTCCCTGGGGTGGGCTCCCACTGACACTGTGAAGTATCAGTCCCCAGGGGTTTGGGGTCCCTGTGGCCAATAGAAGCACAGGGAGGGGAGAATGTGGCCCCCTCCCCTTTTTGAAAAAATATGGCTTCGAGGATGGGGTACCTTTGGCCCAACAGTGGCTCGGGGAGGGGAAAATTGTTCCCAAGGAATGGGGACCCCAGGGCCTGATATTGGCTTGGGGAGGCAGGCCAATGACACCCTCTCTTTTATATAATATTCAGCCCTGGGGATGGGGTCCCAAGGCCCAATAGGGGTACAGAGAGAGAGGCTGCATGTCCCCTTCCCATAAATTAATATTTAGCCCCAGGGGATGGAGTCCCAGGGGCCTTAGTGTTAGGCATGGGAAGGGGGCACTGCCCCCCCTTTCATTTGTGTTGGGCCGGGGGGATGTGATCCCCGGGACCCAATAGTGGCACTGGGACGGGGACCCCACCCTAGCAACCTCCCCTAATATAAATACACACACACATATGTGTGTGTTTATATCTGTGTGTGCATGTATACATATATGTGTGTGTGTGTGTGTGTGTGTGTGTGTGTGTGTGTGTATGTATAGCTCATAGTGGCAACCTGGAGGAAACCATACTAGTCCTCGCTTACAAGAGAGTACTAGATGTTATGAGAGTTTTTCTCATGGAAAAGCCCTTATACAGCCCTTATACAACATATTGGGACAAAAGTTACTTTTTGTTATTCGTGCAGCTAGATATCATCCAAATGTGGGGTTTCGATACAACTGCTCATTCTGCAATAGTGAGGAAGATTTAGGGAATGGTGGGCACTCTCTCTGGGGGGACTTAGATGTTTTGGAGTAGTGCGGCCTCTCCCACTTTTTTTTCTATAGGATGTTTGGGTAATTACATGTGTGAGAGTTTTGAAAAGGGTGTGTGTTGTGAATTTATCTAGTTGTATATTTATGAGATTAACTTTGAAGAAATTGAGCAGCTACAATATTTTAAAATATTTGGTAGCCTTGTTTATTTTATATTATATGGTTATATGCTCTGACAACTGCATTAACTGGTGTCAAAAATTCAGTTTCTTCGATAAACAGGATGGAACACAAGTTGCGTACTGTGCATTTGTCTATTTAACTATCCATTAAGAACATGGCGAATAGAGCAGTACCTGCTGTTTAACTAAGTGTATTTTTTTACTTTGTGGATATTTGTTTAATTATTATTGTAACTTTTAACTTATTTTGGGGTATTTTGCAAGTCTTTGAGTTCTTCTTTGAGATTGTCCTGCATGGCTTTCTTGTATATTAATGCTTTTGGCACAGCTGGAAATGAAAACGGCTTCCACACCACAAATTGCTTTAGTTTTCAGCCTAGTTGGTTGTCCTGCTTCAGTTATTGATCACAGCAACGCAATATCATCATCCCTTGATATCCCATGTGTAGAAGGGTCAGAAAATGGTGTGGTAAGTGGCTGCTGGTGTGCAGCTTTTCCTGAGGACACAATAGACATGTGTTGTATCCAAAGCAGCTTTTCTCTGAAAAACACCAGTGTACTAATAGAGTTCAGGAAATTACTTTGGGTTTTTTCTGGAGCCTGTTGGCTTATTTTTCGAGTTGTATACCGTAAGTGGCCGATCAGATGGTTGCTCTCATTATTTTTGTCTTCCCTTTGTAAAGTGGTACTTTATACGTTAAATGACTATTCTTTCCGAACCACTAATGAGTGATACGATTTCTAGCATATTCCATCTGAGTGGCTTTGTGACTGTATCAGTGTGTGAGTGGGTGTCTGAGTGGCTGAGTAGGTGTGTAAGCATCTGTATGGATCTGCCAGTGGGTGTGTTAGTGGCTGTATATATCTGTCAGTGGGTATGTGTGTGGCTGTACAGGTCTGTAAATGGGCTTGTGAGTGGTTTCTGGGTGTGTTAGTGGCTAACTGAGAGGTTGTATGGGTGTGCCAGTGTCAGTTTCTGTACCAGACTGTGGCTGGATGAAGTCTGTAGTTGTATCAGTGTGTGTCTGGGAATGTCAGTAGCTGTATCGGTGTGTACCTTGGTGTGCCAGTGGTTGTATCAGTGTGAGCCTGGTTCTGTCAGTGGCTGTATCAGTGAGTGCCTTGGTGTGTCAGTGACTTTTTTGGTCTGTGCATGGATATGTTAGTCCCTGTGTGGCTTTAACAGTGTGTGGGTGGATGTGTGAGTAGCCATATTGGTGTGCGGGTTTGTGAGTGGGTGTATCAGTGTATAACTGGGTGTATGAGTCACTGCATCAGTGTGTGAGTGACTGTATGAGAGTGTGAGTGGGTATGTGAATGGCTGTATGGGTGTATGGGTCTATCTAAGTAGCAGTTTGCATGTGTAAATGGGTGTGTGACTGACTGTTTGGGATTTTGAGTGGATGTATGAGTGTATGTGTGGGAGTGTCAGCACCTGTATAAATGGCTCTGTGGGAGTTCATGTATGGGTATGTCTATGGGTGTGTTTGTGAGCCATATGTTAAATTACTAATATACATTATTATAACTTTAAGAAATACATTTTATTAACACATTACAAAACAATTTAAAATAAATAATGTACAAATAAGCGTATCTTAAGTTATTTAACTATTTACAAATACACTATTTTGTGCACAAGTACTTCAGAAACCACAGAACAAAGTGAAGTTTACTTTTGAAGTTGCATATAAAAATCTGTGCTGCAATACTTGCAGCAAGCAGTTATCCAGGGGCACTACAAAATATTATTTACATGGGACAACCTTCATGTGGAAGCACTTGAAAAGAATTCCAGAAAGGGGCCACAACTAAATGATGTAGGACAAACTAAGTGCAGCAGGATGAACACATGTGCAGCACCCTTGAGAGAACCACCATCAGCTGTGGTCATTTTAATCCCACCCACATTCAAAAATTTAAGTGAGATGTTTTCTCACTGTGCAAAAATGCTGCATGCTTGTCATCATCAAAATATCCTTTGTGGGTGCAATTTCCCTTTTTTACTGTTCTCAGGTTCAATACTCATACACCAAAAGTAATGTACTGTTGTAAGAATCGTCAATGAACAGTGGGGAAAAACAATCATAAAGATTGTACAAAAATCCCCTAAACTTAGGTGCTGATTACGATGGCGGACGGAAAAGCACTCCGACCTCCGTGGTAGCGGAAATTAACCGTCCGCATGTACCGCAGCAAAACCGGCGGTTAGATTAGGATGCACTGCCAGAAAAATCTGACTGCGGCGGACGGATTCCACGAAACTCTGCCGGGAACGTCTGGAAAAGCTGAAAATCCATCCGCGGCGGTCGGATTTGCTGCGGAAAGACCAAAAACCGCCGTTCGACCAGCGGAATGACCGCAAGTTAAATTAAGATACGATGGCAGTGCCAGCGGAACGATCAGTTGTTTCCGACCGCCGCGATCGCAACAAATGATGAATGGGAGAGCCGGCGGAAGGACTATTGCATTCCGACCGCCGCAGTCACGAGGAAAGAGTAACGGCGGTCGAAAGCAACCACACAACAAAGCTACCAAGTGTGGCTGTAAATCTGGCTCAGCCTCAAAAAACATCTAAAACACCCCAATGACACATCCCCATGGCAAGTAAAAAATACAAATCCCAGGTCAACCCAGACAACACACCTGACATGAATACTCCATTTTGACCCACCCACATAGCTGAGTATAAAACCAGCCCCTTCCCTGCCCAGATTTCTTTGCACAACTCCAGAACTGAAGGGCCCAACCCCACAGCACAAAGGAGAGGCAAATCAGCAGACATCACACCATCACAACCCCACACACACCACACACATCACCACCACCACCTTCACACCTGCACTTTTCACCTATTTGCACATCCCACACCATGGCACAGAAGAAGATGCCCAAATTCACTGACAATGAGTTGTCAGTGATGGTAGATGAGATAATCAGAGTAGAACCACATTTGTTTGTAAGCATGGTCCAACAGACACCAGTAGCCAGAAAAAATCAAATTTGGGAAAAAATAGTCAACAAAGTCAATGCAGTAGGGACCACCCCGTGCACCCTGAAGGACATCAAGAGGAGGTGGCATGACCTCAACAGCAGGGTGAAAGAGCGTGCCAACAACAACCATGAGCTGGCTCAGAGGACTGGCGGTGGCCCTCCCATTCCACCACTAACATTTAACGAATGGGAGGAGAAGGTGCTTGCCATACTGCATCCAGAGAGTCACACAGGAATACCCGGGGGAGTGGAGACTGGTAAGTACCAATAAATGTCTCCCATTACACTGCTATGTATTGTCTTGCACAACTAGAAAGCTACACTTCCTAAACACAAATGCACTTACGTACAACACACTCTTCCCAACACATGTCTCACAGATCTAACATTTCCTTCCTCTGAATCACCCCAAAGGTAGCCAGCAATATTTCCATGGGGGCATGTGTACAGGCAGCCAACACTACAACTCCCACCAGGCCCCCTTGTCCCACAGCTGAGCTGGATGGTACACTCCTCCCACTCATAACCATGTGGCAGCCATTTCATTGCACTCCTCAAACTAACCGGTAGGTAGCCTTCTCATGCCCTGCTGTCTCACCCCTGAGCAGGATGTAGCACTCCCCCCATCCAAGAGCCATGTGTAACCTATTCCCTTCCTCTGCTCCACTTCACAGCTAGGTAGCCTTCTGAACAGGGAGGGGTGTGTGTGGGAAGGAAGCCATCACTTCAACTCCCCCCAGGCCCCCTTGTCCCACAGCTGAGCAGGATGGAGTGCTCCCCCCACCCACAACCATGTTGTAGCCATTTCATTGCTCACCTTCACCTAACAGGTAGGTAGCCTTCTTAACAGGGAGGGGTGTTTGTGGGTAGGAAGCCATCACTACAACTCCCACATGGCCCCCTTGTCCCACAGCTGAGCAATATGGAGCACTCCACCCACCCACAACCATGTGGCAGCCATTGCATTGCTCACCTTCACCTAACAGGTAGGTAGCCTTCTTAACAGGGAGGGGTGTTTGTGGGTAGGAAGCCATCACTACAACTCCCACATGGCCCCCTTGTCCCACAGCTGAGCAGGATGGAGCACTCCACCCACCCACAACCATGTGGCATCCATTGCATTGCTCACCTTCACCTAACAGGTAGGTAGCCTTCTTAACAGGGAGGGGTGTTTGTGGGTAGGAAGCCATCACTACAACTCCCACATGGCCCCCTTGTCCCACAGCTGAGCAGGATGGAGCACTCCACCTACCCACAACCATGTGGCAGCCATTGCATTGCTCACCTTCACCTAACAGGTAGGTAGCCTTCTTAACAGGGAGGGGTGTTTGTGGGTAGGAAGCCATCACTACAACTCCCACATGGCCCCCTTGTCCCACAGCTGAGCAGGATGGAGCACTCCCCCCCACCCACAACCATGTGGCAGCCATTTCCCACCACTGTGTCACCGAACAGGTAGGTAGTCAGTGCATGCACCCTGCCATCCTTCTCAAAATGCATGGAGCCATATGACCACACCAACACTACATGTCAGCCAAATTGGCATAGATCCATAAGACACATCCAGTGTGCAGACAGCTGAGCGCACGTAACTGTCACAGAAATTAAACTTTGACTCACCAAGTCACATGTGAAAGTAATTCATGGCACAATCATGCACAGCACAGAATGCAATGTGTAAGTGCCATGGTGTCAGAGCATGAAGGCCCATATGAACACAAAACATGCATGGTCAATCTGACAAACAAAGTAAAGTACATGATATGAAAAAGGTATGCATAACATTACAATGGCTAGTTCTTGCTTAGCTGAAATTGATTCCATGAAGAGCAAACAAAAAAGATGCATTACATAAAGTTGATGTGCCGCAAGTTGTCAGATGATGACATGTCCTTGTAATCACACAATCTGTACGTGGCACATGGTTTCAATTTACATGTCACACCATGGACAAGTAATGTATGTACCTCAACATCATGTCATGATGCTCAGTATCTTGCAGCCATACCAAGTGATTGCAATGTAAAGTGTTTGGTGTATCAAATATAACATCCAAAAGTCTAACACCAAGCTTGTGGAGTCACTTCAATGACCATTTAACCTCTGTTCAACAGGAGATCCACAATCAACTGCAGCAGAAAACACCACCTACCTGCAGAGCCTGTCTCCCCCCCCCCCCGGAACATGAACTCTCGGATGCAGACTCCCTACGTTTCTCGGATGAGGAGCAACAACCTGGCCCATCCGGACTGCCAGGGTGCACCATGTCTCAGGGCCTCATTGTCCCCACCACCACCACAGCAACAACAACAGCGCTGACCCCTGCTACGACGACCTGTGCAGCCTCCACCATCACCATCACCACTGCTGCCTGCAACACTCTCCCTGCCTCAGTGGTTACCAACACCACAACACAATCAGAGGATGCCAGGGAGAGTGTGCAGGTGCGTCGAGTGCCAACGCCACAGGTCCGTGTCAGCAGGGCAGGTGGGAGGGCAACTGGGGGACAAATACAGGAGGACACTGAGACCGAAGCCCTGGCCACCATCGCAAGAGTCCTTGGGGCATATGAACAGAACCAGGGACAGATGGGCCAGGTTGTGGAAGAAGTGCGTGAGCTCCGCCTGCTGCTGAGGTCCATGGACACACGTATGGGCCAGCTTGTGGACCTCATGGGCCAGCTTGTGGGTGTTCTGAGGGACAGACATGCGGCCCAAATGACGGCTCAACCCCCCTCCAGTGGCCCGCCTGCTGATACTCCCACCACCTCAGCTGGGGCCACAGAGAGGGGTGAGCTGCAACAAAATGACTCCTCAGATACCGCTGAGCCTGCAGCAGAGGCCCCCCCTGCCAAACGCACAAGGGGCCGTCCGAGAAACACCAGGGGAGGATTACGTGGCAATGCACCATGCAAGTCGCTGAGCATGCCATGATGGCACCTGTGTTCCCCTTGACATTGACTTTGTTAACTATCCTTACCCACATTGCCATGTTGATGGCAGGAGTCTGTTGGACTGTGTGACTACATCAATGTGGTGACTACTCTATTTGTCTCATTTACCATCTCTGACAACTCATAAATTCACTTTGCACAATTTTGTAAATAATCACTTCTCTGTCACAAATACTTTGTAAGTAAACACTCTTTACACACCTATGTCTTTGTGTCAGCTCCATGATTATCACAGTATGTACAATGTCAACTCAGATTCCAATGTACCACAAGCTCTGATTGTGACGATGCATTGAGAGGGTGAAGGAACCTAGAAAGACACAAGAGAATGACATTTACTTGTCAGGTGATGCCATTACAGCTAAAACACACCACTAGTCATCAACGTACAAAAAACAGCACACATAACAATGAGCAACAACATCAACATAGACATGAGGTACCTGGATAAAAAAATACCCTGTGCCACACACATCAGCCATTAGCACAGAGCCAACAACAGCCAGCAGTCAAAAAGATCATGTATGCCTTGCCACTACCATCAAAGACAACAGACAATGTCACTGTTGTACAATGTCACTTATACTCAAGGGAAGTAGTTGTCGATGAGCTATTGACGCAGGTCAACACCTTCCTCTTCTCCACTATCGTCGTCACTGGGCATGTGTGGGTTTGCAGGGGGGGGCATCTGCTGCTCATCATCGTCCAGGAGCAGGGGGATCTCTTTGCGCAAGGCCAGGTCGTTGAGCATGTAGCATGCAACTATGATCTGACACACCTTTTGGGGAGAGTAGAGTAGTGCACCTCCGCTCTTGTCCAGACACTGGAATCTAGACTTCAGAAGCCCAAAAATACGCTCCACCACACGACCTCCCATGTCCATCCCATGTGCATCATTGTAGCGGACTTCACCCGGGGTCCTTGGATTCCTCAGTGTGCTCAGCAACCAAGGCCGGTTGGGATACGCAGAGTCACCTAGGTGAGAGATACAGAGAGCAATTTACTAATATAAACAGTAGCTGAGAACAGCATGTCACATATACAGCACACTACTTGACTCTGCGTACTCACCAACAAGCCACGCACGCTCCGGATGCAGATTTGCCATCAATTGTGGGATGATGCTGTTACACAGTATGTAGGAGTCATGTGCAGAACTGGGGAATTTGGCACAGACATGGGAGATAATCATATCCGCTTGGCATACCACTTGCACATTAATGGAATGGAAATGTTTACTGTTCTGGTAGATGTGCTCACGTGCCTGTGGTGGAACTAGGCCAACATGTGTGCAGTCAATGGCGCCAACAACATTAGGTATGTGTCCAAGATCATAAAAATCACCCTTCACACTTGCCAATTCATCTCTCCTTGGGAAGTGGATGTAGCGGTCCTTGTATGTCATCATTGCGGACAGGACATCACGTAGCACCATGCTGAACATAGCTTGAGACATCCCACCGGCAATGGCCACCGTGTACTGAAACGAACCAGTTGCAAAGAAATGCAGGGCCGCCATCACCTTAACTGTTGGTGTCAAAGCAGTCAGATAGGTTCTGTGATGCCTCAGATGGGGCTCCAACTGACCACATAGGTCTTGAAGGGTAAGGAGATCCACACGGAATTTCCTTATGATGTCCTCATCCTCCATGTTCGCCAGCACTGGGAACGGACGATGCACATTTGGTCGTCTCCTACATAATATGAAAGGGGACACATGTCAATTTAATTCCCCTATGAGATGTGTCAAACATCTTACATCTTGACTGACGCAGCGCTAACAATGACTGGACTGTAACAACAGCTTAATGCACAAGTCACATGCAGAGACACCTTGATCTCATGTATTTGTACATGTGCTCAGTATGTACATACTGACTACCTCCAAAACAGAATCTGACTATGTGAATGGTAAATGGTACACTCCTATATCTTGTGTCCCCAGCCCTGGGAGTAGTCGGCACAGCACATGTTGGAAACAGCAACACTACTGACTTCTATGTAGCTGCTGTACCTGTCACACTTTCTTGCTTAAGTTGCACAGAGCACAACTTTTCTACACAATGAGCACAGTGTGTGTAAGCTGATCAACTATCAACATCAATACAGCAATGTGCACA
Source organism: Calotriton arnoldi (assembly GCA_963921515.1). NCBI lineage: Eukaryota > Metazoa > Chordata > Amphibia > Caudata > Salamandridae > Calotriton > Calotriton arnoldi. Next base: position 1,587,022 of record CAWUFW010003764.1, read on the forward strand.
GTGAAATAGGCACATTATGTGGTCAGTCCATCATTACTGTGGGTTGATTAGCCATCTCACACATTGACATGTTCACAAATATGAGACTCCATTACACACCAAATCTGTGTACATGCACACAAATATCATAGGTGACATGTGAGTAATTACATGCCAATGCATGTAATCATGTGCACTGACATGCCATGTGTAGGCATCAGTGAGTTGAATGTCACACTAGCATTCAATTCTTTAAACAGGTGCTGTAATACATTGTGAAGGTATAGTGTTCAATGATAAAAATTGGCTATTGCCCTTGCTAGAGCATAATGTGTCCATAGGTGCGGTATGCATGCTCTGCCACCGCGATCACGGTCATTGGCCACAATTGAAAGATGCAGGATTGTGGTAGCGACCGCATGGAGCCCTGCGGTGTGCCGCCGCAAATGCCCATGCCATTGCAGCCAATGGGAACCGCGATCGCGGTAGTGAAATACAATTTTGAAACCTGCGGTAGGCGTGATCCGCTACCGCGGGCCTGGTCATTGGTTACAATTGAAAGATGCCAAATAGCAGTAGAGACCGCCTGGACCCCGCGGTGTGCCAATGCCCATGCCATTGCAGCCAATGGGAACCGCGATCGCTGTAGTGATATACAATTTTGAAACCCGCGGTAGGCACGCTCCACTACCGTGGGCCCAGTCATTGGCCACAATTGAAAGATGCAGGATTGCGGTAGAGACCGCCTGGACCCCGCGGTGTGCCACAGCCAATGCCCATGGCATTGCAGCCAATGGGAACTGCAATCGAGGTAGTGAAATACAATTTTGAAACCCGCGGTAGGCGTGCTCCGCTACTGCGGGCCCAGTCATTGGTTACAATTGAAAGATGCCAAATAGCGGAAGAGACCACCATGCCCCCGCGGTGTGACACCGCCTACGCCAATGCCATTGCAGCCAATGGGAACCGTGATCGCGGTAGTGAAATGCAATTTTGAACCTCGCGGTAGGTGTGCTCCACTTCCGCGGTCCTGGTTATTGGATACAATTAAAAAATGCTAACCAGGCAGACCAATTGCAGCAGCTGAGTACCACTGAAACAACCCCAGGGGCCTATAAATCTCTGTGAGAGAGCCACACATTTCACTTGCATTCAGACACTGCTGCCTGCCATTCTTCACCACCAACTGCTGCTGTTCCTGTATTCTGGAACCAGTGATGGCGAGAACTGAGAACATCAGGGCCCGTCCCTTCACCACAGAGGAGCTGGAGGTCCTGGTAGACGAGGTCATTGCACAGTATGGGAGGTTGTGTGGTGCGCCAGATGTACTGGTAAGTGTTTCAGAATAAAAGTTTGAGAGTGCTCAGAATGCTCACATGATGTTGCTCTGCAGTAGTATGTTCCTGTGAGTGCAAGTCAATGTGCATGCATCCATATTTTTCCCTTTAGCATGCTCCATACATGGCCTATTAAGAATTGCATTTGAGTATGTGGGGAGGATGGCAACATGGACACTTCTACAGCCCTTCTTCAGCAAAAAACAACAAACGTTTGTCTGAGACTGGTTAATGTAAATGTGTGATACACTGCCTAGCATGCTGACTTTATGTCAATGAGGTGTGTATCCTTATTTCCACAGATCCATGACTGCATTGAAGGATGGGAGTGACATGCAGTGTTTTTGCAGCCATACAGTTACACTGCTGGTTTGAGTCAGTCGAAGTCTGAACAAACATTGCCTGTGCTATGTGATGTCATAGTCCATTAAGTCTTCACATACTCATTTGTGACATTACAAATGTATTTTGTCCAGAGGGTACTGAATGATGTGTGTACAGTTCTCAAATTTCCCCTATGGTGATGTGTGCATTATGCACACGAGTACAATGCCTGAGTGTAACACTCTTGGTGGTAATTCACCTATGACACATCAGATAAATATAATTTGGAGATGTCATCCTTCTATTGATTTCATTATGTGTTCAGTCTCGCATGTGTAGGCACTGTTTACCCTCTCATATTGTTCAAGCATGTGATTTCTCTGATGGCCCACGTTTAACCTCAGTGTGAGTCCCTCTGGCCTGCACAGAAACTGCCCAATGTTACAAGGACCCATCACTAAATGGAATGAGTGAAACATATGTGTTGTCCACCACCCTATTTCTCAATGAGCTATCTTGGGCCTGAGGATTGCACAAGACAGGACTACACCTTGTGAGAAGAGTGTGAGAATGTAAGATCATGGCCCTAAATGTGACCACCATGACACATGTATCCATTCACTGGTCAAGGACATTGAGGGGTGTGCAGTGTTGGACACAGTGAGTCAGCCCCGACACATCATTTCCAATGTATTGTATGTCATGCTCACTCACATGCTGCATCACAGATGAGGGTCATTTGCACATTGGTTGCTGTGCTGGCACTCTGCATGTGTATTAGATGGCCATGTACTATGTCCATCATCATACATGTATACATTTCTATGGGATTATCTGATGCAAGTGTACTACGTGTCATGCTGTATGGCCTCTGCTCAACATTTATGTATTAGTGTGCTATGTATTTTCATGCTCCTGTACTGACATACAGTGGTACATAAAACAGTGTCACTGAAACTTCCTCTTCTTGTCTCCCATACCTGCTGCTTAAGATCCACCAGCGTAAGGCGATATGGAGGGTCAGTGCACGCAAGGTGTGGGCTCTGGGTGTCTCCAACCGACGGCACACACACTGTCACAAGAGGTTGGATGACATCTGCCGGCTGAGCAAAAACATGGCAGAGATGACGCTGGGGGTGCTCCTTCGGAGTGGCAGGTTGGCGCGCAGGAGCATGACACCACTAATGCCCGCATCTTGGCAGTGACACAGCCAGAGCTGGATGGACGCTTGAGGGCCCATCAGCAGCAAGTTGGGGGTGAGTATTCAGCTAAGTGTGACTTTGGGTGTGAGTGACTGCATGAATCCCAAGCATGAGCCAGTGAGAAGCTCTGTGATGTCTCTAGTGTGATGCAATGGCTTTTAAGTGGCCTCAGTGTTGAGTGCAGCTGTCCTGCATTTGTACAACATGTGGTTTCTCATGTGTTTAAAACCATGACCCTTGTCATTGACAGATGAGATGTGGCCTTGTGACATATGCTGCAGTATGAGTGTCATAGACATCACCTGGCAGTGAACAGCAGTGAGCATCATGTTAGTGTGCATTCATAGATGTGTGCTGTGCACAACAGATAATTTGTGACATTTACACAGCTGACACCAATATACAACTGTAGTTGTGCTTCGAAGCACAACATGGTTGATATCAGGAGCTTGTAGCCATTGCAAAAGGACATTTTGGAGTTAGTATCTGTGGGGTTCCCTTAAAGAGACTCCATATGTGACAGAGACAACATGTTTTGATGTATAGCTATCTCACCTACAGGCACGTAGGTATGCTTACAGAGAATAGTATATGTGGTTACAGGGAGGCACAGGGCCAGCTATTTGGCTGTGTCAATGCCACATGGAGCATTACTATCAACTATGCATGTTTCCATGCATCTTCTGATGATTGCATAAATGTAGCACATGCTGAATGTACATGGAGGAGTCCAACATGGGAGTATCATTTTGAAGTTTTGTGCTTTGCTTGCATATGATGTTTGTGAGTATGGCACTATACTGAACCTATGTCTCTGTCTCTTGCAGCGTCTACTGAGGGCAGGGAAGGACAGGGGATGGACACAAGTGGGGAAGCTTCTGGCACGACTGCTACACATGAGTTCACTGACACTGATGTGACCAGCGCCTCGGAGGGGGACAGGAGTGCCCTGGATGATTCACGCCCGGAAACACCAACCTCCACATCTTCAGACTCCAGCGGTGACTTCTCGATGTTGGTGAGCACAGGAAGTTCCAGATCTGCCTCTTCTTTTGCCACACATCGTCCAGTGTCCACCCTCCCGGATGCTCCCACAAGTGCTGTCCGTGCACGTAGGCCTAGGATGGGTAGAGTCTCCTTCCCCCCAGGCACCGCTGCCCCTGTCTCCCCTGCTGCCCTCAGTGTGGAGGCGATAGACATTTTGCGCCAGCTGTGTGTGGGTCCGACTGCTCTCCTGAATGCCTTCCAGGATCATGACAAGAAGTTGGCACAGGTAGTTGCCTTCATGGAGGGCATTCATTCTGACGTGGGTGGCCTACACCGAACTGTCCAGTCTTTGTCCTCCACAGTGACAGCAGCCATTCAGCAGTCACAGGCTCCCAGTCCAGCTCCTGTCCCATCAGCAACCACCCTGCCAGTGGCACCACCTGACGAGAGAGCCCACATGCCAGAGCCCTCAGGCACTAAGTCCTCCACACGCAGCACACAACAGCAGCACTCGAAGCTTACCAGACCACAGACACCATCACCACAACACAAAATGGGCACACATGAGCGCAAAACCAAAAGCCCATCACATGACACTCGGGGGTATCAGGCCAAGAAGCAGGCATCAACATCACATTCATCAAAATCACCACCATCCAAGGGCACTCCCATCCCCACACCTGCTCCCAAAGACCCACAAACACTTGCCCTGTCTGCTGTGAACCTGGTGCCTGCAATGACTAAGCCCAAACACATTTCAAAGGCAGATTCACCCACAACGTCAACTCCCACCCACACCCCTGGGAAGCAGGGACAAGAGAGCAAAGTGGGGGGTTTACCTCGACAACAGGGGATGCAGGGGAAGAGGCAAGGCCTCCCCAAGCATACCACCAGGTCCAGAAAATCCCCACGGGGAGAGCCACCTGCACCTGATACACCTTTGGTGGAGAGTGAGGCTGTTGTGCCCACCTCACTTCCCACTCCGGCCAAGACACTTGTGGGCTATCGAATCCCCAAACAGTTGAGACCCAGCCCTCAACATTCACCCTCAACCACTGTGCCTCCACGCAGCATGTCTCCACCTCCCCGTGCCACCACTCCACCCAGTCCAAGCAGCCCTCAGGCTCCCACAGCCACGGATGCCTCTACCTCAGTCGGTTCTCTCTCTCCCAGGTCCAGTCCTCCAACTGGCCCCGACAATCAGCCCCCTCCTAGTTCAACTTAAAGCCAAATATTTAAGCTAAGTCCTCCTCCCCACACCATTTCTCCAACAGCGGTGCCTGAACTGCCCATATGTAGCCCCTGAGCTGTGGTGATTCCCATGGCAGTGGACGGTGTTACCCATTTGATGTGCAAGTTCTCATGCACACATGTGCGGACCAGAAATATGGACTGGCCAATGGTCTTGCTGTTTGTTACTCTTGATGCCCATTTCCTGTGCAGTTTGTCATGCACACATGTGCATACTAGGAATTTGTACTGGCCAATGGCCTTGCTGTTTTGTACTTTTGATGCCCATTTCCTGTGCAGTTTGTCATGCACACATGTGCATACTAGGAATTTGTACTGGCCAATGGCTTTGCTGTTTTGTACTTTTGATGCCCATTTCCTGTGCAGTTTGTCATGCACACATGTGCATACTAGGAATTTGTACTGGCCAATGGCCTTGCTGTTTTGTACTTTTGGTGCCCATTTCCTGTACAGTTTGTCATGCACACATGTGCATACTAGGTATTTGTACTGGCCAATGGCCTTGATGGTTTGCACTTTTGATGCCTATCTGGATATTATGTAATAGAGACTGTTACTCATGTTGTCTGCTTTGTCGCTGCCCTTGCTAAATAAAATGTTTTATGTATGGGTATAGGTTCATGTGACACATGCTCTGTATGCCACTTTCACATTGGCAATTACTTGATTTACTTTTTCAGAGGTTGCCAGAGGTGACAGGCACTTTTGTTCTTCTTGACTCTGAGGCTTGAGGGTGCAATGATGGTTGTTTGTGATGATCTACTCTTATCCTAATCATTCTATGGTCAGGTTTACTAAATTGTACACATGTCGTGTTAGGATGCAATACCACAACAGAGGTGAATTCTATCCACAGGATTACTTGCGGGGTGGCCAGGGTCCGTCATATCTGTGGGATCTTTCTTGATGTGTGAACAGCAGTGTTGATGTGCAGTCAACTTGTGTAGGCCTGTCTTCATAGTCACATGGGTACATTTGAATGTGTGCACTTGAGTAGTCGTACAGTGTGATTTGCCTGTCAATGTCAGTAGTGTTGAGGTGCATGTGCCCCTGCACATGCCAACTACACACATGTATGATCCAGGTAATGAGTGCCTGTTTGTTTACATTATCAGACATGTGCTTCAGATTGTGGACACATGGAGGAGTTGTAGGTTGAGCACTGTGCAGTGTGTCGGTGTGTCCTTGCACTCCTGGGGGATACCTACTTGTTGTCGCTGTCAGTTGTGAGTATGCAGAGTGTGTCACTGCAAAGTCTGTGTTGTGTTTTGTTGATCAGCCATAGGTCTTGTTTAAGTTTGTGCTCACTGTGCTGACCTGCTCAGCCACACTGACATTATTTGTGAGTTTTCTCATGCATTGCTGTCACTTGACACATTTTTGGGACAAGTATAGTATGTGGTATGAGGAGCCATACCATCCCCTATAGGTGCTTCTGATGCCTAAACATTGTGAGTTGCTCCTCTATGTGTTTTTGCACTGTACACTCCCCACCTGTCCAATACTGATGTACAAACCACTTCAGTCTCATGTCTTCTACCCCATGCCTTGCCAGTGTGTGACCCTCCCGAACACTTCATAGTGTGACACTATACTGTGGGAGGATGATCTGTGTACAGGACCAATGTGCCACTCAGGACAGTTTCACAATTAGTTATGTGCTATTTTCTTCTACTTGGTTGCAGTCATGGTTGCTCATGTGCAGTGCATATGTTTGAGCAGCACAGTCCTCTAGTCATGTTGTTTGCATCTGGGTTTTCCTGAGTTGTGCAGCTGTGGGTGATGACTAAGCTGTATGTCTGTTTGCTGAGGTACTGCTACCCTTCCTGAGTGTGATGTGATCTGTGTGCTGTGATGATTTGTGGTGTGGAAGTTCATGGTGGAGCACTCAGATATGTGTGCTACTGGTTTGGTTGGTGTTCACACACCGCTTGCTGTGCATGCAGTGCTGTCAGTGTATGTTGCCTTGTACTTGCCTGGTGTGCATCCCCCTGATGTCCTGCTGAGTTGACTATGTGATGAATTGTTTTTTGCATATGTTGTGTTTTTGTGGTTGATGGATGCAGTGTTTGGCATGTGTTGGCTCTTTCTACTGACAGGTGCATGTGTGTGATGTTCTATTTGCATGACATTGTGTGAGAGTAGTTTGTGCATTGTAATACATTTAGATGTGTGTTGAATGTGTAGTGTGCATTTCTTGTGTGAATGTCACATGCAGCAATGTGGAGTCTTGTTCATGAGCTTGTTTTGAGTACACAATAGTGCTATGTCCTCCTATATTTGACCTGTCGCTTGTCAGGATTGTGCATGTGCATGCTTGTGGTACACATTGACACCATGCTCACTAGATAACTGGTGTGGTGTCTATGTCTGTGTTAGCTGATTTGTCCCATTGATCACAGTTAGTGTTCATGATTGGCATTTGATAATGTAATTTTTGATTGGGTTGGGGTATGGTGTCTGTGCATTTGTCCAGAGTGAAAATGTTGTGTATTCCTGTTCTGTCTAGGGTCACATTGCCTATCCACTGTTTGCCTGCACATGGCTGAGCTTGTTGGACTTCTTTGGATGTTGTTTGTGAGATTTGTGTTTGGCTATTGGTTTTTGATCAGCATTGGTTCAGACATCCCTGAGTGGGAGTCTGACATTTGTAGATATACACACCAGGGTGTGTGATTGGTTGTCAGGAAACTCACAGGACTTTATTTGCACCTTTATGTGTGTTTCTCACAGGTGTTGAGTATTGCAGGTGTGAGGTGGGTAGATGAGGGGTATGTGTGAAGGTCCTACTTGGATTTGACAGTCAGGGAGTGTGACAATGAGCCATGTGTGTTGTGCTGGTGGCATACACATGTCAAGGTAGTTGACACAGATGTGGGGCTGGTCACTGTATGGCTTCTGACACTTCCTATCATTCCTGTGCCTATGCATAGCTTGCATTGCTGTATCCCAGAGATATTGCACAGATGTCACTTTGGTTTAATTTCAATCACTGTGCCACCCATGTCTGATTAGATGGCCTAAGTGTAGTGTGATATGTTCCTCCTCTTGCATGTCATGTACAAATGGTATGTGGCTTGCTCCATGGTTTTCCAGCACTGTGCACTCCACTTTGGGTTAGTCCATTTATTGTCATACATTGCTGCTGACCTATGGTATGTGTATGTGGCAGAGTGTCAGTGTGGGATCTGTCTGAGGGACTTGACATGCAGTGTGAACAGTTCAGTGGTTGTTAATATGCAGAGTGAGTCTTCATTTCTTAATTTACTCAGTTTGATTCACATGAGTGGAAGGCAGGTGTGAGGAGGAGGGTTGCCCAGCCCCTGACATTCTGTGCAGGGTGTTCATCTGCACCCCTACCTTCCCAGTCAATCTACCTTGCCCTTTGATGTGTGAGGTCGAGCCACACCTGGCTGCTAAATAGTGCATTGAGGGGGGGGCCAAACAGCATGTGCAGAAATCGATGTGGGAAGCGTGGTGTGGGCTGTGGCCAACTGATGCGGCCCACCATGTGGGTAGGGTGAAGGTAGAGCCCTGGAAAGCTGCCCAGACTGCCCATGCGTGGCGCCGGCCCTGCCTACTACATTGTGCGCAGGTTTTCCCGCGTCCTCATCGCTGCAGTGACGTGACCGGGACATTGCAGTGATTTTGATGTTGATGGGTGACCTCGATGCGGAGGTGTGGATTTCTAGCAAGCAGGACATGTGTGAGCAAACTGGGGGATATGTTCCTGTCTCCACCAGAGTGTCTGATGTGGACAAGAACCGTATTTCAGCACATGAGTTGTGTGTTGTGGTTGTATGCGGAGAGGTGTTATTTATGTACCTGCGGTGCTGACCGCGGCAACGTCTTATATGCTGGTAGTGGATCAGGTACAGCAGCGGAAGGGCTTGAAGAGCTGGATCCATAGCGGTCAGGAACGCGTGGAGGTGCCCGGGATTCGAGTTTTGATCTCCGCAGTAGTGCTTCTGCCGTCTCTGAGTGGCTGGTTTCTCCGCTGCGTTGTGATGGGCTGTTTGAGGCATCGTGATTTGTCCGGCGGTCGTAACGTCATTCCGCATGGCGGTCTTTCTCTATTGGCTCTCTCCGCCACCGTTGTGGAAGGAAATTCCTGGTGGATCCCGAAACTCCGCAGCGGACGGGAAATGGGCTATCTTTGCCCATTGTAATATGGCGGACGCGAGGACTGCCACTGGAGTGCAGAAAAGGACATTTTCCGCCAGCACCGCGGATGTGCCAAACACCGCCATCCTAATGAGCCCCTAGGTTTCTAACTCTGAGCTGGGCAGAAGGTATATGGGATAACTTACATAACTTTTTTTCACACAAGCAAACTGTAACATCAAAGACATCAAATTCAAAACACCAGGAGCAATTTGCTGTAGAATCTGTCAAGTTTTTGCAGGTACTTTGACACTTTTACACTGTCCTTCATCTGCAACAAAAAACAATCCTAGTTGTTGGAGAAATGACCGATTTCTTTTCGCAAAAAGAATACCAAGCAAGAGGTGCTCATCATATTCATATGCTGTTCCGGGTTAAAGATGCACCTAAATTAGGAACAGACACAGATGAGCCTGTACTTGCTTTTATAGAACAGTAAATTACATGTAGCATTCTAAAAGCCACTCTGGAAAATAGGATAAAGCAGCAAGTACTTTGTTTCCAATCACATAGATGTGGAAAGTACTATCAGCAGAAATATTCAATTAATTTATTAGCTCTCTATTGAACCTTCATGTATTTTACAGTCTGAAGTCAGTTCCTTCTTCCCAGATCTCTGAAAAAAATGAAAAGGTATAAAAAACTGCTAAAGAGCAACAGTACTTTTTATAAACATTTCAAAAGTTCCCCGCAAAGTTCTCCCAGAACTGCTGACACAGTTTCTGACTGCTCCTGTATTTCAACCTCTACTCCTCTTAGGTGAATTGATATTTACTGACAGGGGCCTCCTTAATGCTGGGACACCTCAACCTCTTCTCATTCTCTAGGGCCACCAGGAATATGACTTCAAAGGCCAGCTCCCCAATTCTCCTCAAAGATTCTCTGTACCTCTAGAGCTACTTCATATGCTGGAACAACCTGTCTATATTACCCCCCACCTTACGGTCATGCACCAAGCTTCTAGGAATATGGACTCTTTCTTCGGCACTGGACACAGTAGTTTTGCTCCCACCATTTTTACTATACTCTATACCCTTTTCTCTTCCAAGGGACTCTCAGGCTCAGCTTGTCTCTCCTCTGCAGCCAGCTGGGCCAGCTGCAGCCTCAGCTCCCTCTCAGCATGTCTGTCCTTGAGCTCCTCAGGGAACTGAGTTTAGGAAGAGACACTACTTCCTGTATTAAATCCAAAAGGGAACTCTCTCTTTGTGGGGAATCCCCTCTCTCCTCTAGAGCCTTTGCCCAGGCATTTGTATGCTCCTCTCTCTCGTTCTCTGACCCACTACCTTTAGGGGCCCTGATTTTGAGATCAACTACAATAAGGATTCTCTCTTCTCAAGAGTGCTGAACTAGTCCTCTTAAAACTCTTCCTGTGGAGCAGATTGCATTCTGTGGATGTCCTCCCAGACTGTAAGGGAAAACTAGTAATCAAACTTGGACATACATGTGAGTAATTGGGCGTGTGAATGGTCTTATGGGTGTGTGAGTGAGTGTGGCAGTCACTGTCTGCCTATATGAATGACAGGTACATAAGTGCTTTCGTGGGATAGTTACCGGGTCTGTAAGAGCCTGCCTGACTGTATGAGTGTGTGCAAATTACATACAATTATATTACATACAATAAGCAAGCACCCACATCTAATTTCAAACACATTCATTTTTACTGGCATAATAAAATTAATATTCATTCAGTATACCAATTCCTCTTTCTCCTTTCCTGCTCACTCTATTTTTAATTAATGTTCTCATCTAAGCACCCTTCCAATTTCACTTCTAGTATAGTGTCTAGAAGCTGCGCATTTTCTTTCAGATTACAAACACTCACTATTTTTTTCTAAGTATACTTTTTTTATATACTACAATCCAGTTAACATACCTGTAAAAGCTCTGTGCTGTTCTTTCAGTTTTATTTCAATGTCTGGTAACATCTGTTTTCATAACAAATCTCCAGTCAGAACACATGTAAACCACCTCCTCTCTCAGTAGAAAAGTAGCTAAAAATGCTACCCCTCGTCATGGGCTCTTACTTATGCTGCTCTAGTTAACATATCACAGGCTTCCTTTCATCTTTCTTTTTCGTTATACCACTTCTAATTGGTCAGTATTTCTTTAACCCTTTCCATGTTCCCTGCGCAGAAGCTCAATTAGGTTGTTTTTTTCCACGGATCTGTGAATTCTCCAAGATGCTCAGCACAGCCCCCTGTGCAACTTTGCTGTGGATTTGCAGTCCTACACGGTATCTATGACTGCATGTGTGAGTGTCTGAGTGAGTGTGAGTGGGTGTGCGAGTGTCTGAGTGGGACTCTGAGTGGGTGTGAAAGTGTCTGAGTGGATCCATCAGTGGGTGTGTGAGTGTCTGTGTGAGATTCTGTGAGGGGCTGTGAGTGGATGTGTGAGTTTCTCTGTGGGTGTGTGAGTGGGTATGTGAGTCTCTCTGTGGGTCTGTTAGTGAGTCTGTGATGTGTCTCAATGGATCTGTGAGTGGGTGTGTGAGTGTCTCTGTGGGTCTGTGAGTGGGTGTGCGACTATATATACATATATATTTTTTAATTCATGGTGAGAGCCATGGATCTGTGGCAGTTACATGAGGGTCGTGCTGAGTGCCTCGAGGGCTCCATGAATCTCACAGGTGGCTTAAAAAAATCTGTTTTTAGGCAACTTCTTAGCCAACATAACTACTTTTACTACCTCTGTTACAGAAATATGGGGTCAGGGAACCTCTACCCTGACCCTTTCATCTGTTTTGCACACTACTTTTCAGCACCAGTGACCGTTTCCTGACACATAAAATGGTGGCTATAATTTTTCTCTCAGGTTGCATCCAGCCAATCAGAGCCTTGCTGAAGTGTGTGAAGCTGCAGACCCACCGCTGGTGGATCCGAGGAGGGTTCACATCTCTAGATATCTACATTTATTTTTCCTTTCATATCTCAAAAACTACTGAACGGATTTACACCAAATTGAAAAAGGTCCCTTTCTGAACCAAGACCTACTTTTCTGACAAACTTGGTGTAATTCCATTCAACAGTTCGGGATGTAGTCCTGTTCAAAACCCCTATGGGAAATAGTATGGAGAAAAAGAGTTTTGGGACTCGCCGATCTCTTGTCCCCTGCACGATCACCCTAAAACTTTCAGCACAGCAGCTGAACTAATCGTCATACTAATTTTGAAGATTTTGTGAAGATTCCTCAAACGGCGCCAAAGTTATTGGCAAAACAAAAAATGCTCTTCCTATGGAAACTAGGTCCTACCTATAGCTACCTACTGGTGAGAAAAAAACCAATATATATATATATATATATATATATATATATATATATATATATATATATATATATATATATTATCTCCTGGCGGTCGCCAGTAGATAGTTATAGTTAGGACCTATTATCCATTGGAAATCCGCGACATTCTATTTGAAATAACGTTGGCGCCGGTTGACGAATCTTCGCTAAAGCTTCCAACTTGTTGGGGCGCTCCGCTCCTCTCCTACCCTGAAAGTCTCGGGTTGATTCGTCAAGCGGGGCCGAGAAAAAGGGGGTCCCAAAACGCGTTTTCCCCATTCATTTTTCCATAGGAACCTTTAGTCGCAGCTACAGCTCGAACTGCTGAACGGAATTACACCAAATTTGGCAAAGAGGTAGCCCTTGGTTCAGACTGGTGCCTTTTGCTTAAATGGTGTAAATCCGTTCAGTAGTTCCTGAGAAATTCACAAGTTAAGTCACATATATATCTATGGCCGAGTAGGGTCCGCGTACCCTCCCGATCACGAGCTGTATGCTAATTGGCTGTCAAGTGGCTGTCAACACTCCAAATCAGGAAGTGTTGGCAGCCATTTTGTCCCTCGGTAGAACCGAGGGACAGAAACAAGTGCGCAAAGCGCAAAAAGGGGCAGGGTAGAAACACCCTGACCCCTAGGTCTGCTCAGGGGTCCCACAAGGACCCCTGGGCAGAAAAAGCATTTTTTTTTTTTTAAATCGGCAGGATGCGCTCAGGGTGCGCGGATCCTGCCGATTAGAAAAAACCCAGAAGAAACAAGTGCGCAAACGCACAAAGGGGGCAGGGTAGAAACACCCTGACCCCTAGGTCTGCTCAGGGGTCCCACAAGGACCCCTGGGCAGAAAAAGCATTTAAAAAAAAAAAATCGGCGGGATGCGCTCAGGGTGCGCGAATCCCGCCGAGAAAAATCGAGCGCGGTCTCCGCGCTTCGATGCAAATTTTCCCCCGGGTGGCCCAAGTCCCGGGGGCATGCGGGGGTGGATTTATTGTTTATATGGGGGGCCTCTAAGTCCCCCCAAGCCCCGGGACCGCCACCCCCGGGGCTTAATAAAAATGGTGCGGGAGGGCTCTCCTGCCCTCCCGCAGCCCCGGGGACCGCCACCCCCGGGGCTTCTTTTTAAATTTTAAATGATGTGTGGGGGCTCCAGCCTCCACACGCCCGGGACCACCACCTCCCCGGGGCACATAGAAAATAAATGTGGGGGTCCGTTACGGACCCCAGAGACCCGGGGACCACCACCTCCCCGGGGCTGTGCAATTCAAGGGAGGGGGCCGCGCGGCCCCCTCCTGGAGCCCTTGATGGCCCTGGGGACCGCCACCCCCAGGGCCGGCTTCCTGCAGTGTCCCGTGGTGCCTACCCCCGGGACACTGTAGTTTGCAATGACAGGACGGGAGCCTCGCGGCTCCCGTCCTGTCATTGCAAACTGCTTTGGATATTGGAAGAGAGAGCAGGAAACCTGCTCTCTCTTCCAATATCCAAAGCACATTGCTTTCCACATGGGGAGCTGCATCTTAGCAGCTCCCCATGTGGAAAGCAATGCCGGCTCCCAAGGGACGCGGGGAGCCGGCGGGACTGTGGGGGATTGGGGACCCCCCACAGTCCCCAACGGAGAGGGCCAGCCCCGGGGATGGGGTCCCCGGGGCAAGTAGTGGCTCTGGAGGGAGCCACGCGGCCCCTCCCCCAAAAACAAAAGCAAAATAAAAAAATAAAAAAGGAAAGGCCGGCCCCGGTGGATGGGGTCCCCGGGGCCTTAAATGGCCTGAGGAGGGGGCCACACAGCCCCCTCCAAATTAAAAATAAATAAATCGAGGGCATGCCCCGGGGATGGGGTCCCTGGGGCCAATACAGGCCCAGGGAAGGGGGCCACGCGGCCCCCTTCCCGTTTTTTTTTTTCATTTAAAAATAAAAATAAAATGCTCAGGCCCCGGGGGATGGGGTCCCCGGGGCCAAAAGTGGCCAAGGGAAGGGGGGCCACGCAGCCCCCCTCGCATTAAAAAAAAAAAAACAAAAAACGAGCGGCATCGTGCCGGAGGCCCCGCCCCCCACCCTGCAGTACTCTGCAAACGCGCCCCCTGGTGCGTTTTAAGAAGGGAAGTAATTCCCCTTGAATACTGGGGGTCCCTGGGGGCCAACTAGCCCACCAGGAACCTCCAGTATGCGCCAGGGCTGCGTTGCAGAGAGGTGTACAGAGGCCACGCCCCTTTTACACCTCTCTGCAACGCAGCTCTGTGGCGCTTTTGAAGTACATGGTGGGCTAGTTGGACTCCAAGGACCCTCAGGATTCAAGGGGACTTAATCCCCCAACTTAAAACGCGCCACGGGGCGCGTTTGCACAGTGGTGAAGGGAGGGGCGGGGCTAAAGGTGACATGTGTGCAAACAGGCCCCGTGGCGCGTTTTAAGATGGGGAATTAAATCCCCTTCAATCCTGAGGGTCCCTGGGGGCCAACTAGCCCAACAGGTACGTCCAGAAAGCGCCACAGAGCTGCATTGCAGAGAGGTGCAAAAAGGGACGTGGCCTCTGAACACCTCTCTGCAACGCAGCTCCCTGGCGCATACTGGAGGTACAGGGTGGGCTAGTTGGACCCCAGGGACCCTCATGATTCAAGGGGACTTAATCCCCCAACTTAAAACGCGCCACGGGGCGCGTTTGCACAGATGTCACCTCAGACCCGCCCCCTCCCTTCACCATTGTGCAAATATTCCTCTAAAATCAGCCGAACTACGAATTCCTATTTACTCACCTGTTATCAGGAGAGACCTCAGTGCTGCATCTTTCAGCCCAGTACTGATCCTGAAAAGTAATTTTAACCGTACTTACCAGTAACTTGAATTTCCTTCCATAGGATATCATTGACTGGTTTCACTTGGAAATTCTTCTAAGTGTGGAGTTTTGGAACTTTATAATATTCCTCTAAAATCAGCTGAAATACGAATTCCGATTTACTCACCTGTTATCAGGAGAGACCTCAGTGCTGCATCTTTCAGCCCAGTACTGATCCTGAAAAGTAATTTTAACCGTACTTACCAGTAACTTGAATTTCCTTCCATAGGATATCATTGCCTGCTTTTTGCTGAAAAAGTTTCTAAGTGTCGATTTTTGAAACATACAAATATTCCTCTAAAATCAGCCAAAATACGAATTCCGATTTAATCACCTGTTATCAGGAGAGACCTCAGTGCTGCATCTTTCAGCCCAGTACTGATCCTGAAAAGTAATTTTAACCGTACTTACCAGGAACTTGAATTTCCTTCCATAGGCTAACATTGACTGGTTTCACTTGGAAATTCTTCTAAGTGTGGAGTTTTGGAACTTTATAATATTCCTCTAAAATCAGCCGAACTACGAATTCCGATTTACTCACCTGTTATCAGGAGAGAACCCAGTGCTGCATCTTTTAGCCCAGCACTGACCCTGAAAAGTAATTCTAACCGTACTTACCAGTAACTTGTATTTCCTTCCATAGGAATCCATTGTCTGGTTTTCAGCAGAAAAGTTTCAAAGTGTCGATTTTCACAAACTACAAATATTCCTTAAAAATCGCCTGTATAACTTAAACGCATTCTTTCAACTGTTTACAGGAGATGCACCAGTGCTGGATCCAGGATCCACCACTGAGTAAGAAAAAGTAACGATAACACTACTTACCTGCTAAGTGAATTTCCTGCCATAGGATAACATTGGTGATTCTATGCACTGTAAAAACCATAGGTTTCAGGCACGTTATAGTTAGAAATTAGCATTTAAAAAACCTTTGAAATTCACTGAAAAAACCATAGGTTTCAGACAAGTTATAGTTAGAAATTAGCATTTAAAAAACCTTTGAAATTCACTGAAAAAACCATAGGTTTCAGGCACGTTATAGTTAGAAATTAGCATTTAAAAAACCTTTGAAATTCACTGAAAAAACCATAGGTTTCAGACACGTTATAGTTAGAAATTTGCATTTAAAAAACCTTTGAAATTCACTGAAAAAACCATAGGTTTTAGGGACAGTTATAGTTAGTTGGACATTGCACTCGTACAAAACCCGTGAAATTCCCCGTTATAGTTAGTTCAGCTAACTATAACTCGCGCCCCGCAATGCACTGCTGATGACGTCACATATTACATCACTCATGACATGGTCAGTGACATCACTGATGACATCACTGATGACATCTCAAATGACATCACTGATGACATCATCCATGTGATAATTTCATTCATCTTCTCACACCCTAATATAACTTTTGATACACCCACTGTAAATTACAGACTGCCATTCTCAAAACCATAGACACTCCAACACCAATAACTACATACCCACTCACTGATTCTTAGGTCTACACACACATCCACTCACTCACCCGTACAGTCACTCATACTTACGGTCACTCAGTACAGGACTATCATATGCACTCATACATCTACATAGACACTCACACACCGCCACTCATCCATAGAGGTACTCACACACCTAGTCAGTCATGCAAATAATTAATCACACTGCCATTTACTCACCTATACAGTTATACACACACCAGCTCACTTACTCATACAAATACTAGCACATTCTTACGCTCTTATACAATCACTGATACAAGCACACACTCATCCATACAGTCACTCTCACAATCACAATCACACACTCTCGCTTATAGCTATTTATAAACTCCAACACACATATATACTGCCTTTCACATATGTAGTTACTCACACATGTACCACTGAGATATACATTCACTCACTAACACACCCATACACACATTCACCCACCCATATAGTCCATCACAGATGCACTCTTGAAACCATGCACCCAGTGAATCACCCACTGATACATCTATGTGCAGCCACACACACCCCATCCACACAAACACTCAGGCACCCATACAGATACTCAGACAACCAATCAATAACACATAGACACTCATGTAGCTATTTACAAACCCATGCAGCCACTTACACACCAACAGACAGACGGATAAAGACATTCACACAGTTTAGTCACTAACCCATGCATTTAGTAAGATACGTTTAATCACTCACTTATAGAGTCAGTCACGCACCTACTAAATCATCCATCCAGACACTTATACACCCACTCATTATTCAATACACCTTGGCATATATATTAAACATATTTAAACTTTATAGAAACACACAGTCACTGCATGATGTCATCAGTGATGTCATTTGAGATGTCATCAGTGATGTCATCAGTGATGTCACTGACCATGTCATGAGTGATGTAATATGTGACGTCATCAGCAGTGCATTGCGGGGCGCGAGTTATAGTTAGCTGAACTAACTATAACGGGGAATTTCACGGGTTTTGTACGAGTGCAATGTCCAACTAACTATAACTGTCCCTAAAACCTATGGTTTTTTCAGTGAATTTCAAAGGTTTTTTAAATGCAAATTTCTAACTATAACGTGTCTGAAACCTATGGTTTTTTCAGTGAATATATATATATATATATATATATATTTATATATATATATATTTTATATACATTACAAAGAGGAAACTGTGTTGTCTTCAACACAAGATAGAGCCCACACTCCAAGATGTATACTGCACAGTATTTTTTTAAGCTGCCCGATGTGTTTCGACCAGCCGTTCTTTGTCAAAGCCACACAAGTGCAAGCGCTGTTAGGTGAGCAAGACCCTACTACACACAGGCAGCACAGAGTGTGCTGACTGTGCATAGAGTCCACTCCCTCCAGAGACCTAAGCCCAATTAAATGGGCAACCCTCTCCTATGCACAGATAGCACTCAGAGCACAGACTGTGTGTTGAGCCCTCTCTCTCAAGAGAAGCAAACCCCATTAGGTGGGAAAGCCCATACTATGCACAGTCAGAGCTCAGTGCACTGACTGTGTGTAGAGCCCACTCCTTCCTGAGATAAAAGCCCCATTAGGTTGGCAAGCTCCTACTATGCACAGTCTGCCCTCATTGCGTAGAATTCATGCTATAAATGTGAAGTAAAAAGGTTGCATGCAACATTTTCTTCATGTTTTATATTCAAGTTTTGTAAATTAATAAATGTCATTTTCAAGTCTCTGATGTTAACTCCATAATTTAGAGTCAAACAATAAGTGAAACATGTTGAGCATGAAACCCACTGAGTTTGTAGTCTAAGAAAAGACAAAATCAATGAGAAAAAAGTCATGCATTCGCCAAAACAATGAACTAATTTAAACAACATACAAAGTAATTTATTGTTAAAATTGCAGTAACAATAACAAAGGTAACAGCATGCTTGTTGATAAGCTGGCTCTTCTTTCTCCTGATTTGATTTATTTGGTCTTGCAGATGGCTAGCCATGAAGACCAGATGTAAGATACCACAACAAACTATACTTGTGTTCGATCTCGGCTATAAAAAAATGTAAGTATATCACTAGGTTGAGTGACACCATACGTTTAGAATAAGGGTAGCAACCACTATGCTTTTGTAGAAAAAAGCATGAAATGTAGAACAAAGTCTACCCTGATGCTGAAGTCATGACAGCTGCTGCTGGAGTTTGTGTTGTCACACTTACTATTTCATTGTTCCCTGGGGTAAATCCAATCCAGGTAGGGTTTGAAACCAATGCTTCCCTAGAGTAAATAATACTCACATTACAAGAAGCAATGTTTTGATGCATGTGCTGCTTCCCTTCATTTAGGAGCCAGTATTAATCCATGATTAGGCTGACTGTGTCATCTGCGAATAATGCAGGTGTTTTCCAAAGCTGGCCGAATCCCAGCTCCGGGAGAGTGTTCTTTACATACACAATTCAGCAATTTGCAGTAGCTCCATCATAGGATACCACCTCTCTCGTGGACATGAGGCAAGTTCTGGCCTGGGAGCTCCTGCAGAACTGTATGCAGTAAAAATTGTGTAGAGGGCATTGATATCAGCTATAGTGTTGTATTCCTCTTAGGGTGTCCATACACGGGCTTTCCTGTATCATGTCCTTATATAGGCACAATTCGCCCTGCCCTTATATAGGCATAAAATCCCAGTCCTTATTTAGGCATTAAACCGTGCACTCCAAATACAGGCATGGTCTCCGACATCCGTCCACCCTAACGTCACAACGAGTTCTTGAAGAACAGACCCTTAGGCTTTGGGAGTTTCCCTAGCACAGGACTATTGATTTCTTCAAGGACTCATCTATTATGAATGAACCATTATACCTTAGGGGTTCATTCATGATGTCTTCCGCTGTCCGATTCACATCAATGCTAACATTCTGAGGTACCTCTCAGGTATAAATATACCTTCCCTAGCCCTTGTAAACTAGAGGAGACCTCGACTTCAGAGGAGCCCGTTTCCCGGCCTGACGCACTGAGAAGACGCTGTCTTCCCTGCACGCAGAGAGTCCAGCTTCCAGTGATCTGACTTCCCTCGCGGGGTGTTGGAGTTCGAATCTGGCAAGAGATTCCTACCTCTCTCATTCTTAAGGTATGGGGCTGACTAGAACCTAGAGGGACTCTTGGCATACTAGGCATACTAGACTTAACATACTCTTAATATACCATAGTAAGGAATACTTCACCTACTTCATACCTCTCCCTACACCTAGGTTAGGTTAGGTACATTGGGGTAGAACTAGCTTAGCAACGCATCGTATGAGTACTCGCATTTTTAGTCTGTGTTATTTATATAAATGAATATCTACTAAAGATCATGCTAGCGCAGTATTATTTATTTCTACCTCTTACGCTGTACATTATTTATCTTGCATACTGTCTTGTGATCATAACAGCACATTTAACTTACACGAGAAACAAGACTGTTCAATAAATCTTTTATTGAAACGCCCGTCTATTCTTTCTGTGTAACTTTGAGGAAAACTAAGCATGCACGTTTGAGCTGAGTGAAATAGTTATCTATTGTTTCCACGACTCTGGGACACATTCTGATTCTAAAGGGAAACAAAGTTGTCATGTTTTGCGGCTGCCAGAAACTACTCCCTTCTTGTTTGTCAAGGAGTTTCTAGTGGCCTCTGAGCTAGCTGGCACAAGTAATTAAGTTTAATATACTCGATAGGGACATACTAACCTTAGTCCTATGTCAAACCTATATTGGATATTATTCCAATGCGCAGAGCCTATTAGGGAAATAGGAGCTACACTACATGGCGCCCAACGGTTTGGTAAGGTGGTAATTTAACGCTAGATACTGAGTAACTCAGCTGTGCTTTTTCTCTCAGAGACCCCTATATATTAGCTGTTTGGTTTGCTCAACGTTGAAGGATACAGTGTTCCAAAATATTGTGCACCTTATCTTTGTTTCCTTGAAACTTGTTCTACATTTTTTCAAACAACAAAATGCCTGGCTCCGACACTGAGACCGGAAACGGTGGAGCTGCGGATCAGCCAACTGCAACAGCTTATAATATCACAGGTTTTATTGAAACCGAGGAGGGTGTTATAGACATCCCTCAAAACTTAAGAAGAGCCATCACTTTAAAACTTATAAAACACGGTCAGCCACCAAGAGGTGGTAGAGCAGTTTTCGTGATAGAGGCACACGAATCCTTTCAGACAGAGGTATTCTATTCATGGGTAATATTTCCTGAATCCAATCCAGTAACACACATGTTTCACTTCTACAAAGAAGATGATCCACCAGAGGAATACATTACTTTCGAGGATATAGAAATTCCATTAACATACCATGGTTTAAAGGCGCCCTAAAACATCACAGAAACATTACCAGGCTCGGTCCACTAGGTAGACCAGGAGCAACATGGCCGATTCTAGCCAGCTATACACCTCATCCCGACATTGAAGAAATGTCAGACGAGGAACTACTTGTTCAACTACAAGAAATAATAAAAATCTACAGACAACTGGTCCAATATGTCATGTGGACTTTCACAGTCCAGCAACCACTGACACTTCCAAATCCAACTCCCCAACAGGGGAATACACTAAAAATTACACCACAGACTCTCTACGCAGTCATGGGTAAAATGCCCACAAAACGTGAGCAAATTCCATTCTGGATAGCTCAAAAAATTACTCAAATCGAAGCAGTATTTCCAAATACTAGCCCATATGAGAAACACAGAATCCTAACAATCAGTTTACCGATGGGGATCACACCACAACTGGAAGACTACACCACTTGGGGCTCGGTCTTTGCTGCCATCTATACTAAAACACATGGTATTCCGTCAATTGCGGTAATCCCAGATGTCCTGAAACAAATTCAAAACGAATTCGGGGCAGAGCCTGCTCTAAATTTAGATATGAAATTACTGAAAAATTTCGACCAGGTCTCAACAATAATATTATCTAATATTAAAGGGGAGGCAGCAGCAGTGGCGATCCGCCCAAAATTAAGGGAATTCGATGTTACAGAACATCAAACTGAAATACCCAGAATAATTGAACAATCTTATGCAGAATTAGGCAGAGATAGTTTGGGTGGAAGACCAGTGAAGCCGAAACTATCTGAAAGTCCTGAGAAGGACTCAATTAAACAAACTCCTACATCTTCTAAAAAGAAGTGGGAGACTAATAAACAAAATTCAAACGAGAAACGTTCTCAATCTCGAGGTAGGTCTCCTCAAAAGGAGCCCTCTGAAAGGAGGTATAACCTCAGGAATAGGGATAATTTGAGAAAACCTGACAGGTATCAAGATACTGATACACGTTCCTCTCGTCCCTTTCAGATCTCATCACAGACTTCGGAAAGAAGAGGACGGTCAGAACATAGAGAAGAACGCGTAAAATCCAAAGAAGAAAAACACGCTACGAAAAACAAAACCTCAATTCTCCAAAAGAAAGTAGCAGGTCTGAAGATCAGACATGCCGAGAATACTGAGAACACAACTCAAGAACAGAGAATGGGCTCAGACAATGCTGGACAGTGCAGCAGAAGTCACAATAGCTCGCCAGAACCTGAAGGAGCTTCTGGAGATAGTGGACTTGAATGAGTACATTACAGTTGAGACTGTAGACACCAGGGTTAGTACTCCACAAAAGTTATATGAAATAACACTCCGGATGGAGGGAGACATACCTAGACAGGTGAAAGCACTTTTTTGGGAAAGACTATCAAGGGGCTATGACATACTTCTAGCAGAAAAAGACTGGCCACCACAATTTGTCAGGGAGTGCCCACACGGCGAGGACATTATTATGCCTGCCTTCTCCAACCATATTCCAATTCACCTAAAATATACATATGCCAGGAAATGGGCAGTAGCCCAGGCCCCAGCATTATATAAAAATCATGTAGGATGGGATGAGGACTCACCTCACCATAAAATACATCTGAAACATGAACCAACTGCACAAAGGCAGTACCCAATAAAGCAAGAAGCTAAAAAACAGGTCAGGGAGATCTTAGATCAACTTGAATACCAAGGGGTGATTGAAACATGCACCTCCTCAATGAACAATCCTTTGTTTCCTGTCTCCAAACCAGACAATACAAATCGTCTAGTTTTGGATTACAGACACCTAAACACTTGTTCTAAAACCTTTGCAGTGCAAAATGCACATTAGCACAGCATTAATGAATAACATTGTGCATAAAAAATACAAAACAACATTAGACATCTCAAATGGTTTCTTTTGTCAAAACATAGCACCTGAAAGCAGGTACTTAACAGCATTCTCCATAATGGGGACCCAGCGTCACTTTTGTCGACTCCCACAAGGGTTCAAGAACAGCCCAGGTTTATTCTCAGCGAGGGTAACGGAGTTACTACAAATTTATGACAATGAGGCATTGTCCTATGTCGATGACATCTATCTGACAGACGATGACTTGGACAAACACTTGAACAGGGTGAGCACCATTATACTGGGCTTCGCCTCTGAGGGCTACAAGTTCAACTTTAAAAAGTCCCGAATTGCCCATCTCAATGTCCAATTTCTAGGATATGAGCTTTCAAGTGAAGGCAAGAGCTTGGCAGCTAACTTTCTAGAGAAATGTGCGCTGCTCCAACCTCCAAAAACGCTAAAAAACTTACAATCCATTCTGGTTTTCCTAAACTTTGGAAGAACATACATTCTAAATTATGCAGAAAGGGTTAAACCTCTCTACGCATTAATCAAACCTGATTTTTCAATCAAAAATTGGACAAACGAACACACAGAAATCTTGCGTTCACTCCAGGCTAACATGTTAGCAACAAATCACTTACAAACACGCGTAAGTCAACGCAATTTGGTGATCCGAATAATTTCGGGTCAATGCGGATTCACCTACTTAACCTTCAATGAGGGTGAGAAAATACCAATTGCATACAAATCTCATTTGTACACACAAGCGGAAATGCGCTTCAGTTCAACTGAAAAAATTCTAACAGCAGTTCAAACCACTGTAGCAAAAGAAAGAGCCTTAGCCCAAGGGAAACGCATTATTGTCGTAACCCCAGTAGCAGCTTTAGAAGCGGTCACAAAAGCAAGCATTCCAAATGCTAAAGCATTACATCCAAGATGGGTACAATGGGTTAATTCTCTTGCTGCAACAGATGTTGAATATGTTTTTGATCCAGATTTAAAAACACAAGCATTCCTGCAATATGAACAAGAATGTCCTCTGCCCACTGAGATTCTGCCTCTCGATCAGTACGAATTCATAATTTACACTGACAGATCCGCACAACCCGCAACAGGGAGTAAGCAAGCTTACAGTGCAGCGTGTGCAATCGTTAAAGGTCGCATGCGAGATGGCATCTTCAGACCTATGGTCACAAAAACCCAGTCTCTAGGAGATTGTACAGCTCAGCGAGCTGAACTACAAGCATTCAAACTGGCACTTGAAAGTACAGATCGAGAATTCCCCACACTGATAGTGTGCGATTCCTTTTACTGTGTTCAGTCGTATAATGAATATATACAAAACTGGCTTGAAAATGGTTTCAAAGATGCGAAAGGTGGCACAATAAAGCACAAAATGCTTTGGGAACATGTAGTTCAGTTAAAAAACAAACTACCAAAGGCTCACGTGATCCACACACTGAGTCATCAACGTGATGGCGTTCACGTTGCAGGGAATTCATTGGCTGACGAAGCCGCAAAGGGGGCTGTTCAGACGGCTTCCGGAGCTGCGATCACTCGTTCAAAAACAAAAATAGACGGTGAGATAATGTTGGCTGTCAATGCTTCAAGCAAGGGCAGCAGTGCAGCATTACCAAAAAAGTTTCCACTCAAGTACTCTTATGCAATTGATGCGAACAACGTTCCTTTTGCTCGAATCCCTGGAGTGGGGGATAGGGTAATTCCAAACATGGAACGTAGAGCAGCCTTGATTTATGAAACTCATTTGGGGGAGGGTCTGTCACATCAAGGGATCTCTAAAACAATTTTGACGTTAAAAGAGATGTACTGGTGGCCTGGAATGAATACAGAAATACACATATTCATCAATAACTGCTTAGACTGTAAATTACAGCGAGGAAGCCACCAGACACCATGCTACGAATGTAGCCGCCCATTACAGACACCATTGTTAGACAGCATTAGACTATCTACGCGCCTGCGTCCTACTGGACAAGTGCAATCCCACAAATACTGAATCAAGGTTCTTATGGATATGGCCTCAGCGCTCGGCTGACGCTCGAACTGTTATAAAAGATTTGCGAGTCTTTATCGGCACATACGCAATAGGCACGCTACATTCTGACCAGGGCCCTGCGTTTAGCTCTTGGGCTTACAAAGAAGCCATGGCCAGTCTGGGCGTTGCATTGTGGTACTCTTCTCCATTCCATCCTGAGGGAAATTCGGTTGTGGAAAGGAAAAACCGGGACATAAAGCAGTCTATAACAGCTAGGGTATTAGGTTCGGGTGATGGGTGGGTCAAACATCTTTATGGGGTCCAACGCTCATTGAACAACCTGCCAAGAAGTTCTCTAGGGGGGGTCACTCCATATGAGGTCCTATTTGGGACAAGAATGTGGGTACCAGATCTCGATCACGTAGGCACAGTGGTGGAAAATAAAACGTTTGATATCAAAGATTGTTTGGCTGTTTTACAGGAACTGAATGAGTTAAGAACGAAACAAAGCAACGTATTCCTACAGCCAACCACCACTGGGGAAAAACCGGCGGTCCCAGCAAGGCCTGTCTGGATTCCAAAAGTTGGGGATCTAGTCAGAGAAAAAATGGCGGACAAGAAGGAATTTGGACCTTCTTACAGACAACCAGTACCTGTCCTAGCAGTTCAAGGAACAAGAACAGTACTTCTGCCGCCCCTTGCTGGAAAAAAGGAGAAAAGATTTGTGTCCATCGACCTCATCAAACCACAGTATGTGGCCAATACTAAATAGTAGGCCTCGTGGACTCCGACCTAGTAGCAGACGCACTCCTCTCGCTACTATCCAAGCGGTTCAGACTGAAAGACTGATAACAATCGAGAATTCAGCTGTAACAGATGAAGGACTAAGCAACAATGCAATGGAACTCATCCCTCTTGAAAACCAAGTAACAGTTCGTCCAAATACACCTGTCTACACCAATGTAGCGAGTGATCAACTGGTTCCAGCGATTTCTACAAATCCTGATGCAATTCCAACAATTGATAGAACTGCTTCTGGCTATTTCATTAACTTTGATACGTTCTCAGAAGATCCGAGCGAACCTGAAACGACGCCAGCATCATTGAAATTCAAGCAGCAGGTACAAGACTTTATTCACTTTCTGAAAAAGCCTTATTTGGTTTCTCCATGGATTGAACTCTGGATTACATCTGGACTTTTTGTTTTCCTGCTCTGGCTAGCTTTGGTTACAACTGTGAGCGTGCTTATAAGTGGCAGATACATCCATGTGAATACTGAAGGAAAAGACGTGAACGTGCTTTTGAAACCTCATAAATCTTCCCATCGTGAAGCAAGAGACTTGTCATCAGTGAACATCACAGCTGTTCCTATACAGGATGGTATAGTGTGGCATTAAACAGATTTTGATATCTTCGGCCCGACGGAACAATTGAACATTCCACATTTGTTTAAAATTTCACTAAGTGATCTAATTTCGTCCAGTACCTATTCTGATGATTGGGACTTTGAGACTGTAAACGACATAATGTTTGACCTAGAAAAATCTGCTGCATTTTCTAAAAATGTATATTTAGAGGGTTCATCAGACTATGAACAGCTGTATTGCTATAACCACTATGGTCATCATTATTTGCATAAATCTGCATACCCTAGAAATGTGTTTATGTTTAACTAATGGGAGCATTGTCCTACACCACCACACGGTAGTTCAAAAACATTTGCTAACAAGTTTCCATATTTTTCAGGGTACAATACATCTGATCCAGAAACGTTTTACTATAAAAATGTAAACAAAACAGGACTGAAAATTATGTTAACAAGTACGAAACAGATTTACTCTGCAACATTGATTGCCCAACTGTCTAGACAGGGTTTCGACTTATGGAAAGACACAATAGACACAAAAACTGTGTGGGGTACTAAAGATTGGCAAGTGCAGGGGATAGAAGCGTTATTTAGAGCCTGTATCATCCCTGAACAAATAATGTTTTTGAATGAAACTGTCCAACAAACATCTTGTCTTGGACTAGCCAAGATCAAAGAGATGAAGACACCTTCTGTACCAACACCTGCCAGTGATAATAATACACAGGCAGTGGTGACAGTTGACAATATACTACAACTCAACAGATCTAATCCTGATTGGAAAAAATGGTTGATCTGGCCCACAGACACGAACAACTGTCAGGAAAGATTCCTGAATAAAACTCAGGGCTTTACTATTCATAGGCCAGACCCAAGATACGTCCAAAGACAGCATCCGGGGGTAGTAACAACATACAGTGTAGGAAAATTATGCCTCGATTGGCTTCAGAAATCTACACTACAGGATGTGAAACAACACTTATCCTTACTTAAAGAAGACGCAGACATTAGGGAATTCTTGCTTGGACCAAGAAAACCGCATCAAAAACGTTTCATATAGGCCGGCATTTATGCTGCCTATAATGAAGCATGGAAAGTGTCACAGATGGAGGCCGTAGAACGAATACGTGAACTTGATCGTATTAATTTAGAGAAAACCCTCTCTGTGGTCGACAATGGGTTCATGGCAAAATCACATTACCTGTGACTACTTTTCAGTTTCAGTATTGCCTCAGACAAATGCAAGCAGGCAAATATGAAAGGTTGGGTAAGGAATACATTAAGACATCTTGGGATTTACCGTATACATATAGATGTTGGAGTGGGGATCGTGAAGTGTTTTTGAGCGGTACACACTGTAAACGTGCACTGAGCGGTTCACTTATATGTCAGGACATTTCTTTACACGGGGCTTGTAATGGTTCTGTGGCAAATTTGTCTTGCCATCAGCAGGGTACACCAGCTGCTGTGATTAATCCAACGTTTGGACAACTTTCTAATGGGAGTTACCTCATGTTGAATGATCAGAGTTGCTGCGGCATGTTGCCAGGCATCCCATATCTAGTAACGGTCAACTCCAGGGTCACTTGCTGTATGCAAGTATTGTTTGCCCCAATAGACACAGTCAGGGAGTCACCTCTATGGCCTTCGCTGAACGTCTCTTTTATAAGATTTGATACTTTGAGCAGAATGAAAGCCATGCTTTTACAGCAAACAGTGCCTTTGACCTCGGCCAAAGAAACCTATGATCTACAAGTAGCAAGGACTTCGGCTGAGATACAGACTTTAATACGTACAAACTGCCCTATACATTTCGTGGAAATGATAGGACGTATCTTTAACATGTCTGATACAAGCGGAATTGTACATATATTTAAGAGCATCTGTTCCGGTCTGTTAGCACCTTTCCAGGCAATACTCGGAATCATCCCGAACTTTGCACATTCGGTGTTTGGTGGCATACCATTAATTCTAGCACTTGTTGCCGGAATTCTATTTCTCTTCCTGCTATTACGCTATGGCCAGCCTATTCGCAGACATTACTCCGAGCGAAATGGAGAAAGCTCTCCTTGAACGAAAGTGCCGTGAGCGAATAGTACAGCTTTTGGGCATGACTCGTCTACGGGACCTTAATACCACGTGGTTCCTGTCATTCAGACCAATCTGGCAAGATTGCATCTTACCTGTTCTACGATGCCTGCTATGCGGTGAAGAATGCGTGTTGGACACCTGTCTAACATTTCCATCAGCAACGCCAACGGATGCCGTTGCTCTGCTGGTCCCGATAACGGCCCATGCTCTGTGTTGTCCCCAGAGGCTGCCAATCCTGATGTCAGCATTCACTGAGATCTCACAGACGCTTCCGGCTGCTGCTGAGGTACGAGAAAGATCTACAGGCACACAGGTAACAACGGACGCGAACATTGCTGCGGCAATTAATCTACTACACGAGGTGTTCCAACTGACACCAACTTCAGTGGACGATGTTTTGTCTATGGAAATAGATGATCTCATGTTTACACCAGACCCGTAAACTGACTCTGATTCAGCCCACAGTGTTCCAGAGATGCAGTAACAATTTGGCCTTCATACTTCAAAAACTTGGAACTCTTCCCAAAATTGAACTTTTTCCCATTTTTCGAACTAAAATGGCACTTCAATCTGCTTAAAGTAGAACTAGCCTTATAGTACAGACTTCGCGGTATTTCCACAGACACTTAGGGTGTCATTAGGATAGCGGGCGGATCCACCCGCTATTTTCCACCGCCCGCTGCACATTTCCCCACCGCCATATTACGATGGCGGTGGGGACCCAGGCGGATGGAAAGACCGTCCGACGGTAGGCAATCGGCCCGATTGCCAACCGGGCGGAAAAGGCCTGCAATATGGTGGCGGTGCCTTGCAGGCACCGCCATCCATATTACGATGGTCGGCGGTGCAGGGCTTTCCATGGCGGTGACTCCGCCATGGAAAGCCAGGCGGATTCCGCTTTCGGGGCCCGTTGCGGGCCCCCAAGATGTTGGGGGGTGGGGAGTGCACATGGGGGTACCTATGGTACCCCCTGCATTGTCATGGACATGGTGGCAGGCACCTCGCGGTGCCTGTCACCTTGTGCATGACGATGCACACAGTGCATTCCCAGCATTGTGGCAGGCGGAGCTGTGCGCACCGCCCGCCACAATGCTGGGAATGGAGGATGCCACCGCCACGGTGGCGGTGGCATCCTAATTGCCTGTGCGGGACCGCCGCACCACTGGTGGCCAGTCCCAGCACCGCTAGGGTGGCGGGCGGACAAAAGTCCACCCGTCATCCTAATAGGCCCCCTAGTCATCTTGTTTGTCTAAAAAAGTTCATTCATTTTCATGACATGAAATGACTTTGATTTTTGAACAACTTATCGATCATTTTCTGTCAAATGTAAATATTACTGCTAATTTCATTCATATTGTATTTTATTTTAAATATATGCCTGAAATGAAAAGCAATGCTTCAAATGTACAGTACCTTTTGCATTCTAATAGGTTTTTTAAATGCCTTTTAAATGGTTTTATGAAATATTTTAGCAATATGGGGTACTCCATTTAATGTTTAGCATTTTAAATGTTTAGCATTTTAGTATTATTATACACACGAAAGTGGAGTGGGTGTTCTATTCCTCTTAGGGTGTCCATACACAGGCTTTCCTGTATCATGTCCTTATATAGGCACAATTCGCCCTGCCCTTATATAGGCATAAAATCCCAGTCCTTATTTAGGCATTAAACCGTGCACTCCAAAAACAGGCATGGCCTCCGACATCTGTCCACCCTAACGTCACAACGAGTTCTTGAAGAACAGACCCTTAGGCTTCGGGAGTTTCCCTAGCACAGGACTATTGATTTCTTCAAGGACTCATCTATTATGAATGAACCATTATACCTTAGGGGTTCATTCATGACGTCTTCCGCTGTCCGATTCATGTCAATGCTAACATTCTGAGGTACCTCTCAGGTATAAATATACCTTCCCTAGCCCTTGTAAACTAGAGGAGACCTCGACTTCAGAGGAGCCCGTTTCCCGGCCTGACGCACTGAGAAGACGCTATCATCCCTGCACGCAGAGAGTCCAGCTTCCAGTGATCTGACTTCCCTTGCAGGGTGTTGGAGTTCGAATCTGGCAAGAGATTCCTACCTCTCTCATTCTTAAGGTATGGGGCTGACTAGAACCTAGAGGGACTCTTGGCATACTAGGCATACTAGACTTAACATACTCTTAGTATACCATAGTAAGGAATACTTCACCTACTTCATACCTTTCCCTACACCTACGTTAGGTTAGGTACATTGGGGTAGAACTAGCTTAGCAACGCATCGTATGAGTACTCGCATTTTTAGACTGTGTTATTTATATAAATGAATATCTACTAAAGATCATGCTAGCGCAGTATTATTTATTTCTACTGCTTACGCTGTACATTATTTATCTTGCATACTGTCTTGTGAACATAACAGCACATTTAACTTACACGAGAAACAAGACTGTTCAATAAATCTTTTATTGAAACGCCCGTCTATTCTTTCTGTGTAACTTTGAGGAAAACTAAGCATGCACGTTTGAGCTGAGTGAAATAGTTATCTATTGTTTCCACGACTCTGGGACACGTTCTGATTCTAAAGGGAAACAAAGTTGTCATGTTTTGCGGCTGCCAGAAACTACTCCCTTCTTGTTTGTCATGGAGTTTCTAGTGGCCTCTGAGCTAGCTGGCACAAGTAATTAAGTTTAATATACTCGATAGGGACATACTGACCTTAGTCCTATGTCAAACCTATAGGGGATATTATTCCAATGTGCAGAGCCTATTAGGGAAATAGGAGCTACACTACAATAGGTTAGGTGTGAAACTCCAAGTGTGGGAGTCAACAGAGTAACAGAGTGATATTAGGAAGTTTTAGTCCTCCCTCAGTTGCACAGGGTGAATTTCTACCTAGAGTGGAACTGGGGTTGAAAATGATGCTACCCCGAGTGATTGCCAGGGTTAAATTATTTGCTAGCATTTCTTCCACCGTCTTTTGTGTGCTTAATGAAGCATTCTCTGTAATACCTTGGCTTGATACACCCTGTTGGAAGCCGGAGTCCCCGACCCGCGCCACTGTCACAAATGCGAGACCCGGGACTCCTCACTCAACGTTAGGCCAAGTAAGGACACCGTTTGAGATAGCCCTGTTCACCCCCTTAGTAGATTGGCATGAGCAGCCAGGCCTATATCCAAGGCACGAGTGTACAGTATGTGCAACCACACTCACAACAACCCACTGGTGACACCACAAATGGACTCCACACGAGTTTGATAAAACGAGTATAAACTTTATGTAAAAAGATATACGATCAGACCACACGATACATAAGCCAACATATAATAACGGGTAATATTCATTCCGGCTGGTTGGTAGGTTCAAATCCCAACCACCGCTTTCAAAATGCTATGCTGGTCGTAATGCTAGAATCACACACGTAGCAATGGACAAACAATAGTGCACTGCGTAACGATACAATCCTGTGCTGGGCAAAGGAATAATAATACAATGCGTAACGATACACTCCGGTACCTGTAATGGGAGAAATAATGCAATGCGTACCGCTACAATCATGTACTGCGCAATGAAGGAATAATGCAATGCGTCACACCCCAATCACGTACTTTGCAATGAAGAAATAATGCAATGCGCACTGCTACAATCATGTACTTTGCAATTAAGGAATAATGCAATGCGTAGCTACAATCATGTACTTTGCAATGAAGAAATAATGCAATGTGGGCCGCTACAATCCTGTACTTTGCAAGGGAGAAATAATGCAATGCGTAGCGCTACAATCGTGTACTTCGTTATGCAGAAATAATGTCAGGCGTCATAAGACAGTCCGGCAGTTCGTTAGCAGCAATATTGGCCATGTGTATTACGACAGTCAGCCTCTTCGATAACAGATGCCCCCCACACGTATCAACGATGACATAAAGTACAGCCTATATATAATCAAGAGAGGACTAGCCTAATTTTATGTGATACAGGACTCAGGACTGTATGAAAAAGGAAAAGGAAAAGGAACCGTTTGGTTTCCTTATGAAGCCCTCACCCACCAACCTAGTTGGTGGCATGCTTCCTCATCGGGCCCACCCAGTGACACCGAATGTGTCCCGGGTGTGCTTCAACGCCTGTGTTGCAGCGGAGCAGGTATTTTACTGAGTGTGCATTGAAGGTGATGTGAAAGTGAAAGGTTAAAAGCTATTCAGTGGTCCCAGTACCCAGGGGGTTGTCTTTAATATCTGGGCCTGTGATCGCAGTAAAAGCAAGGCAATGGCTGTAGGTGGAGTAATAGTTAGGGACTCCTGCATCCAGTGGGTGGTCTACATGTTTCAGCCAGGCCTTTCTGTAATACTGGCTTTCCTCAGGACCGTAAACTATGTGAAGGTGAGATCTACACTTACAGTGAGTGTGTGATCTAAAATGTGTTGCACGCGCTAAGGTGCCATACGTGTGGGAGGGGGATTCCCTCTCCAAGCATTAGCTTGCGAGTTGCCTGTTCCGCAGCAGAACAGGTTTCAAAAGGGCCCTGATCAACCAAGTCGGTCAGTACCGCTGCCGGAAACATCTATAGGGGCATTTGCTACAACTCGCAAGCTAACTTAGCAAACTGCGCGCAGGCCCTACACTGCAGGCCTGAGTTCCCTTCTCCGCGCACATTTGCATTACTAGCCCTGGCACACACAGTGCACATCACTAGGGACTTTACTAGTAAGGCAAACATACCGATCATGGCCAACCAATTACCATTACACTTTACACAGGGAACACTTGTAATTTGACACTGTCCAGCAGTGGCAAAGTGCCCAAAAGCATTTAAATTGGCAACTCTATATCAGGAAAACGGTCTAGGGGGAAAGCAAAAAGTTTAGGGAACTTTAGCCAAAAAGGCCAAGTCCTACACAACCCCCTCCCAGGCAAAAGCCAGGGTAGACCAATCATTACCTTGATGGTCTTCCCTGTTTCGGGCGATAGAACAAGGACGCAGGCCCTCTACCACAGGGACACCCTCCTGTTCCATGCCTTCCTGACCCCAGGGGGTCTTCTTGATCACTACTCCCTGAGCCAACAATGCTGTTCCATGGATCCCTCCCGGCCAGGGGGACCCCTCCAGGGGTGCTGGGTGCTGGACCCATGCCAACCCCACCCTGGAGTGGTACCCTGGGAAGGTCCATCAGTCAGGATACTACCTCCAGTCATCCTGACCTCCAGGCTAAAAGTGGGTTCACCCTGGTCACTTCTAGGGGACCCAGCCCCACTGGCTGGACATTGTCCCACGGGTGTTCCCACTGGGGAACACAACCCTCTTTTATCCTTCCATTTATTTTTCTGGGCCTACCACTTAGGAATGGCACCCACAAACTTCAGGACGGCAGGAGCTCTGGCTACAGACTCCCCACGCCCTCCTGACGCTAGGTGTCCTTCCTCACACCTCTGGCAAGTAGGCACTAGGCCTCCACCCGGGGGCTCTCCTACGGCCCCCCCCAGTTTCCTGGGTGGTGCTGCTGATCCCTGGGGGTCCTGCTTACTCTTCCTCCCCCTCTTTTGAGACAAGGGGCTAGCCAACAACCCCTCCTCACTACTCTGGGATCTCCTTGCGCCACTTGGCCCTTCTTCCCTCTCTGGGGCCTTTTCAGGCCCCTGGACCCATGACCAAGGGTCCGGTTCTCGTGCAGGCTCCCGGGAATCAAGGAGCCCACACCTTAACCCGGGGTGGCGCAATCCTGGAAAATAATTTCTGAGCCTAGGCTCCCCTGGGGCCAAATTGGACAACCCCTCCAAATCATTTACCATGCTAACCACT
The DNA here is from genome assembly GCA_963921515.1 of Calotriton arnoldi. Taxonomy (NCBI): domain Eukaryota; kingdom Metazoa; phylum Chordata; class Amphibia; order Caudata; family Salamandridae; genus Calotriton; species Calotriton arnoldi. The sequence continues at coordinate 1,621,265 of CAWUFW010003764.1, forward strand.
ACCCAATCTTCCAGTGCACACTTGTACTCATCCACACTTGGCACTGGCTGTGCGCTGCCACCATTCGAACTGGACTCTGCTTGTTTACCCTTAATGTCCAGTTCCCTCATGCTTAACTCATGAGCGAAGAGAACCCGTTTCTCTTCCAACGCGAGAGCGTTCCTACTCTCCTTTGCTTGAGTTTTAAGTTTTAACACCTCCAACTCATGCAGTCTGACCCTTTGGTTTTCCTCCAACTCCTCTGGTGAAAAATCCCTCCCTGAATGGCTACTACCAGCCCCTGTGGCTGGTCCCTCCACTGGCAAATCCTGTGGACCAAATCCATTCCCTGGTTCATCCTCATCCACCTCAACTTCATCCGTCTCCTGACCCTCTTTGGCTTCCCACCAGGCCCTCAAAGCCACTTGTAGCTCCTCCTTCTTGGCGCTACCCTTCATGGGACATCCCAAAGCTCTGCAGAATTTCCTCAACTGATCAACCTTGTAGGTCAACAATGCCTCAATGTTAAACTCTAATTCTGCAGCCGCAGCCTTACCGGCTATCTGGCTCCCCTCCTGAGACATGATGTGTGGTTTAAAGGTTACTCAACAATAGAACCAACAATTCAAAACAATATGTTGTTGCGTTTTGGTCTGTGATCAATTTATGATGTACACCAATTACTGTGAGTGGTTTTGCACACACGCGTTTCAAATACGTTAGGATCATATCCCACCGCTCTGCCGCCAAATGTTGGAAGCCGGAGTCCCCGTCCCGCGCCACTGTCACAAATGCGAGACCCAGGACTCCTCACTCAACGTTAGGCGAAGTAAGGACACCGTTTGAGATAGCCCTGCTCACCCCTTTAGTAGCTTGGCACGAGCAGCCAGGCCTATCTCCAAGGCACGAGTGTACAGTATGTGCAACCACACTCACAACAACCCACTGGTGACACCACAAATGGACTTCACATGAGTTTGATAAAACGAGTATAAACGTTATGTAAAAAGATATACGATCAGACCACACGATACATAAGCCAACATATAATAAAGGGTAATATTCGTTCCGGCTGGTTGGTAGGTTTAAATCCCAACCACCGCTTTCAAAATGCTATGCTGGTCGTAATGCTAGAATCACACACATTGCAATGGACAAACAATAGTGCACTGCGTAACGATACAATCCTGTGCTGGGCAAAGGAATAATAATACAATGTGTAACGATACACCCCGGTACCTGCAATGGGAGAAATAATGCAATGCGTACCGCTACAATCATGTACTGCGCAATGAAGGAATAATGCAATGTGTCACACCCCAATCACGTACTTTGCAATGAAGAAATAATGCAATGCGCACCGCTACAATCATGTACTTTGCAATTAAGGAATAATGCAATGCGTAGCTACAATCATGTACTTTGCAATGAAGAAATAATGCAATGCGGGCCGCTACAATCCTGTACTTTGCAAGGGAGAAATAATGCAATGCGTAGCGCTACAATTGTGTACTTCGTTATGCAGAAATAATGTCAGTCATCATAAGACAGTCCGGCAGTTCGTTAGCAGCAATATTGGCAATGTGTATTACGACAATCAGCCTCTTCGATAACAGATGCCCCCCACATGTATCAACGATGACATAAAGTACAGCTACTCACTCGGGCCCCAACACCGCCACTCCTGACCGCAGTATGGGCCCCAATCTGAGCCGAAGCAAAGGCTCACGCAGCCAGATGGTCTGAGAGGCTGAGAGAGTGTCCCTCCGAGCCCGCACCCCGCCCAGGCAGTGATCCACGTTACCTGGGGGCGCGACCCCACTCTCCTCTCCTCCGTCAGCGAACTGGGCCTTCCGTGTAGAACTTTCTCAATGGGCCTCAGCGGCTCGGCCTGGCAGCTCAGCTCCTCCGGGCTGCCGGTCCGCGACTGTTAGGAAGGTCTCAGGCGGCCGCAGGGCACACGTACCCCACGCCCCTGAGATTACGTTACTCCGGGTGCACGTTCACCACAGCACCCTCCGGGTCTCCTCTGGCACGAAGCCACACACACACAACGCTGATGGGACTTCACGTCGACTCCGAGTGCACGTTCACCAGGCACTCCTTCCTGCGGTCTTAGTTGGCACCAAGACCCGCACACCACGTTGCAGAGACTCACTTTCTTCCGGTGCACACGATGATCAGCCGATCACCTCCACAGTCCCAGGTTGCACCAAAGCACGCACACTGCTTCATTGAGACTTACTCCAACTCCGGTGCCCCGATATCCAGGTGCTCTTCACCAACGCCTCTGGCCGCACCCTGACACGCTCACCGTGTCCGAGCCTCACTTTTCCTCCGGTGCACTCGATGACCAGGTGCTCTTCACCAGCGCCTCCGGTGCACCCCGACACGCACCCTGCGTGTCCGAGTCTCACTTCACCTCCGATGCACATGCTGACCAGGCGCTCTTCACCAACGCCTGCTGTGCACCACGACACGCACCCAGCGTGTCCGAGACTCACTTCACCTTCGATGCACACGTTGACAAGGGGTTCTTCTCCAACGCCCCTTGTGCACCACGACACGCACCCAGCGCGTCCGAGTCTCTCTTCTCCTCCGTGTGTCCAAGATCACAGGGCACACCTTTCGAGGGTCTCAAGATGCCACAACACGTGCCCATTGCGTCGCTTGAAACTTCTCCGGAAACTTTTATGTTCCTGTGTTTCCAAACAGGGAGCCAGCTCACCTCGGGCCCTTGGGGTAACAAGACACAGCACAAAGCACAGTCTTCTTCAAGCAGGGGGACCCAGCGCACACAGCACAGTCCCAACAGCCTCTTCCTTGGTTAAAACAGCAAACTGCAGACCAGCCCCAGATCACGAAGCAAGGGTTGGTCCTTCCCAGCCATCTCTTCAGTTGTTCCTTCCTAAGCAGAGGTTCCTCTTGACCACGAAATGGGTCCAAGCCTTTTCAGTCTCAATCCATTTCTATTCCAACGTTCAGGGGTCTCAGCTCTCATAGTTATACCCCTAAATGTCTTTGAAGTTCGTTGTGCTCAGGGTCCCTGACCCCTGCCTAAATCAGTTCTGGGTGTCTCCTCCCAGTGTCACCTTTCTCCCTTTGATACTGGGGGTCTGGATCCTTAATCACTCAGCAGGAGATGGGTCAATTGTTTTATAGCTGCAACCCAGGCCTCTTCACCTCCCGGTGCTTTTCCTCGCCTACTCTCCAGATGCAGGTCAGCCTGGTGCCATCTCAACCCCTCCCTGGGTCAAGACCTCCCCCAGCTCCTCTCCCCTCTCAGATCCAGACAGTCAATCCACATTCAGCAGAGACACACAGAAATGCTTAAAGCACAAAACTCAGCCACTTTCTAAAAGAGTGGTTTCTGAACACACAGTGACAGAACCACTTTCACAGAAAGATGTGTTATGACGCTGTGAGTTCATACATACTAAACTTCACCTCTCCATTTTAAACTTATGGGAAACTAGGCTAACAAACACAATACCCAGCCTCCCCCATTCTGTCCTATGGGCAGGATGGCCTTTCACCAGTCAAAAACGAAATGGAGTGTTTTTCACTGTCAGGACATAACACACACCTCAGTATAAACCTGCCTCTTGCTTACACTGCACCCTGCCCAGGGGTTACCCGGGACCTACCACAGGGGTGCCCACGGGGTACGCAAAAGGGAAAGTAAGGCCTGACAAGTGGTTGCACTTGTCAGGACAACATGGTAACTTAGCAAACTGCGCGCAGGCCCTACACTGCAGGCCTGAGTTCCCTTCTCTGCGCACCTTTGAATTACTAGCCCTGGCACACACAGTGCACATCACTAGGGACTTTACTAGTAAGGCAAACATACCAATCATGGCCAACCAATTACCATTACACTTTACACAGGGAACACTTGTACTTTGACACTGATCAGCAGTGGCAAAGTACCCAAAGCATCTAAATTGGCAAATCTATGTCAGGAAAACGCTCTAGGGGGAAAGCAAAAAGTTTAGGGAACTTTAGCCAAAAAGGCCAAGTCCTACACACCCCTATAAATTAGTCCAATAAATGGTTGATGCAATTCACTTGCCCTGCACACTTGGAGTATTACGATGAGTGGTGGGCTGCCGATTCTCTGATTGCATCTTAGGACCGATGTAGCTACTTGACTAGGTGTACTAATAGCATTCTCTCTGTGTGATGTAAGCTTGCAGTTGAAGCAGTTGCCTAAATAATCAAAATTGCCCACACGTTCCAGGAGATGGCCATTGACCTAGAATGTTCTATTTGGATAGGGATATTACTTTGTGGCCATTACCTTTGTTTTTGCTACATTGAGAGTCAAATCTTTTACCTTGGAATAATCTGTAAAGCCTTTGATTAGCTCGATTGATAAGTCTGTTAAAGAAAGTAGTATGGTATTGTCAAGGAATATAAGAATAGCAATCATTTTGCCTGCACATCATTGGGGTGTCAAGCCTGAGGCCCTTCAAATGGAAAACAACCTGTACCACCTGTACGCATGACTCTTTTGGTACGTTTATTGGTAAGCATATGTGTGAGAAATCAGGACCTGTTTGCAGTGTCCCCTGACTTTTGCTAACCAGACTCAGGGCCTGTGCTCTGTGTAAAAAGTACATGGCAATTTGGTATAATTACAATTTGCAATGACATACCCCAGTAAGTCCCTAGTATATAATAAGGCAAGGGGATTCAAACTACCTATAAGTCCCTCATATATAATAGGACAGGGAGGTTTAGAGGCCCAGTAGATTTCCTGCACTGGAGTGTGCGCTACTGTGGTGCCTGCTGTCATTGTAAGAGCCAGCCCTGCCTTGCAGTCTGTTTTTAAATTGAAATTATATGCCAATTCGACTTTGGATTTAAAGGTCTTTCAAAAGTATTAATCTGCCTTATTTTTACATATAAGTCACCCCTAAAGTTTCCCTTAGGTGCCCCGGGTAGATTGCCTTGTTACTATAAGCAGGGACATTATAGAATATGTTTTATAAGCCCTGGTGAGGGACACACTGCCAATTTAATTTTACCGCATTGTAGTGAATGGGTCCAAAGACAAACATGGTAATATTTTATTTAAATATAAAAATTGGTAGGAGCCACGTAAAATATCCTTCAAGGTATCAAATTAATAGTTAAGATAAATCCAACAACTTGCAACTGTTAGATGTATAATAACTATGACAGAAAAGAAGTTGCTAAACTTTCTTTTCTGTGAGCCAAACAACCAGCCTTTCAGCTGCTCTCTCCTGATTGGCCAGCCTCTACCCAGGCTGGCCAGGCTGCTCTAATGAGGTGTGAAAAGCCCTGCTAGGGATACAATGGATTTCCTGTGGGCGGAGAAGTACAAGCTGCAGAGCAGATGGCAGGAAGGGGGTGAGGAGTAGCAAAACTGGTCTTCAAAGGGAGAAGAACACTTTAGAGCACACAGGCTGACCCCCATATCCTGCCACCCCCATCCACACAAGAGCCCCTGTAATTAGATTGGGGAGAAGGTTAGAAGGGGAGTGTTAAGAAAAAATAGCCACACCAATAGGTTGGGTTATCCTGATCCAGCTTCTCTGGAGAGACTTTCTCCATGTTGGATTTTGAGAGAATTGTGCTTTCTAGGACAAGAATATGGCACACTTTGGAGGAAGTGGTCATACACATGGGTGGCACCCTGCATCCCATTGGTCAGGGGTGCCCCCCTGCTTGACACCCAGGATCATTGGATACATATGGAAGAGCTGCATAGCTCCTCAGATCTGCTGCCTGAAGAGACAAGAAGACGAAGGACTGCCCTGCTGACTCCCTGGCCTGCACCAAGAGGACTACACTCATCAAGACGGCACCTGCTGCACACTGTGGGACTCAGCATCAGAAGGACTTTGCCTGGTCCTGAAAGTCTAAGGATTGGACTTCCTGCAAGCTACATGTTAACAGAGCCCACCTGCATCATCTCCACCAAGAGTCCCCATCCTAGAGTGCGTACAGTGGACATTTAAGGATTTGGACAGGTGCATTGTGGCAATTGTAGTCCAGACATTCCAAAGACCATCTAGGAGATTCAGACCCTTAGATTTGTGTTTTGGACACTTTGAACCCTCAAGAGGAAGAAGTTCCAGAAGTTTGGAGCAACTTTTGGAAAAAGCTCTTTAAGGTGACCGACCCGACATCAAGACTCAAGCCACCTACTTTCAACCGCGACCTGGCCTGGATTTCAGTTTCATCCCGCTGAAAGCTCCGGAGCTCCAGACTTCCAAGATTTGATCGGGGCCTTGCAGAAAGACAAGCTAGTGAGCCCGCATCTAATCCAACCTGATGAAGTACCTTGCTCGACGTCGCAGGAAAAAGCTCCAGAAAAATGACTAAGGGGCCAATTACGATGCAGCCCGGAAAGGAGCCTTTTCCGGGCCGCATCTCGGTTTACTTTCTGAACGCCGCATTTCAATGCTGGCGGTTGGAAACAAAACCGGTCAGTCATTTGGCTTGTTTTTTACGGGTTCAAGGAGCCCGTCCGCTATTCAGAGGCCGGCTGTAATCCCAAAGGGCGGTCTTTCCACCCTTGGGATTACGATGCACGATTTCCGGCAGGGTTTCCATGCCGGGCTTTTCGACATGCAAACCCTTTTGGAAATTGTGTTTGGGGGCCCCTAACAGGGCACCTTGTGTGTGCGGCTTCCGTTTGGGGGCCGAGGGGGAACCCGGTTAATTCCTGCACCCAGTGGCAGGCACCTCCCATTTCCCTATGGGAGCATGCACTATGGCCACAATACATGCTCCCATAGGGAAATGTCGAAATGTGACCGAACAGTGTTCCTAATCAGGAGGTCGGGACCCAGTTCAGAGACATCGTAATAGGCCCCTAAGTGTGAAGGTAAAATTTTGACTGAGGACCCCCGCTTAGTGTATCAGACCGGGGCTGCATCGCAGTTGGCCTCAAACTTTGACTTTGTCCCAGTCAAGTGCAACCAGATGTCCCAAAGTGGCGCTATATGTTTTCAAGCACTAGAAAGTGTTTATTCTTTAAAAATTCACATCCCTGGTTCCCTAAATTGGATTCTTGTCATTTTTATGTCTATTTGTTCATAGAAATATAATCTATTTTTATAAATTGGTGTTGGATTTGTATTGTGTTTTGTGTCTTACATACCTAATGTATTGGTGTTTTTTAATGCTTTACACACCTGTCTCCTAAGCGAAGCCTGCCTGCTCGTTTTTAGCTACCAAGGGTTCAGCAAGTGATTATTTTATTGAGACCCTAACTGAACCTTCCTTGTGTTTGTGGCCTTATTACTACTGGTAACCCACTACTTATCACTACTAATGATCCACTTTCCAACAATATGTGAGCATGGTTAAGTGTTTTTTTTTTTTAAATGTAATAAAATGTGTATATTTTAGGAGTGGGACGCGATGAATATAGGGGTAATGGGTAGGCAAGTGTATTGATACGCAGGTATCATCTGTGACACCTGAGTATTAGTTTTGTAATCTATTTGTAATAGTGTAAATATTTTTTAAATAACTATTAAAAATTAATTTGAAAATAAAGTTTTAGGAGTGAAATGTAAGGGATACGGAAGCAATAAGTGGCTAAGGGGCACATTACGATACCCGGCGTAAATAACACCGCCAGGCATGGAAGCGGCAAAAATCCGCCCGCACACACCGCCTGAACACCGACCACGCCATTACGATTACACAAACCGAATACCGCCATCGGCGGAAAAAGCACACAAAATACCGCCCGCCAACGTCCGAGTCGGAGACAAACCGCCCGCCACGGACGGAAACACGCACGACAACACAAAACCGCCCGCCCTCACGGCCGACACACCGCACGTGAAATTACGATCGCACCGACATGAGCGCGGAAAAACAACAAATATACTGCCCGCCAGCGCAAACAACGCCGATGAGAATCGACACGGCAGAAGCCATGGCGCCCACGTACCTGCACAGAAACCATCCGCACACAAAACCAATAGCACACAACATGGCCAACAAGTCCACACAGCAAGGCACGCACAAATACACAAGCACAGTACATATCCCGAAAACACCCCCCGGACAAACAAAAAATACAAAGGCCAGAACCCCAGACACAACACACCTGAAAACAACAGACCATGAGGACACACCCACATAGGTGTGTACAAAAGCAGCACTCCCACAGACCACAACCCCTTGCTACATTGCAAACTAGAGAGAGGAGAGGACACAGTGACACAGCAAGGACAGCAGCACACCACAGAAACGCACACATCACAACCACCACCACCACCACCACCACCACCAAACACCACCACCACCACCACCACCACCAAACACCGGCACCACAAACCCCCTGCACATTACACAACACACACCGCACCAGCACCACAAACACCATGGCACCACAAAGAATGCCCAAGTTCACGCCCATTGAGCTGACGGTCATGGTCGACGAGATCATCAAGGTGCACCCACAAATCTATGGGAACATGGTCCAACACACACCACTAGCCACCAGAAACAGAATGTGGAACCGGATCGTAGACCAGGTCAATGCAGTCGGGACCCTGCCCAGGAACAGAGTCGAAATTAACAAACGGTGGAATGACGTCAAGAGCCTGGTCAAGAAGAAGGAGGGCAAAAACAGAGAGCTGGCTGCCGTCACTGGCGGAGGGAATCCCGCGCTCTTCAAGACCTTCAAAGCGTGGGAGGAGAAGGTGCGAGTCATCATACATCCCGAGATCCTCGCCGGATTGGCAGGGGGAGTGGAGGCTGGTAAGTACAAACTAATGTATACCAGCACACCGCTATGTACTCACATGCACTACCACCATGCCACAGCTCCCAGGGACAAACACCCCCATGTCCAGCACACAATACACGACACACACATGCAACATACACCACCACACACAGCCCAAACAGAACAACTGTAAGATGCGTGGGGACATGTGTACATTCAGCCAGCCACGTAACCACCAACAGGTCCCCAAATATGCCAGAAGCGCCACAACGAGCACCCACCACACCCATGTGTCCGCCACAGCTGCACAAACCGACAAGTAACAGGTAAGTGGCAGGAACACAAAGTGCAGTGGGTGGGACGGTGGACAGCCCAAGTACAACACACACCAGGCCCCTAGTCCCACAGCACAGCAAGGAGGAGCATCCCCCACACCCCACAGCCACGTGTCAGCCACCGCAGTGCACAACGACAGCCGAAAGGCAGACATCACGGTCCACAGCAATCGGTGTCAGTGGGTGTCCAGCCACCCCCACGACCCACAACACCCCCCGCCCCCACAGACCTGCAACATGGAGCACCCCCGCTTAGAGCCATGTGGCATCCAGTACAGTGCACGCACGAACAACCTGCAGGTGGGAAACTGGACAGGGCTGGATTACTGGAGGCATGAGGACCGGCACACGACCAACACATGGGACATGTCACGTAGCAGACGGAAACGCAGCACCGCCCACCGTCACGAACAAGTGAACAATGTGCACACGGACATGAACAACAGACTCACACCCCACATGACCCATCACAGACATAGCAACACCCAAGGAGCCACGTCTGCATACACAAGCCACACTGAAAATAGTACCACACGGCAGCCACTGTGCAACTCATCACACACAACCGAAACACCATTGAAGTCCTGTCCATGTAGCCCCTACTGCCTGTCAACCACACACCCCACAACTACGCCTATGTAAGACAAACAACACTAGACGCAACAGAGCGGAACAACAGAAATGCACACGAACACCACTGAACCCATCAAACACACAGACACACCATGCACATACAACATACCATCCATCCCATCCGTCAGCCCCAGTCTCATGAAAGGCATGTCATCCGCACAGCTGCCACACATACGCAGCAGTCACGCTAAGATACATGCCCATGACCAACCATGTGCCAGAAGTCAATGAAGCGCACGACACACTGTGAGCAACAACACACAACATGGGCCACACCCCCCCACGAGCACTGCAGTGATGCACATGGCACAGGGCAGCACGCACACCAAGGAGATGGGACAACTGCAATACGTTGGCTTTCACACACAACCATCACTCACTCATAACGATGCGTCCAATGCCATGTCCAGTAATCACAACAGACAGCAAATATGCAGGCCATGTCAAGCATGCACACACCTCAAACCATGCACTGTCATGCTGCCACAACACATGTCACGTTCGGCACCCATGGCTCACAGCATGTACCCCAAAAGCATATCCCCTCCCAAATGCGAATCTGGGGCATGGCCCCCATGTTGCCATATGCGTTCCTAAGCGTTCCATTTGAACCCCAAAAGCATATCCCCTCCCAAATGCGAATCTGGGGCATGGCCCCCATGTTGCCATATGCGTTCCTAAGCGTTCCATTTGAACCCCAAAAGCATATTCCCTCCCAAATGCGAATCTGGGGCATGGCCCCCATGTTGCCATATGCGTTCCTAAGCTGTTCCATTTGAACCCCAAAAGCATATCCCCTCCCAAATGCGAATCTGGGGCATGGCCCCCATGTTGCCATATGCGTTCCTAAGCGTTCCATTTGAACCCCAAAAGCATATTCCCTCCCAAATGCGAATCTGGGGCATGGCCCCCATGTTGCCATATGCGTTCCTAAGCGTTCCATTTGAACCCCAAAAGCATATCCCCTCCCAAATGCGAATCTGGGGCATGGCCCCCATGTTGCCATATGCGTTCCTAAGCGTGTCCATTTGAACCCCAAAAGCATATTCCCTCCCAAATGCGAATCTGGGGCATGGCCCCCATGTTGCCATATGCGTTCCTAAGCGTTCCATTTGAACCCCAAAAGCATATCCCCTCCCAAATGCGAATCTGGGGCATGGCCCCCATGTTGCCATATGCGTTCCTAAGCGTTCCATTTGAACCCCAAAAGCATATCCCCTCCCAAATGCGAATCTGGGGCATGGCCCCCATGTTGCCATATGCGTTCCTAAGCGTTCCATTTGAACCCCAAAAGCATATTCCCTCCCAAATGTGAATCTGGGGCATGGCCCCCATGTTGCCATATGCGTTCCTAAGCGTTCCATTTGAACCCCAAAAGCAAAGTACAAACCAGACCCAGGATGGGCCAGGAGCCCGCATACACCAGAGTCACAATGAGTAGGGGCACAGCAACACACCCATCGGCATGGCCAATCCGTCCCATGCCACATGTGCACAGCACACAGTCCCATTGCCAAGCACACACAACTACAAATGCCACAGCCACACACACGCCTCCGGGAAACCCATGTACGAGATTGCACGAACTGCCAATGTCAGACGACAAATACATACTTCGCCAGGTGCAACACAATAACAAATCTCATTCTTTCCACAGGTGACGAACTGCCGGATGCTGGGGATGGAGACAGCAGCCAGCACAGCCAGCCCACAAGCCCCCAACGAGGACACACGGATGTGGAGGATCTCACCTCCTCTTCGGACACGGACCACCAAGCAGGCCCATCTGGTGTGGCAGGGCCCAGCCGCTCCCCAGGACCCCTCCTACCCACCAACCCATCATCCAGGGCTGCTGAACAGTCCCAGCCCCCTGCTGCTACTGTCGTTGCGGCCACACCCACGGTCATTGCGGCAACACCCACGGTCATTGCGGCCACTACCACTGCCGCAACCGCCACCATCGCCGCACCGACCACCACCGCCGCCACCACCACCACGTCTTCGCTGGCACCAGCCCCAGCGCAGGTGGTGGCCCGGCCGACTGGATCCACCCTGGGAGCCACAGCGAGGACCGTGGTGAGCAATGTGGCTAGTGGGCAGGGCCGGTGGCAGCAGGACTGGTAGGAGGAGCAGGGTCAGGGAAACGCCAGCCTCCCCTGGGAGCCATGCCCTGCCTCAAATGGCCAGAGTCCTTGGGGCCTATGAGGAGGCCCAAGAACAATGGGTCAGGTCTGCTTCAGACACGCGGGAGGTGCTGGGGGTGCTGAGGTCCATGGACGCCCGTATAGGTCAACTCGTGGACCTCATGGGCCAGCTGGTGGTGGCGGTGAGGACACGGCCAGGGATAGCAGCTCCCTCCGCCACCACCTGCCGGGGCGCAGGGTCGAGCAGCAGTGTCCAGTTCCCCTGCGTCCACAGCCAGTGAGCACACCTCAACCACCAGCATGTCGCAAGCAGGCACCCCCCTCGCAAACGTGGAAGGGGCCGTCCGAAGAGGAAACAGATCTCCCGGGAGGACTTCGCACGCTCCAGTCGCAAGTGAGGCAGCCAGCCAGCCTTCCGCCAGCCTTCCTTGACCAGCCACTGCATTGACTTGGACTACGATCCCACTCCACACAGCCATCTGGATGGCATGTGTGTGTTGGACTATGGACATAGAACCAGTGGGTACACCCTGAGCATCACGCAGCCATGACCGACAGCTCATTGTCACAGCATGCACCACTTTTGTCATCACCTTACACACAATCACATGTCAGTTTGTAATAAATGCACCTTTTTCACTAACTGCTGTTTGTGCCCTGTGTTTTATTTGTACGGAATACAACGGCCACCTTGGGCGGAAAGGCACCTGATGCGTGGCATGGCAATGGAATCCGGAGCGCCTGTAGGGACCTAGGGGTGGGAGACAGAACAGGAGCACATTCAATGAGTGTGTCACACACCCATCACACAGTACATGTCAACAACTACAAGCAATGTACACACATCGCACGGAGCAATAGGGCACAATGCCACAGTCACCAACAGTGGCATACTACCCTGGCCATGGAGCGTTGACACACAGCACGTAGTGAACAAACGGCCACCCTGACACAGCACACACACACCTGCACAGATACAGCCACATCAGCCGTCGTACATGGACACTCACCGTCAAGTGAAGTAGCGGGCGATGAGCTGCTGCCGCACATTCCCAGCTTCCTCCTCTCCGCTGTCCTCCTCACTCGAGCTGTCCTGGTCTGCGGGCTGGGGCCCTGGTTGATCTCCGTCATCCACAATGAGGGGGATCTGCTTCCGAATGGCCAGATTGTGCAGCATGCAGCACGCCACCACTATCTGGCACACCTTCTGTGGGGAGTACGCCAGTGCACCCTCGGTGCGGTCCAGGCACCTGAACCTGGACTTGAGGAGGCCAAAGGTACGCTCGACCACACGTCTGGTCCTCCCATGTGCCTCATTGTATCGATCGTCTGCTGGGGTGCGAGGATTCCTCAATGGACTGAGCAGCCATGCCCCATTCGGGTACGCAGAGTCACCTGGGTGTGAGGGACACAGAGAACCGTTGCTATTCCAACTGGACAGGGGACAGCATCGCACAACCAGCACGCTACACCACTCCACATACTCACCGACAATACAGCCACGATCCTGTTGCAGATTGGCCATCAGCCGTGGCAAGATGCTGTTGCGCATTATGTGTGCGTCATGGGCCGAGCCTGGGAACTTTGCACACACGTGGGTGATCACCATGTCCGCAAGGCACACCACTTGCACATTCAGGGAGTGCGTGTGCTTCCTGTTGCGGTACAGGTGCTCAGTGGCCTGTGGTGGAACAAGGCCAACATGTGTGCAGTCAATGGCTCCAACGACGTGTGGGATTCTGCCAAGGGCATAGAATGCACCCTTCACTGCCGCCAATTCACGAGCCCTGGGGAAGCGGATGTACCTGTTTCGGTACAGCATCATGGCTGCCAGTACATCCCTCAGCACCTTGCTGAACATGGGCTGGGACATCCCTCCTCCACTGCCCACTGTGTGCTGGAATGACCCAGTGGCGAAGAAATGCAGGGCAGCCATCACCTTAGCCGTGGGGGTGAATGCTGTTGGATACACCCTGCGGGGACGGAGATGGGGTTCTAACATGGCACACAGTCGATGCAGGGTTGGCCTGTCCAGCCGAAACTTCCTGATAACCTCTGTATCGTCCATGTCCACCAGCAATTGGTATGGGCGGTCAATGTTCGGTCTCCGCCTAGGGAAATTGCAGAGGACACATGTCAAAGCAACACAACACATAGCAGTTTCGCATACACATCACTGACATGACTGAGCACGCACATGAGCCACAGCCCAGCTGTCAAGCTGGGACGGCACGGCCACAATACACTTACACAGGTCTCCCAACAATGGCAATGGCTAGTGAGACATACCACTGCCATGTGCATGCACATGGGGATCTAGGCCCCAATGACTTGCGGGCGTGCTGATGGGGACTGACTGCATATTCGTCAAGCGGCAACGCCACGGCAACATGAGTGTCTGCTGAGCATGGAACTGCTTCCGAGGCTGGATGAGTATGGCACACGACGACGACGATGTGGGCACAGGCTGAGCGGCCAATACAAGTGGGACCTGTGGCACGAGGGGATATGAGACAGTAGTAGGTGTCAGCACTGCACCCTATGTACAGCACTGTACGGATCACACCTCCCGAAACATTGACAGGTGTCCACATTGACAGCCCCATGCCAAGACGGCTGTGTGCTTGCAGTCACACGTCACAGGTGAGAGGTTACATTGCACGTGCCAGGTGGCAGACGTACATAGTGGGAGCTGGCATGTGTGTGCATGTGTCTCCTGTTCAGGATCCACCAGATGGGCGCTGACTCTGTACTGACCATTGGACACAGCATGTTCCGTGGAAGGCTTGTGTGTGTGGGATGGTGGCACTGGATGTGCCTCCGTTGGGTGGGGGCCATGCACAGGGCGGGTACGTCGATGATTGCGCATTGTTGGTCACGGTGGGTGCACCAACTAAGATGTGTTGCCCTGTGTTCAATTCCTATGTCCGCATGATGATGGACTGTGGATGTGGGCAGACTACACATTGGTCGATGTGCTGTCTATATGCATGTGCCTTCACACCAGGCACAGCTGCCCCTGCACATGTGACCCCTGCTGGACTCGCTGCTGGGTCTGTGGAGCTGATGCACCTTCTGTGCGTGGGGCGGACAGCTCTCCTCACTTCCCTCATTGCGCATGTCATGTCTTTGCCGCAGGTGACATGGATCATGGAGGGCCCACATGTACGCGTGGGTAGGCTACACATGATTGTTCACTGGTCGCCACCCCCAGTCAGTGTTTCGAATGGGAAGGTTGTCGTGCTGGTGGTATGTTCGATGTGGCGGATGGGCGGGCCTAGGTGCGGGCTTACATTCCGGACAGGGGAGGGTAGTTGGATTGGCGACTAGTTGCAGTACACACGGGACACGTCTCTTCCTTTCCACATCTGGGTCATCCCTTGTACTAACTGACAGTGATACAGTCATCTTCGCCCCAGCCCTCATGTCCTCCCCTCGCCCCCCCAATATGCATGCTCACCTGCGAGGCTAGCGCTTGCACAGGCATCCCCCAAGCTCGCACCAGAGAGGGCAAGGAGTGTATGTGTGGGTCCAGTTGCACGAGTGGGCTGTCTCAGGGTATGATGTGTGGCGGGACGCCGTCCACCTGCGTGGTGCCCCAAATGGAGACCCGGCCTGCATGGACTATGCATCACAGTCTTCGCCTTCCGGATCCGCCACCTGCGACACCCAGTGGCTGTGGCTGCCCTTGCGGCCAGGCCGCGTCCGTCTGTGGCTGATGGCCCACACATTCACTCTTTGGCCTCTCTGGGGAGGGCTCGGGGGTGGTGGCGCACGCGCTTGCACTTAGTCGCAATGGCATGTGGCGTGGTTGGTATGATGGGCAATGGATGGGATGGTGCGAGCCACCTCCCGTGACGTCAGTGCTGCTCGTGCTGTGGTGCGTCCCCCTACACTTCCATCTGACTTGTGCCATGCTAGACGTTGAGGTTCTATTGCCTGCGTGATATGACCAGGAGGAGCGCGAGGAGACCTCTCACACACCATGCTCCACTGCCATCCCGTGCCCTGTATCGCCTGTGCGGATTGACTATGTTGGGGTTACACCTGGTCGACTGGGGCTGTGTGTGCCTTGTCAGGGGCATGGCGGGCGCACAACAGGATCCAGCTTGTCCACAGAGGGTGGGCTGAGGTGCGCCTGGTACCGCTTTGTACGTGTGCCCGGCTGCTATGCACACACGTGTTCACTCCCACCGACAGGTGTCCTCTCACAATGCCCAGGGAAGCGGTGGTGTACTGTTCATGACCCCTCCCAACACGGCGTGCTCCAACTTGGCATGTGCGCATCTACCCGTCGCACCCACCCACCTGAGCACTGCGTCCATACGACTTCACACGACACATGTGTGTCTTCCACAGTTGTGCTACTCATTTGCGTTGACATCCAATACCAGTGGACTACATGGTCATGTCACGACTGCCGTGTACTTCACACACTCTCATCCTCTCTCATTCGTACTTGTGAAATGAGTCAGCGGAGACAGTTTTGGTTTCAAACATTATATTGAGTCTTCTGTCCTCTGTGATGCAGTATAGTGGACACTACTGGCAGCGGAATACATGTTGAGGATATACTGAGAATGATTGCAAATGGGATAGGGAGTGGGGTTACATGTGATTGGCTGTTGCATGTGGGATGTGGGCTTCAGAGTGACATCTGCTTGGCCAAGGCTGTGCTAATGTACATTTACGTATAGCTGCGGACTTTGACACAGACGGTATACATGTAGCCTACCAGACCGCTTGGCATCATGGGCACAGTCCATCTCAGTTCCATGTGACAGGTTTGCTGCGGTTGTTCCTCATGCACGCGTGCATGTGAGATGACATCAGGGCATGTGCTTGCGTGCATGCAGCGGCGTGCCACTTGTTGTTGCACTGTGGTGGTTACTGGACATGTCACAGTCACTGGGGTCGTGTTGTTGTTGTATGCACTTGTCGTCCATGCAAAGGTCCTGGTATGGGATTCCCGGGGCGGGGGTGGGAGGGGTGCAGCACCCACAGACTCCAGGCGACCTATTCATGTCCACTGAGCGGTGTGTGTGTCCATGGGCGCTGGATCCATGTCGTGTCCTGGTTGTTCGTGCAGTTCCGTCCATGTGGGTGCGATACACAGAGCCCATGCCACTGCCTCCCACGATGCATGCGGTGTTCCTGGATGTGATGGGGAACAGTGTGCATGTCCCGGTCATATCCGATGTCATGGCGATGTCGTTGATGGTGTGGTTACAGTTGCCGGTCGTTTGGTATGGCTGTTGTGGTGGTGACTGGCCAGTCCGTGCGGAAGCTAAGCATGGGTGCGGGGTTGGACATCATAGGTCACTCGGGGAACCTGCGTTGTGGTCCGACGTATTTACAGGTTGTCAGGTATGCGATGCCGTCCAGCAGGGCTTCCATGTCATTGGTGGTGTACATGTTTGCCAGCCAATGAAGCGGATGGTGGCTGTCAAGGTGTTGTTCGTAGGTTGTCCCTTGGAGGACCATGATGGGGCATGCTGGGTGACATTCGATGTAGCTGTTATCGATGATCCGTCGTGTGGAGGCACAGTGGTCCCATTTCAGTGCGGGTGCGATGTTGGCCACATACGCCATGCCCCCATAGGCAGAGCAGGCCCTGTCGTGTGCGTCCAGAGGGAGGAGTAGTGGTAGCAGGTCCGCCTTCAGACATGCCGGGTTGGAGAGGCATATCTCGACGGGATGCTGGTAGGGACACCTCCGACAGTAGAAGACGGGCATGACGCAGCTGAACAATGTGATGCGGTAAGTCAGTCAGTAACTTACGTTCAGCAGGGACAGGAGATCGCATCCCAATGTATGGCACAGGTTGGTTTTGTACAGCTTGAGCTGTTCGGCGTAGTTGGGTAGGTGTGTTGCGGTTGCCATTTCGCAGCGGTTCGTAGAGGTGGCGTGCTCCGGCTGTGTGTGCAGTCTGCAATGTGCACGCTCCGGGGTTGCTGTGAGCTCTGTGTAGTCGTAGGGAGACAGGACTTGTGTTCTGTTGGCTTGTTTGGAGGACACGGGCCCTCTTCCCACATGCTTCTCAGACAGTTCAAGGTCAGTGCTGTGTGACTCCTTCCAATTAACTTGCATGTGGCCGACATGGGGGAGTGTTTTCTTGTTTCTTCCCCGTCCGTTGTGTGCTTCTGTGATATGCGCTATCTGCCCTGTGGTCGGTCTCCTCGGCATGCCTGTGTTGGTCTATTCTTGGACAATGGCTGTATTCACCGGCTTCTGTCGTAGGGCTGTGGTTTCGGAGTTGGAATGGAAGGTCATTCAGTGCTGTCTGCTCTCCCTTGTGTGGGCGGCAGGCTGCCTTTCCGCTCTGCGTTGGGCCTTGTGTGTGAATGTTATTCTTGGGCCACCTGTTGTCGGTCCCCGGGCTCTTTGGTGTTCCGTTTCATATGTCTTGTTCATATGTGCAGGGTGGTATGGGTTTTTCTGTGTGGTACTGGCGTTCCTCTTCCCGAAGGGGCCCTGCTTCTCCTAGTTGGTGTTGCCGCCGCTGTGTGCTACGCCATGTTTGTTACACTGGGGTGTGTCCTGCTGTTGCGTGTCTTCACTGACATGTGTGCGTCGGTTGTGTGGCGTTGGGTGTTGTCCGTGAATTGGGCGTTGGGGACATGTCTGTGGCCGGCCTGTCACGTGTCATGTGCGTTCGGGGTGGGGCTGATGTGTGTGCTGCTTGGTTGTGTCCCTGTGTCTGTGTGCGACGCATGCATGGCGCTGTGGTTGGCCTCTGCGTTGTGCGCATGTGTGGCGGCGTCATCGGCGCTTTGGGGCCGTGACGGGGTGGTTGGTTCCTAGTCCCAGGTGGTGTGTACACATGTGTTCTGCGATGTTACGATTTGGCCTGTGTGTCATATGTGGATGCGATGGTGGATGTGTTGTGTACACGCGCTGGTGGGGGGTTGTCCGCTTTTTCCGCCCTTGCACTGTGTGCGCTGTTTGCGTGCACTTGTTGTGTGTGTGCCTACCTGCGTCTCCGCGGTACGTTGCGTCCTTGGTGGTGCGTCAGCAGAAGCATGGGGAGGGCCTGCAGTGCTGGATTCATGCTCGGGGAGCCGCTTCTTCGTTGTCCGTGCTCTGCGTCCGTGTTACCGCCTCTCTTTCACGTACGGTGTCTCTTAGCCATGGGAGCCGTTTGTTTGCGGCATCGTAATTTATACGCCGGGCGGGACGTGTTTCGTCGGACGGTGTGTGTCAATTGGGCTGCGCCGCTACGTGTGCGGACGCACTTTGATGGCGGACGGGGTTGCTGGCTTGCCGGCGGTGTTTGGCCTACTTTTCGCATCGTAATTGGGCGGGCGTGTGGACTGCTGCGTGCCGGCGGTAACTGGTGGTTTTTGCATCCGCCAGCACGGCGGTTGTGCTTCCACCCGCCATCGTAATGGGCCCCTAAGTATTTTAAAACTCAGGTATCAACTGTGATACCCGAGTATAAATTAAGTAATCTATTTGATAAATATTTTGATATTTTAAAAAATAAGTATTGCAAATTAATTACAAAAATGCAAAATAAAGTTTTAGGAATGGGATATAAGAGATATAGGTGTAAGAGTATTATGTAACTCTTTTAATAAATATTGTAATATTTTAAAATAATTATGGCAAATTCATTTAAAATCACAAAATAATGTTTTAGGAGTCAGATGTAAGGAATATAGAGGTAATGGGTATAATGGGTAAGGGAATTTATTATTAATCAGGTATCAACTATGTTATCAACTGTGATATCTTAGTATTAATTATGTAATCCATTTAATATTTATAAAAACATTTTTTTTAAATTATTGGAAATATTTTAAAACTATCACAAAAGGTTTTATGAGTGGGATGTAAGAGATATGGGGGGAATGGGTGAAGAAATGTTTCAATACTCAGGTATTAATATCAATACTCTGTTAATACTATTTTGCTGACATTTTAAAAAATGATTTTACATTGTATATATAGAGTATTTACAAAAAGTAGACAACATTTATGGAAGTAAAAATAATTATTATATTCAATAAGATGTTTACATTAATTTAAAAAGTTTTTAAACCACAATAAACAACATTTTCAAAAATGATTTAAAATGAAATACTCAAGTCAATTTTATAAAATACAGTATTTATGTTTGAATTTTTCAACAACAGCAGATTTTTTTTAAATGTATTAAACATTTTACAATTTTTTTTAAATATATTTTTTCACACTTTTTCATTCATTTCAATGGAAGAAATTGCCCTTTTTTACTTTGCTGCTTCGGGTTGATGTCTGCTGTTTTGTGTCTATTTCTACAGTAGGAATAGCGTTGCGGTCACAATAAGATAGACAGTGGAGCTGCGCTCAGGAAAGAAGAATCAAATTAACTTTTCTAAACATATAGACTTGTACCTTTAGTGTAAGGAGAGCTAGAGGGAGATAGTTAATGGTTTCATGTTAAAAAGTTTGTATTATGAGTCTTTTAACCAGTTTTAGATCCCCTTACAGGTTGCTTTTGTATGCGCACATTGGGACGGTAATTTAATTTTTTAATATAGGTTTGAATAAGAAAATTAAGGATGATGTTTCTTTTTTAAAACCTATTTTATAAAAATATAAAGTTTTTAAAAAAAATTATGTTGTGATATTTACAAATTTTCTCGACTCCAGAAAGCATAAGTAATGCAGGACAATAGAATTAAAGAAGAAAAGGATCATAGTTAGATTTTAGTTTTTGAAATTTTTAAAAGGGATGTGCATTTTTTTAAAGTAGATTTTTTTTAATGAATTTTTGTGCCCCGCACAGATCGTGATTATGGAGAAGAAAGGGATGGATTTTTTTTTTTTTTACCCAGGAAAGAAACAGTTTTGGCTTTCGACTTGGATTGTTCTTTATTCTTCATCAGATTACTTGTAATTTTTTGTGATTGGGGCTAATGAAAATCCCCAAAAGTTGAAAAAAGTAGACTTCTGTAGTTAGGTTTTATACTTCTTAATTTATTTAAAAGAGGACTGTGAAAAATGCCAATCTAATTAATTTAGAGTGTTAAAACAGTAATAACCATAAATTGTTTTTGATTTTAATAGTGTAGACTGTATGCAAGATTGTCTAACAGCATTGTGTTTTGTACCTCTATTATAAATTCTGAATTTTTGACCCAAAATGAGGACAAATTGGCACCACTTCCGAAGCATCCACCAACGGACATTGTTGAATTTTGTGCAATAGTAGACCTGGGCGGAACTCACAGAGTTTTACTTCACAGAATTCTGCAAAGTTACAAAAAAACTCAGCCAGATTCTGTGGAATTCCGCAAATGGGCAGAATTAGGAATGCAGGCTGCTTGTGCTCCGATTTAGCGCCGGGAGCTTGTTTTGCACTGAAGAATCAGGGTGAACTGCACCATGTGGCACACGTGAGTGTGCAGATTCTTGAGTTGATTTTGCTGCCACTTGAGTAGTTTTTTTACTTGAGCAGTAGCTTTCTGAGTGCGAACAGTCGTGACCGCCCCCATTGCCCTCACTGGAGAAATCTCATTGGTTGCCCTCATAGCGACCAAAAATCACTCTAGGGGATGCCAAGTCTCACTTGCGTTCACCAACTTGCCATTTATGAGCCACGTGAGGGAAAAAACTCCACCATGTAGCTGTTGGCAGAATTTGAACTGAGCTCTTCGTTACAAGCATAACGCTGAGCGGCCAAAATTCTGCCAATTCTGCCGGCAGAGGGGAATATATCACCACCCCTACTAAATAGTTTCTCTGACATTTCTTTACTTTTCTTAGAAACTTAGGGATTCAGAGTATTTGACAATGATTGTGCCATTCCTGTTTCTTGGAATCTTTGCTATTTTTTTTAAATTTCCAAGAAATGGTATAGGTTATGATGGGATTTACAAATACTGCTGTTAAATGAATTATGCCATCTTTCTATTCAATTGTTGGTTTTTGAACTCCTTCTGAACAGGTTGAGGAACAGTTACAGCATTCAATTGGAAAATGTGGTTTCCTTCTGTGACCCGACCTGCTTAGATGGCCAATCCACATATCTTCAAGTAATTTAGAAGTGGTATCAATTTGACCTCATTTTGGGTAAAACAATTCAGATTTTATAATAGAGGTGTAGAATTGATCCACACATTCAGGAGGTACAAAACACAAAGCTGTTAGTTTTGTACGTTCATATTGTAGTTTACTGCTTGTCAAGTATTCCTCAACTAAGGATGTTTTTTTTATTTTAATCTAAAACGCCTGGGTGGGTATCTGGGCAAATTTTATTAACTGTATTTAGCATTTGTAATTCAAAATCAATTGTTATTTTCCTAGGACTTTTGCTCATTGTTTTGGTTTTTATTACTTATAAAGATTCAGTATTTGCTGAGGAATGTTTGTCAGGCAGTAAGTTATAAATTAAAGTGATGGAGATGTTATTTATATTTGCATGAATAGTATAAATTTGGGCGAATGTGTTGATTTAAAAGTTCCATCCATCCTCCAAATGTCACTATTCTCAAGCACAACTGTATTATGAATGGTACTGAAAATGTGTATATATTTGGGGGGTTTTCATTATCATATAGTAGGAAAGGTTCTTCGTTCGTAGGTTTTAGTAAGTTCAGGAGGCATGTTAATATCTGAGTAAGTCCTAGGGTTTACATTCATGGGATTACTCTCATCTTTTTTTCATTGAATCATTCTTTTCAAATTGGGGATTATGAACATGCTACTCGCAACATGCATGTGGATGTTCTGGTATACCTGAGCCACAGTGTTCATTGGAGGGGGAAGATAGAGATTTAGGGGGTCATTATGATGGCGGACAGACTTCACAAGATCGGGGTGAACCCGTCACCGGCAGCCTGCCGGTGGCGGGTTCACCACGATCGTAATCAGCCCCTTAATATGCTGAACATTTTCTCTTTTTCTATCTCCATTGCAGAGGAAGAGTGGTTATGTTCAGTTGTTCTTTCAACCATATTACCAACACTTTCCCTGAGGCAACAGTTATTTGATTTGGAATAGTAAAAGCTTTACACAGTTATTGTATGGATTCTTCTTTGAGTGCATCTTGTTTATGCCAAAATAACTGAATATTTTTTATACTACATGCTGTCATTTTGCTATTTAAAATGTAGTTTCTAAATTTATTTTCACTTACAGTTTTGAGAAATTTCTGCACGTTGACAAATCGAATAGTTCCTACAGTTGGTAGACTCTGTAGAAAATAAATTTTGAAAATGTTTACAAAATTTTACTAAAAATTATTAGCTGTAATTTGTTTTTTTCTTTAACACGAGCTAACGTTTTCATTTATACTTACTGCGACAGCTAGATGCCACTGTTTTGATCAGTGTCTTTGTAGTAGTCCTGTTTTCTCTCCTGCATGTTGTAACTTCAAAAAGCAGTGTCCCACTGATCACAAATGGCGGGTGCCTGTTTTTATATGTTTAGTAAGGTTTAATTACAATTTTGGGTAAAATATTTGTTCTGATCTGAGGGGGATATTCTCAAGAACGGGCGATAATTATCGCCAACCTAGGATAACGCAATTTTACATAACGCCGTCTATCGTGGGAAACTAACGCCGTGTTAACGGCGTATTCCCAATACGCCGGCAACAGGCGATAGTTTCCCGATAACGCATCAAATGTCCGCGTTAAAATTACCGGGACGCCGATAAAAAAGGAAACCCGAACGTGAAAAAAGTGGCGATGGGCCCAACAGCGATAAAAATATCAGCGATAAGCAGCGCCAGGCTTGGCATTGTGTACATTCTTATTCATGGGCCACTTGCCTCCTTCGCACATTCTTGGTTCCCACCTCTCCCCACATTCTGCAATTGTGGGGCAGAGGGGCTATGCCTTTGTGGATGGTTTGTCTACATGTCTGGCCCCTGTTACCACAGTTACTTGTGTTGTCGTGTCTGGTAGGTGGGCATGTTGGTTGGCATGTTGTATGTGATTTTGTTACATGTGCATTCCCACAGCTGTGAGTTGTATGATTGTGGAGTTGAGGTGTGTGGTGTGTTCCATTGGTACTTACCAACGAGCAGTCCATTTCCATAGGTGCCATCCTGAAAGCGCTGGTTGATGATGGACTGTCGGAAGATGTAGGAATCATGCACACTGCCTGGGAAGTTGGCGACAACATTGGTAAACAGTCCCCGGTGGTCCACTATTGCCTGCACATTGATGGAATGCGTGTGCTTTCTGTTGCGATAATTGTGTGCAGTGTCGGCAGGGGGCACAAGTAGGACATGTGTGCAGTCAATTGCCCCCAACAAGTGCGGGAAGCCAGCTATGGCGTAGAAGCCTTGCTTGGTCTCCAGCTGTTCTTGCGCAGTGTGGGGGATGTGAAGGTGCTGGGGTATCAAGCTGATGATGGCATCCAAGACAAGTGTGAGGAACTTTGATAGGGCTGGCTGTGAGACTCCTCCGACTCTGGCAGTTGTTGGTTGAAAGGTACCAGAGGCCAACAAGTGCAGCACAGCCAGCAGCTTTGTCTGCGGAGGGATGTTGGTTGTCCGCTGTGTTGGTACCGTCAGCCTGTGGGCAATGTGGGTCAGGATGCGGAGGATGGTTGTCCTTTTGAGCCTGTAGTGGGCAATGACATCCTCTGGCGTTAAGTCTCTGAGGCTGGTGCATTTTCGGAAGGTTCGCTGTCGTGTTCTGCGCTGCCTCAGTGGTAGTCCGGGGGGCGGGGTGGTCCTGGGGGTGGGGGTGGTCCTGGGGGGGGTGGCGGTGGGTGTTGTGGCCCTCAAGCTGCATGATTAGTAGCTCCATTGCATCTGTTGGTCTTCAGATGTGGCTCTGGGCTGGGCTCCCTTTATTATGCAGGTTTTCGTCCTACTTAAGACCAGAAAAAAGCAGGTCTTAAGTCCCTGCTGCTGACGTGCCTTATCGCCTGTTTTTGGACCACATCACTGATCTGGCTGGTCGTTGAGAATATTGCGAAGTGGTGTTATTGTGAGTTTTTGCACCGGAACGCCTACTCTGCATATGATTAGCGTTAGTTGTCGCTGTCAGCCTGGTCGATGTTTTTAGCGGCAGCTATCGTAGGTAAACTGACGATGTCGGCTGTTAGCGCAGGCTTGTGAATAGGGCGATAAATCTATCGCCACTTTCGTGGTGGAAAAGTGCCGCTAAATCGGCGATGAGTCCTTGAGAATATGCCTCTGAGTGTTTTGGTGAACAAATACATGAATAAAAGTATAATTATTTTGTAAGTATTTTTTTGACATGTATTTGACCTTTCTTAGAGATTTTGTCAACCAACTTGGTTGGAGACAGAGTTACACGTTGTGTAGAAATGGAAAACATAGTAGTTTAATTACTGTGTTTTTTTTCCCCAAGGTTAAAAACATTTGCATATTGTAGCTGTATGTTGTTCTGTTGTAAGATCGGTTGTTTTCTGTTGCACACGTATGTTCTGAGCAAGAGTATTTTTTATGTTCTTAAAAATATACATTCTTTAATATTTAAATGCTTTTGGCTAAATATATACTTTTTTCATATCTTTAATTGTAATTTTTTACCATTTAAATAAAAGGTGGTCATGGTTTGCGTGATAAATTAATTTGTAGTAATGGTATGGTGGTAATGGTTACTTTAATGTAATCCGATGTATATTTGCTGTAAAGTCATACGTGGTAAAGATGTGTGGTTATGGTACATGCATTGCAAAGACTGCGTGGTAAAAGCATGCCTCATTCTGTCGTGAATCCCCTTCAAATAGTTGCTGGCACCTATTATGAAAAGGAAAAATAGTAGGGGGTCAATTCCTGATGGGACTGGGATGCCTTCAGGTCACTCTCCCATGAGCTCATAAAACACTTGCACAGCAGTTGTGCAATGCGGGCCTATATAGTAGCTAGCAGTGAGTTTCTGCCCTTTGTTGTTCTGGTGCAAGTCATAGATTAGTATTTTTTGATGAGTGCATATTAGGTAAAGTCGCACAGCCTAGTGCACAGTTCTAATTCTCTTTTGCTCATGTATAAGGGAGGATAGCTTTCTATCTGCCCAGTCCTGGGAACAATTCAGCAATACTTGACCAAGTATTTTGCCAGCTCCCTCAAGCAAGGAATTTGGGCAAAAATGTGTGAAATTTCTTCTGGCCACCTTCCCTTGTTTTGTGCCAAGTAAGGCACCATCTTCTGGTGCTGCCTTGAATTTAAGACTGGGGCACCTACTTTAGGTCCTGTTCAGAACATGTCCACTGGTACAGAGTTCAATGTGGGGGCTTTGTTGGCTTCCAGTTCAAATAGCTAGTTCTACCTAGGGCGGTAGAATAATTAGGTTGATGTTCCTGCTATCAATGCGTGGTGATTGTCCCTATGCATGATTGCTTGGGATTAATGTTTCCCCAGAAGCCACAGAAAGGAGATCGCAGATTTTTTTTTTTTTTTATTAGCCACCTGCTTGAGTTCATCTCACAACCTCTGCTGGGCTTTGAGGATTTTTTGGCTATTCGACCTTTATACTCCGTCCTGAGTTTAATACTTTTTTGCTCTTTCTTACCCGAATGATGACGAGCCACCAGGGCAGAAGGGAGCTTGTGCTTCCTTTGCCAGCACTCTTCATCAAACCATTCATGATGCCATGGTCGTTTTTCACGGTAAACAGACATAATATCGAAACAAAAATATCGAATGGACACAATATCGAGTCTAAAATATAGAATGGACATAATATCGAATGGACATAATATAGTCGTTAAAAATATCGAAATTAAGGTAAGTAATATCGATAGTTAAAATATCGAAGTACATAATATAGGCATTAAAAAATATCGAATTTTTAATAATATCGAATTTTTTCTAAGTGTATTGTATGTTAGTATATGTGTTAAAAGTGTATATTAGTTGTTGTAATGTATGTTAAATTTTTTAAAAGCAATGAATTTTATGTTATTTAATTTTTGCGTAATTTAATTCCGTAGCGGGTAGTGGGTTTATAGGGGAATAGGGTGTGAAGTAATTTAATTAAAATTAAGTACATATTAATAAATATTAATTGGTATTGATAATTAATTTATTGTTAATTAATTATTAATTGGTAACTACATTTTATTAATTGGAATTTTTTTTAATTGATTAAATGGTAATTATGTTAATTCAATTAATTAAATAGTTGTAGCGGGATGTGGGTTTATAGGGGAATAGGGTGGGAAGTAATTTAATTAAAATTAAGTACATATTAATAAATATTAATTGGTATTGATAATTAATTTATTGTTAATTAATTATTAATTGGTAATTAAATTTTATTAATTGGTAAAAAAATTAATTGATTAAATGGTAATTATGTTAATTCTATTAATTAAATAGTTGTAGCGGGATGTGGGTTTATAGGGGAATAGGGTGGGAAGTAATTTAATTGAAATTAAGTACATATTAATAAATATTAATTGGTATTGATAATTACTTCATTGTTAATTAATTATTAATTGGTAATTACATTTTGATAATTGGTAAAAAAAAAATTAATCCATTAATTGGTAATTAGTGTTATTAATAATATTTATTAGTATTGATAATTAATTATTTTTTAGTAAAATATTAAAATATTACTTTCCCTACTGTTGCACTCTCTGGAGTGGGAATAGTAATTATTACCCCTACGCTATCCAACGCTTTCCCTACTGTTGCACTCACTGGAGTGGGAATAGTAATTTTTACTCCCTACGCTATCCAACTCTTTCCCTACTGTTGCACTCTCTGGAGTTGGAATAGTAATTATTACCCCTACGCTATCCAACGCTTTCCCTACTGTTGCACTCACTGGAGTGGGAATAGTAATTTTTACCCCTACGCTATCCAACGCTTTCCCTACTGTTGCACTCTCTGGAGTGGGAATAGTAATTTTTACTCCTACGCTATCCAATGCTTTCCCTACTGTTGCACTGTCTGGAGTGGGAATAGTAATTTTTACCCTCCCGCTATCCAACGCTTTCCCTACTGTTGCACTGACTGAAGTGGTAATAGTAAATTTTACCGTCCGCTATCCTACGCTAAAAATATTGAATATTTTTTATAAATATTACGTTAATATATTTATGTATTAAAAAATTAAAATGTATGTTTATTTTTTTTAAGTTACATTAATTATTTATTAATTTTAAAGTTATTTAAGTATTTTTAAGTATGTTTTAGTTAATTATATATATTATTTCATTAATTTTACATTACTTTTCATACATTTAAAAAATTCGATATTTTGACTGACTATATTTTTTACAACTATATTTTGGAGTCGATATTTTTGTACTTACCTGTTTGTAGATAGGGAGTCGATATTTTGGCATTCGATATTTTTACTTCGATATTGTTGTAGGTCGATATTCTTGTTATCGATATTCTGTCAGTGATCCGTTTTTCACCTGTGGAGGTTTACAGGTGCTCCAGTGAAAAAAGGCCTTTGTGATCACTTCATTGTAGGAGATCAGAACCATTACCTTGACACCTTCCCTGGATGAGAGCATTTTCTTTAGATTTTCCACTAGTTACCTCATTAAAAGCATGGGCCGTCTAATGTAACTCTCAATAGCCCATTTTAATGCTATTCTATTATTGTGGAGATAATTGTTGGCCAATATACAAGATTTCTACCTCTTAGGGAACACAATGTCATACTCGGCTTGATTGTTGTGACTAGAAGATTGTGGTGGCTTTCTGGGCAAGGTACCACCTTTATCTGATTCTTAGACCTAGGTTTCAATGTTGAATAGGATATAGTTAAAAAGGCTTGTCTTAATTCCTGATTTATAGATGTTGCTGGCTACGTATTCTGAATCAGTTCAGCCATTCAGGAATTACATGATACAGCTTAATAGTGAAAGACCTATTTCAAGCCTTGGGTTCGTGTCAGAGATAAAATCTAGATCCCAAATATCCATGCCGGTTTTTGTTAATGATTTTATTTTTTGACATCACTTTGATGAAGGGTGTTAACATTTCTGCATACCAATACGGTATGCTGGACCTTTTTATAGCTGGTACTCCTGATTGCCTGAACTGTGTCGTCAAGTGCTTGAAGCGCAGGCTTGTTGTTGGTGTTGTATTTCAGAGGGCTGTAGACATTCAATATGTATCCCACCCATAAAGAATCTTCGTCTAGTTCTGATGGTCAGAATGTACCATTTCATGAAGACATCCTTCAGATTTCTGTTCTTGTACTGCAGGGAGCTGGGCCCATGACAACTCTGGTCGATGCCCTTCATTAGTGTCTCCTCTAATTTGGACTGGCCGGGTATTCACTAATCTACTATCCGTTGTGTTTTTTATTATAAATTGTCTTGAGTCTGTTGTGACTTTTTGCTAGAGCTTAAAATGCCTATTATGATGGGGGTAGTGAGATTTCTGGTGTTGCCTGAATTTCTCCTGATCTCTGAGCCTTTATTGAAGGCGGCCCACCAGTTATTATATTAATGCATTCAGGGGTAGGGCGCAGGATGACATTCAGGCCCGTTACTCAAAGTTGGCCAGTGGTCTTAATAATTAGTCTGTATATATTGCGGCATTTGAATTCCACTTGTTTAACAAAGGGTGTGCTTGTCCTTTTGGCTTGACTTGGGATTCACTTGTTTTATGTCAATGGTGTTGCTCAGTCTCCGATAGGGGCGTGCAATGAAGATACCATGCAGGCAAAATCCATTTAGTGAGTTTAATAGAAAAGGTCCAGAAAATAAATTGATGAAGTTGAGCGGTAAAGTTTCCAATGTAGAAGACTGGCTTTTCTGGATCAGTGGGGCCAAATTTACAAACATTTTGTGCTGGTTGCACCAAATTTGCGCAAAACGTTTTTAGTTTTTATTTACTTTCCAGCGCAAAACATGCACTGGAAAGTTTCCTCAAAGTAATGCCAAGCTGTGCAATGAACTGCTTTGCGTTACATTGCCTCAAATGGGCATTCCATAGGTGGTACATGGACGTTCCCATGCAATCACCCATGGTTTTTGACTCAAACCCTGTCTACTAACACTAGTAGGCAGGGTTTCGCACCAAACAATAACACCACGTTGAAGAAGGTGTTTAAAATTCTTTTATTTCTCCTAACCTTTTCCACTTTGCATGTGTGCTGCTCTGTACAGCACACATCCGAAGATGGAAACGTTTTAAAGTTTATCTAGGCATAGTATTTTTTACTGGAAGGGCAGTCTTTCAGTACAGAACCTATGCTAGACTCCTGCAGACACTTTTGCACTAAGAAGAAAAGTGTGTGTGGGGCGTTCGGCAGCCTTATTGTGTGCCTGCAGTCTGGAGAGAGCAGGATAGTGCCACATCCTAGTAGATATGCCTTTTCCCTGCTCTCTCCCTCTCACGCAAAGCAGCACAGCAACTTTAGGGGCTTTACAGCTTTGTGTGACAATTTTGTAACTCTGAGCCTTGGTTCAGAACAGCGGTCATCGTCTTGGTTCAGGTTTATGAGTAATACTGTCAATAGATCTGGAAGCGGAGCAAGTTGGCTAGATGTAGTAGCAGAGAGAATGTGTGTATGTTGGTCATGTTGTTGAAACTTTGGGTGCCGTTGCCTGGCCACTGGTTCCCTTGTGCATTATATAGTAATTTATTGTATCGACTTTTATTTCGGTGTTCCTATTTCAGAACTAACGATGCATATTTCTTTCATGTCATCATTGCTGATTTCCCAGGCTTTTTCTGGTATTTTAATTTTGCATGGTTCTTTATGTTTGATCTTCTTGATCCTTTTTAATTTGACATTTAATTTTGGTGGCTGAGATTCTGCTAATAATGAGGCAAGTGAGTCCTACAATATTGGAAAGAGTTTGACATTTTTTACAAAAGCCTTCCTATAACTTTTTTCTGCTTACCACTGCGTTCTGTGATTGGGGTTGGACATTCATTGCAAAGCAAGACGCCAGCTTCATCTGCTGCTTGATTGCACCATTCGTTGACTTCCTTGAGCGTGGCAGGGCATTCAAAGTGTTTGCGACAGTTTGAGGATCTGTTGACACTTTTATACTGCATTTTTCAGCTTGGGAGCTGTTGTTTTTGGCTTTGGACCCTAACAGTCCTGCTCCACAGTTACTCCCAGGGAATTCTATGGCATCACTCCGAGTTATGCAGTTCGTTGTCATCCTGTTTGTTTGCTCAGCAGTAGAAGGCCCTTGAGATGCGTGTCTGGCTGTCAATACAGTAATGTTGAGTCCAGGCTGTTTGTCTCGTAACTTGAACACTGATGACAATATTTCCTAGATACTGTGGGGCAGATTTACAAGCTCCTTGCGCCACCAGTGCGTCACGCACCGGCGGCGAATTACACTGCCCCATATTTACAAGGACAGCAGAAGCCACCCTGTGTGACTTTTCCTGTCCTTGTAAATACGGCCCTTTTACACGCAACACTTTGCATGAAAGGGGCGTTCCATGGGTGTTGCTGTGGGTGTTCCCACGCAACACCCATGGAACCTCACACATTTCCAGATTTATGAGGAATCGTAAACCTGGAAATGCGTTAGATTGCTACGCCACCCTAGGGGTGGCTTAGCGAGGTGCAACGAGGAGAAATGTTTTAATTTCTCTTCGTTTTTTTCCTATTTCAATGCGTGCTGCATTCTACATCACGCATTGAAAGAGGAAAATGCCTATAGTGATTGTTTTTGTGCAGGAAGGTGCCCCTTACTGCACAAAAACAACCTCCCCATGGCGCAGGCATCCTTGCTAAGCACAAAAAGAGCCGCTCCCAGTCAGGTGACCTAGGTGCTACAGTGTTAATTTGTGAGTGCAGGCATCTCACAAAAAGTGAAAGACTGGTCTCACACACCACCTGGTGTCATGCTTCATCATTGACCAGTCCTCACCCTCTAAAAACCTGGTTTGATAGAGTGCTGGCATACACCTAACGACAGGGATGCACTTCTAAACTAAGTGGGGGCCCTTACAAACAAAAAGTGAAATTAAAAGGCCATTATAGATATCAAACCAATTTTAATATAACTGGCATCTATATGGTAATTAAAATGAATGGTCGGTGTGTTGGGGATTCTATTGTCCCCCCACCGTAGTGTATATGGCCGACATGTTTTTGCCAGTTGGCCCAGAAGGGTCCATGGCATTCATAAGGACCTAAATAATCAGTTAACGGGCTCCACTCTTACCAGACTGTGGTGAGAGGGTTCCACTAGGTGGGGTGACCTATATCACGCTCCACGTATATACGGCTAATGCGTTCAAGCCTGTAAGAGAAAACAACAGAAAAGTACAATACAAAATAGCACCAAGGTCAAAATGTTTCGAAAAACTTTCAAACAGCCACATACACGTACAAATATAGTGAGTACAAGGGTGCCTGCGCCAGCGCATGGCAGCTGTTTGTGTGCCAGCGCAGGGGAAAGCACAGGAATGCAACATATTATTGTAAATATGTTGCATTCCTGTGCTTTGAAAGTGCTGCAGCGTGGCGCAGCCAAAGGGCTTGCAGTGCCACGCTGTGGCACTTTCTTGTAAATCTGCCCCTGTATATGTAGTGAAAAGATATTCATTTTCTTAGTGGGGGTCGATCATCCTCAGCCTGGCTGGCTGGCCTCACTCCCTTAGAGGGCGGAGAGGTTCAGTATATCTGGCATGATATGGTATAAGCAAGAGATGGCCTGACTGGTTTAGGGAGTGCTTCTGCGCATATACCTATAAATACTCTTGGGTTATTCGGGTCACCGCTGGTAATAGTTGTATTGGCTTATTCTTTGGTTCTCCTGGCCCTATTACACCGCGAAGGCATGCTTGCCAGGAAGGTAGCTTCCTGGCTGTCCGTGTAATTATCAATATTGTTTAATTTTTTTCCTGAAAAAATAACATAGTTTTATTTTTCGTTGTTTCCATGTTATCGGTATGTCTCATGGCAGTTAACTGTGATTAGGTTTACAATATCCTGTTTATATGGAGGTTGTGAATACATATTAATTGTAATGGTTTGCTTGTGCAGTATGGGCAATGCAGGGATGAGGTCGACGTTGTCATTCCCGGATTTCTGTCCAGTTTTACTTCGTTTTGCTTAAATGTTGCTCAATCTGCCCTGGAGCGAGTAGCGAGAAGCTGTGCATCGACTATCTCGAATCTGGAGTCTCAATGATTACAGTGAGTATCCCTTAGGCAGTGGTGCAAGATTCTTATAATTGTTCATTGCTGTGTTTAGCGCCACACTGTAAGCATTCGAAATAAAGTCAATGACTTCATCAGTTTGCAGTCATGCAGTCAAAGATGGAAAGATGGAAGCCCATATACGAGGCTAAGGGAAATGGTTCTTGCCACTGGACTCCTGGGCTATGAAGAAGCTGTATCATCACTTCTGGGCTGCTTGTGTGGGGCTCCTGATGCGGTTTGCAAGGTTCTTTGTTTGCCAATATTAGGCACTCTTGAAATGGATAACGTACAGTACAGCACGCATGCCAAGTAGGAAAAGTTTGGTGAAAAGAAAACCTTTCTCCAAGGCCCTAGCTAAATGAGGCATAATTGTTTATTCAAATAGCTGTCTACCAATGTTAGCGATTAGGGACTTGCATCAAAACCCATGCTTGGTTGCATGAGAATGACCATGTTCCACCCATGGTACGCCCTCTTGATGCAAACTAGTGCAAATTAGCCCATAACCCTACTTAGAGCTACTTAGAGCTTCTTTCCAGTATAACATGGTTTGCACTAGAAAGTAAATTCCAATACACTTTCTGCTGATTCCTGTACATTTTGTGAAGCAAACCTTGTGCAAAGTGTTAGTACATCTGCGTAGATCTGTTGTGTGCATGAAGTGCTTACGTTCACAATGCACCTATAGTGCATGAAATATATAAGCTACAACCACAAAAAGAGCAATTTTATGGACGTCTAATAGGCTTCATGGGGTTGGCACACCTTAGCATTGGCAAAAGCTGCAAAACCCGTTTACACTTTCTCCACACCTCTCTCCTATCTTCTCACAACTCTCTTCAGGCATGGAAGCTGCAACAAACAACCATAACAGCACAGTCGCAAGCTGCACTGGGTGCTGCCTTTGCCTCATGGTGTAGCCTCTGTTTGACTTTGCTGTCCTTTGGGATCCCCTGTGGTCCCACTGTGATCATGCTATGGAACGCACACTTAGAATTCGGCCCCCTTCAGCAGTGGGGACCTGCGGCCTGGTTCTCCCTCTTTAAGGCAAAGGGCCCTAGACAGCAGGCATGGCCGGTACAGGTAAGAGCGCTATGTCAACTTTCCCCCATCCCGCCCCACCACTCTTACCTGTATCGGCCACACCTCCTAGGCAGGCAGGTAGACAAGAGGATAGGTTGACATAGCAGCCAAAGTAATCAAACTACGTTGGGGAGACCAAACTCAAGCAATGAGCAAAGCAAAGTAAAGCAGTAAAAAGCAGAGCTAGTAGGGCGCTCACGCTAGGGGGCATGAGCAGACCCATCTGCTTCCCTGACAGAGCGTGAATCAAATGCCAATACATTCAAGGTACTAGTTTGGCAGTTGGGACTAGACTGTTGCTATTGGAGTAGTAACTAGGCTGATTTGCATACAGTAGCACTGTGGAGTGGCATAGAGCACAAAAAAGATGGACTGAAACACTGCCCAGGAGTAATTACCAGAGGCTGAGATTAATTCAAGCATTTCACTCATCACCATTTTGTTTTGCTTCGAGTGACACCCTAAGTGCGACAAGTATGCCTAGAGGTGCCCTATGCTCACTGTTCCATATGAATCAAGGTATACCTCACTCATGAGGCCTAAATAAGCAGAGACTAGCACAGGGTTGTTTGTGTTCCCAGTTGGAGGGAACGTGGCCCAGTTGGCAGTTTCGGCTGGACTGCTGCTATTGGAGCATGTCACTCAAAAGGAAGGAGAGGCAAGTGTCCATAATGGACAGTCGACTAGTTTTCCCCAGATAATTCGTGGACCACAAAAATGGAAAATGACCACCTAGTATACTACATTTCTGGTTCCTCAGTCACATCATTAAGTTCGTTAGTCATATACCTTTTATTTAAAAGGACTCTCACCCACGCAAAATTTGTGTGGCATGTTTCATCACTGAGTCCTCATCCAGTCGTCTTATACCCCAGAATGGGCTCAACCCTTACCCTTTGTGATCAGGGAGGGATCAGGGGTATAAGTTAACCGGATGAGGATGCGATGATGAAGCATCAACCACCTGCACAGTACACCACACATATTAGTGCTTGTGATTGGGCTGATAGATGCACTAGTAAGTACAGTAGCAGAGCAGGGCTAGAAGGGCTTTGTCACTAGGCAGCTGTCCTTGTAACTTTTAAGTGGACATTGGTGTCACATAATACTGGCAGAATGACTTGTGATTATCATGAGCCAAAATCCAGGTACCACAAATTTCCATGCCCCTCACAGGTACCATGAAGCCCTCAGCTTTTAATTCCAGCAGAGAACATATCACTCTTGCTTGGGACTGTCACCTGCAGACTCATAGCAAATGTACAGGACTTGTCCGCATCTATCTGCAGCCAATGCTTTCTTAACCAATGCCATGATTGTGTCCCTGTGAAAAGCCCTGCAGGGGCAGCTTCTTCGCTATGGCAGAGGAGCGTCGCCCCACTGCTGAAAGGCAGCAGATTAAAAATAAAATGCTAATAAAAGTATTTTATTATCATTTTATTTTTAACTTTCTCCCCAGTCCGTGCGGGCCATTCTCTCTATCCCAGCATCATCAGCTAGGGAGGAGAAAACTCAGTATTTGCAAACTAATCACCCGCAAGGGTCTCAACGTGCTGGGGGGGCATTGGGGAGATTAAGTGAGCTATTGCCCAGAGTCACATGATGCTGAGCTGATCTGCCTCCGGCACTGGGGATCGAACCGTGATCTCCCTGTGTGAGCCCCGTGCTCCGGAGTTAGCCGCCCTGGCTGCTTCGCCACACCTCTCCATATAGAGGAAGAGTGGTAGGTGCACTTTAAGTGCGCATGTCTGTTTGGCCGGCTGTCTTAGACTGGCCTATAACACATGCACACGTAGCATTTCTCCGCCTTGCTGTTTTGCAGAGCCGTGTGGAGAACCAGCGCAGGCTCCCAGGCCCTAACTGAGCGGCATTTAAGCCCATTCAGGCCAATCACGATGCTGCTCTCATGTGAGAGCAGCGTCATGATTGGGTGAGGATGGGAGCAGAGAAGCATTGAAGCAACAGGAGCAGAGGATCACCGAGGTGGCGTCCGGCAACAGCAGTGGCAGGCAAGTTCTTTTATGGTTTTTTTATTATTACCTCCGACCCACCACGTTTTATGGGCAGTATCCAATACTGAAGCCCTGCTGTCTGTAGTACTGTGGCCCCACTTCTTGATGTCATCACTCTGTTTCTTTAGCTCTGTCATTCAGTCCTGTGATTGCTCCCTGTTGGAAGCTGTAGCAGTGGCGAAATGATGTCTGATGCGTTGATCTCTAGAGGTAAAGCACTGGTTCCGATGTGATGGCCGATTTCACTACTACAACCAGGTTGATGCACCAGTTCTGTTACACACAGACAGGAGAGGAGTAGAAATCTGTATTGCAAGTATCTGGGCCACTTCCAGTGAGCCAGACACAGGAGCAGGGGTAGAGACTTTGATATCCCTGAGTCTCAAGCAACAAGAGGCAAGCCAACAAGACCTTGGAGATCTCTTGGAGTGAAGGCAGAGTCCAGTTCTCCTTCAGCAGAATCAGAGAACAGCAGGCAGCAGGGCAACAAACAGAAAAGCAGGCCTTCCAGATCAGCAGTCCAGTTGAGTCCATTAAGCATCACAGCAGTTCTTCTGGCAGAGCTTCAGTTACAAGTCCAGTAGTGTCTGATTTTAGGGGGTCAGAGACCCAGTATATATACCCAAAAAGTACCTTTGTTGTTGGGGTGACTTCAAAGCAGCTTTCTGAAGCGCACACATATCACTTTCAACCCAGTACTGTGTGCCAGGCTATCTATCGGGGGTAATCAGTCATTTGTGTGTGGACAGGACACATCCTAATCAAGTGAAGTGTTAGCCCCTCCCTTCCATCCTACCCAGCCCAGGCCATCAGAATGCAGATGTATGTAGACGCAGGTGCGGCTGGTGCAGGTAAGAGCTGTAGAGCTTGGCGGGTGGAAGTCAACAGATGATGGAATAGGGAAAATTAAATAAAAAAATTAATAAAACCACTTACCTTGGGCTCACAGGTTATCTTATTGTGTATCTAGTTTACCCTGACTAGAGTGGTGGTTTCTGCCTGGCCTGGGTGCACACTTTAGCCAACAAGCAATCCCAGTTCTAAAAATTACCTACAGCAATAAGAGCTGTCCCAGTGCCAGGATCATATTGGAAACTTAATTGTTAGGACATAGATAGGTTATTATAGAAAGGGGTTGGTAACTGAAATGTGCCACACCTCACAATTCACTTGCCTGGGAAAAAGGGTAGAAATCAAATGTATGCTACAAAGACCAGAGAATTCAAGAGAAGTCTTTTTCAAAAGTCAAAATCTGACCAAATCTTTACAAATCAAGCATTTAGTTTTAACTTGCGTAGTTTTCTATAACATGGACCAAGCCACAAGGATATATGAGTGCTGTACCTTGAGACAATTAAGTATTAAGCTAAGAGAGCCACAGAGAAGCATTGGGTAACTGAAATGGATTCAGTCAAGGATCCCCATGAAGCTGCCTCCATTAAGGATAATATTGAAAGATGCTATGCCTCTGATAGGGGAACAACGTTATGAGGGATAATCAAATATGATATAATTGGCAAAGCAGGTAATT
This sequence comes from Calotriton arnoldi, assembly GCA_963921515.1. NCBI lineage: Eukaryota > Metazoa > Chordata > Amphibia > Caudata > Salamandridae > Calotriton > Calotriton arnoldi. Next base: position 1,658,768 of record CAWUFW010003764.1, read on the forward strand.
GATGTCATAGGTTTAGTCATTCCCACTGCATAGAGATTTTCCAACTTGTAGTAGAAAAATACTACAGCGCATCATGCACACTGTTATATACCTTCTAAACATGTCATAATACTTTTTTAACTTAATCCAAGGGCCTGATTCGCAAAGGTAAACTTACATATTTGAGTAAGTTTACATTTGCTTTAGAATTCACAAAACTGTTTTTTAATACTATGTTTATGAGTGCGGAGACTCTGCAGTCGGGCGGAGAACTCCGTTAATAAAAAGATAGGCATGTTGTATCTTTTTATGTGAGGGGTTCTCTGCCCCAACTGCGGAGTCTCCACATTCGTAAACGTGGGCCTTCATTACGATTTAGGATGGACAGACCGCCCGACCGCAGTGGCCGCAGATCAAATCCGACCGTCAAGGCCGCAAACTAAACAACACCGCATTACGATGCAGGCAGGTGTCTTCTCCGACCGTGGCAGTCAAACAATGTTCTGCTTAAATTTCGGTGGCCGTAAAGCAATCAGTACGGAACCCGGCGGTCTGAAGCTATCCTTTATAAATCGTGTTGCATTGCAAAACAAAAGAAATTAAACCTGATCGCCAAAATGTCACAGTATGGTGCACAGTGGTCAAAGAATACTTGGCATGGATCGAGGCAGTCCGAAAGCACTGCCATGAACCACAGTGCAAGCAAAACTTTTCCATTGGATGCTTCAAACTGAAACACTACTAACAGCAGAGGGTGTTGGTCCCCAACCGCCAGCTCCGCTCCGCCGACCTCTCCCTCGCCACCGTCCCTCGCATTCGAAGAACAACCACCGGCGGCAGATCCTTCTCACACCTCGCCGCCAAGACCTGGAACACCCTTCCACTAAGCCTACGACAGACCCAAAATCTGCTGACCTTCAGGAGGCTACTCAAGACCTGGCTGTTCGACCAGTAGCAGCACCCCCCCTTTTTTCTCCCCAGCGCCTTGAGACCCTCGCGGGTAAGTAGTGCGCTCTACAAATTCTGTGATTGATTGATTGATTAATCAGTAAGGCTGAGCCCGATAATCATAGACAACAGAATGCCAATACTGACATCCTTCTAGTAAACTATTTATAAAAATGGCACATAGAACAACTCAATGTGATCTAAAAAAATGTTCTTTAACTTTGACAATTTATTTTTCTTTTTAAGAAATTATTTTCTTTTTTTAATTCATATGTCAAATTTTTTTTACAAACATCACACAATTTACAATACACACCCAACATTTATAAACATTATAATCTCTAACCACAATTACAAACATAAAAATTATAAATGAAAAAAAACACAACATGCAACATATAACAATTAATAACAAATAGTGAACACTGACAGAAACGTGAAAACACTTAAATGTGACAACAGGACAAAAAAACTTTTTGAATACATTTTTTTTTTTTTTTGATTGACGTTTTAAGCCTTGCATTTAGGCCAATGAACCAAACAATGCACTATTTACAACAGCCCCACTGTAATCCAAGCATGACAAAACAATCTCATAAACTCTTTTAAAGAATTCTATGCTTGAACACCAACAGGGGTGACGTTCCTTTTCATAGCACTCGTTTGGGTAAAAAGCGGTCGATCACATAACAAAATATACTCTGCGAATTATGCTGCTTCTTTCAAAAGCATTGAAAGTCATCTACGTAATGAAGTAGATCCGCTGACGCGACATTTCAGTTTACTCAAACAGTGTGAAACTACACATCCCATGATCCCCTGCTTAGGTGGGAGGAGACAGAGACATAACTAGGAAGTTGAAATATCTCGTTTGAACCACCGAGCGGTCACGAACACACACCCGCTGAAGGAAAACGCCGTCCCGTTCGAATAAGCAGATCGAAAGGTACAGTAAGTACGTATGAAGTTAATCTTGCCTGACAAGAGCTTGGCCATCTAAATATATGGGTTAACAGTACACAGGGCAGCGTCAAAACCAGATGCGAGCCAATTAATACAACAGTTGGCGAGTTTAAGGAAAACAGGGATTTGAAGACAGTCGTGCATTAACGATACGAGAAAGGCTAGTGAGACTGCTATATTGAAATACAGCAATATGTACAATTCAACCAGTGACATGACGCCCGAGTAAGTCTCAGAAAAAGCGATAGTTATGTTGAGAGATGCATTTCAACAGGATTGGCCCAGAAGACATTTGCGCAGTAAGGAGGTGAGATAGGATAGCGAGACGCCCATATTGAAATACCTCAGTATGTATAATCTAACAAGTGACATGGCGCCCGAGCCAGTCTTAAGAAAAGTGTCAGTGATGTTGAGATATGCACCACAACAGAATTAGTAACGGCACACGCCAGATCGTTCGGCTGTCCTAAACCATGTAGTGGAGTCTGGTTTAAGAACAACGGATTGAAACACGTGCAAAACAGTTGGAGTTGAGTTGAATTTAGACTTTATTTTGGATCTATTTTTCAGACGTTTTTTCCTCTAAAAACTGGGGCCTGATCTATTTGGATAATTTAGTTCCATTTTTTCACACAGACTTCATTGAAGAGTTGATACGGCGTTTGACAGCAAAAGAATAAAAGCTTAAAGGTATGAGGCTTAATGACAGCCAGTTTTCAATTGATGTTTTCTTGTACGCAGTTCATCAAATAGACTCTTATGGAGCTATCTCTTCTTTTTCAAGATATATGCTTATGGAAATAAATATGAGATTGACCGTAAGAGAGAATATCGCCTGATATAGAAGTAAGTGGTTTTCGCTAACCAAAAGATAGTAACACTTGGACAAATGACAGATTTTTCACTTATGTTTTGCTGTTTTCTTTTGATTTGGTCAGCTTTCTAACAGAGTGCATGATTCGAGTGGAACACATGAGATCGGCTGATCTCAAAAAGAGGTCATTCTTTTTACACGGAGGGCGCGATAGTGTAGCAATAATGTTTTGAATAATATAACACAGTTGGTAATACAAGTTTAATTCTTGTCTTTTCTAGCCACCGGTCCTGATGAGAACCCCATAAATTATCTTTCAGGTTCGAAACGCGTCGACCGCTTATTACCCAAACAAGTGCTATGAAAAGGAAAGTCACCCCTGTTGGTGTTCAAGCATAGAATTCTTTAAAAGAGTGTATGACATTGTTTTGTCATGCTTGGATTACAGTGGGGCTGTTGTAAATAGTGCACTGTTTGGTTCATTGGCCTAAATGCAAGGCTTAAAAGTCAATAACATTTTTTTTTTTTTAATTCAAAAAGTTTTTTTGTCCTGTTGTCACATTTAAGTGTTTTCACGTTTCTGTCAGTGTTCACAATTTGTTATTAATTGTTATATGTTGTATGTTGTGTTTTTGTCATTTATAATTTTTATGTTTGTAATTGTGGTTAGAGATTATAATGTTTATAAATGGTGGGTGTGGATTGTAAATAGTGTGATGTTTGTAAAAATTTGAATTTTTTGACATATGAATTGAAAAAAAGAAAATAATTTCTTAAAAAGAAAAATAAATTGTCAAAGTTAAAAACATTTTTTTGGATCACATTGAGTTGTTCTATGTGCCATTTTTATAAATAATTTACTAGAAGGATATGAGTATTGGCATTCTGTTGTTGTCTATGATTATCGGGCTCAGCCTTACTGATTAAGGGCCAAAAACACTCTGCTGTTAGTAGGTTTGTAGCGGGTGCATACTCGCGAGGTTGGTTCAGGCAAAAAATAGGCCGTTGAGTGTGTAAGGTGTTGTTTGGTTAGTGGGATTCTTTTGGACCCACATAGTTTGTTCACGTTTTTCTTTTCTTTTGACTATGACTGAACAAGACACTTTTGCTTACAGCGAAGACCACATCGAAAAACTCCTAAACGCCCCCTCTTTGTTTTCTTCAGTTTCATTAAGTGCCACAGTAAAAACACAAAACAAATCTGACAAGCTAATCAGAATAAAGAAAAAACAGATTAGAACAGACCTGCCTGGTCATTTCCTGCTGTAACACCTAAAAGCAGGCACAATCCCAGGCGGACTTCAAATACCGAACATTCCAGAAATTTTTACTGAGGACCCTCTCTACAAGAAAGGATATAGCTTTATTGAAACAAAATGCAGTAGGGATCTGATGGTCCTGACTGTGGAGACTGCACAATGGATTTCTCAGCAACAACTGGTTGAAATTGCAAATCTAGAACAAGAAATAAAGGACAACCAATCCATAACGGATGCAAAAAATCTACTTTTGAAAGTAGAGAGGGAGATAGCTGAGTTTAAAGATTTCACTATAAATCAAAAAGGAATAACATTTGAGAAAGATAAAAAAAAATTCTCTGGAAACCACTTATCTGTACTTACAGACAGATTTTTACTCTCGTCAAGAATCCCGAAGATTTCTCCCAGAATATCAGGGAAGGTCCAGAAACAAATTCATCTCTTTTTCTGACACCTTGTCATCTTCGGGGTGAAACTGACAACAGTGAAGGACGTTTTAACACTAATCGTCGAGGAAATAATCCGCAACAACAAACCACACCTTTTTTAGGCAGAGGTCAGACAAGACCACGAGGCAGAAACAGGTACACAAATCAGCCATGGGAGATGACAACCAGGTGGCAATATTACAAGACCTAACTCCGTCCCCCATTTTTAATATATCAAACCGTCAGTTGACGCAAGCTGAAGAAAGTATTTTAAGGAGAGGATTGACTTTTCTACCGACGAAAAACACTGACTTTGTTAAAATGAAGTCAGAAGTCATTGAATTCTGTAGAAGAATTCGATTAAAAACATTCTTCTCAGATATTCCAACATCGGCAAATACGGAAGTAACGGGGCTGAGAAACAAGTCCACATTTTGTCCACTTTCCAATAAAATACCAAAGGAGATTCTCATATTTGAGAGGATAGTACTATCTGCCATTGCAAATAAAGAAAAGAAAATACATTTTGTAATACACAATATTTCCAAATTACAAAAAGAAGCAATCACAACATTGAAAAGCAACACATCAATAGTGATAAAACAAACCGATAAAGGTGGTTCTATTGTTGTATGGGACACCCAAGATTATACGGTAGAAGTTCAAAAACAACTGGACGTGAAAGAATGTTACCGAAAAATTGACAAGGATCCCACATTCCACATACAGAGAGAGTTGGGTTTAATACTTAAAAATGGCTTTGATCAGGGGTTCGTGGGACCCAAAGAATTTGAATTCCTAAATAAAAAACATCCAAGAATCCCATTGTTGTACATCCTCCCCAAAGTTCATAAAAATGAAACTCATCCACCGGGGAGACCAATAGTCTCTGGGTGCGAATCAGTGTTAGAGCCGATATCTAAGTATGTAGATTTTTTTCTCAAACCTTTTATGGAAGAAATACCATCTTATATCCGTGATACGACAGATTTCATCAACAAGATAGAATCAGTGAAGTTTGAGACTGGACAACAAATGTTGGTCACATTAGACGTAGTATCTTTATATATACAGATACCTCAGGATGATGGATTATCCGCGATTGAAACTTTCCTGGAAAAATGACCAAAACCGGACAGAGTTCCTACAGAATTTATAATGCAGTTAGCTAACTTTGCACTTCGTAAGAACTACTTTAAGTTTGGCACAGATTTCTATTTTCAGACAAAAGGCTGTGCCATGGGTTGTCCTTTTGCCCCAGAGCTGGCAGTTCTGTATATGGCAAAATTCGAGGAGAAATATGTGTATAATAACAATCCATTTTCTCAACACATTTTGAATTGGGTCCGCTATATTGATGATATATTCATGATAGGGACTGGGAATGAAGACATCTTGTTTCAGTTTCATGGATGGTTGAATGAGAGGATAGCTGACATCAAATTTAGCCTCAATCATGCACCTCAACGGATGACATTTTTGGATGTGGAGATTTATGTTTCTGACAGATTTCTAGTTACAACACTTCATAAAAAACCAACAGATAGAAACAAGGCACTCCATTACACAAGCCACCATCCGCGAAGCTTAAAAGACAACCTTCCTTATGGACAGTTTTTAAGGATTAAGCGTAACTGTTCTTTCAAAGATGAATATAGTTTCCATGCAAATAAGCTGCTGGACAGGCTAAAAGATCGTGGATACCCTAAAAAACGACTAAAAAATGCAATGAAAAGAACCTGGTGGACACCTAGAGAGGTTCTTTTACAGAAAAAAAGAGAAAGCATTTACAGATCGTCTGGTTTGTGTGACTACTTTTTCCCCTAACACTAACTTTTTGAAAAAAGTTATCCATCAAAATTGGCACTTGATCCAGAATTTGGACAGTACATTCCAACAACCTCCTTTGTTTGCCCTCAAAAAGGAAAGCAGCATTGGGAACCAAGTGGTCCGTGCACTATTACCAAGAATAGCATTAAAAAACACACTGCGAGAGCAACTATGCCTACCACCAATCACGGGCCACCACAAGTGTGGCCCTTGTGTATGCTGCGATCAAACGATGGAAGGCTCTGTTTTCTCACATAAAAATGTGAATTTGAAACATGACACATTTACTAATTGTAAAACGAAAAATGTGGTTTACGGAGTTTTGTGCCCTTGCCCAAAACTTTATTTTGGCAAAACCAATCAGGAGGTACAACATAGGATAACACAACATAAATCTAGAATCCGAAAAAAGGTGCAGTCAGCACCGTTGGTAAACCATTGGATCAATAACAACCTTGATGAAAATATTTGCGATGGACTGTAATATCCAAGATCGAACAAGACCCACGAGGAGGAGATCTGGAAAGAAAACTTGATTCAAAGGGAAGCCTTGTTAATCGTGAAATTTAACACAGCCGTAGATGGTCTCAATGAGTTATCAGAGATTTATAAATTATAGTTTTGGTAGAACTATGTTCCCGAATTATACATTTTGTCATACATTGGGCTGTGGAATAGATGATAGTCATTTCTTAACTCAATCCGGTTCCGTTAGATCACCCCCCTGGCACATGAGAAATAGGTGATCACATAACAAAATATACTCTGCAACTTATGCTGCTTCTTTCAAAAGCATTGAAAGTCATGTACGTAATGAAGTAGATCCGCTGACGCGACGTTTCAGTTTGCTCAAACAGTGTGAAACTACACCTCCCATGATCCCCTGCTCAGGTGAGAGGAGTCAGAGACATAACTAGGAAGTTGAAATATCTCGTTTGAACCACCGAGCGGTCACGAACACACTCCCGCCAAAGGAAAACGCCGTCCCATTCGAATAAGCAGATCGAAAGGTACAGTAAGTACTTATGAAGTTAATCTTGCCTGACAAGAGCTTGGCCATCTAAATATATGGGTTAACAGTACACAGGGCAGCGTCAAAACCAGACGTGAGCCAATTAATACAACAGTTGGCGAGTGAAAGGAAAGCAGGGATTTGAAGACAGTCGTGCATTAACGATGCGAGAAAGGCTAGTGAGACCGCTATATTGAAATACGGCAATATGTACAATTCAACCAGTGACATGGTGCCCGAGTAAGTCTCAGAAAAAGCAATAGTTATGTTGAGAGATGCATTTCAACAGGATTGGCCCTGAAGACATTTGCGCAGTAAGCAGGCGAGATAGGATAGCGAGACGCCCATATTGAAATACATCAGTATGTATAATCTAACAAGTGACATGGCGCCCGAGCCAGTCTTATGAAAAATGTCAGTGATGTTGAGATATGCACCGCCACAGAATTAGTAACGGCACACGCCAGATCGTTCGGCTGTCCTAAACCATGTAGTGGAGTCTGGTTTAAGAACAACGGATTGAAACACGTGCAAAACAGTTGGAGTTGAGTTGAATTTAGACTTTATTTTGGATCTATTTTTCAGACGTTTTTTCCTCTAAAAACTGGGGCCTGATCTATTTGGATAATTTAGTTCAATTTTTTCACACAGACTTCATTGAAGAGTTGATACGGCGTTTGACAGCAAAAGAATAAAAGCTTAAAGGTATGAGGCTTTATGACAGCCAGTTTTCAATTGATGTTTTCTTGTACGCAGTTCATCAAATAGACTCTTATGGAGCTATCTCTTCTTTTTCAAGATATATGCTTATGGAAATAAAAATGAGATTGACCGTAAGAGAGAATATCGCCTGATATAGAAGTAAGTGGTTTTCGCCATCCAAAAGATAGTAACACTTGGACAAATGACAGATTTTTAACTTATGTTTTGCGGTTTTCTTTTGATTTGGTCAGCTTTCTAACAGAGTGCATGATTCGAGTGGAACACATGAGATCGGCTGATCTCAAAAAGAGGTCATTCTTTTTACACGGAGGGCGCGATAGTGTAGCAATAGTGTTTTGAATAATATAACACAGCTGGTAATACAAGTTTCATTCTTGTCTTTTCTAGCCACCGGTCCTGATGAGAACCCCATAAATTATCTTTCGGGTTCGAAACGCGTCGACCGCTTAATACCCAAACGAGTGCTATGAAAAGGAAAGTCACCCCTGTTGGTGTTCAAGCATAGAATTCTTTAAAAGAGTTTATGAGATTGTTTTGTCATGCTTGGTTTACATTGGGGCTGTTGTAAATAGTGCACTGTTTGGTTCATTGGCCTAAATGCAAGGCTTAAAAAGTCAATCAAAAAAAAAAAATTTAATTCAAAAAGTTTTTTTGTCCTGTTGTCACATTTAAGTGTTTTCACGTTTCTGTCAGTGTTCACAATTTGTTATTAATTGTTATATGTTGTATGTTGTGTTTTGGTCATTTATAATTTTTATGTTTGTAATTGTGGTCAGAGATTATAATGTTTATAAATGGTGGGTGTGGATTGTAAATAGTGTGATGTTTGTAAAAATTTGAATTTTTGACATGTATTGAAAAAAAGAAAATTTCTTAAAAAGAAATTGTCAAAGTTAAAGAACATTTTTTGGATCACATTGAGTTGTTCTATGTGCCATTTCTATAAATAATTTACTAGAAGGATATCAGTATTGGCATTCTGTTGTTGTCTATCAAACTGAAACACAGCTGACATCTCTTACCTAAGTGGACACACCTACAAATCACTTCCAAAAGCAGACCTTATCCCAGATCATGGTCTTTGCTGTCACATACATCAACTACTAACCAACCCCAAGATCCTTTCAAGCTCATACACTATTTCCACTTACACTCCTCACACTTTTAACAATTTAATCACCATTTAAATCCTTGTTCACAGTACCCTTTTTTCCCAATCACCATCAGCCACCTTTCTTATTAACTTCCAATACGTCACCCGTTAAAAACCCATGACTTTCTGACACTGAGTTGGAAGAGATGGTTGATGAAATCATCAGAATGGAGCCACAAATCTTTGGAAATCAAGTCCAAAAAGCGTCCCAAACTTCATGAAATGCTATGTGGGACAGGATTTTCAACAAGGTTAATGCTGTGGGGAGCACTGTACGTACTAAGGAGCACATCAGAAAGAGGTGACATGACCTTAAGATGCGAGTAAAGAAACTGGCCTCCAGGCACCACCTCACGAATCTCAAGACCGGCGGTTCCCCTCCTGGGCCACCTTTGCAATTCACTGCCTGGGAGGAAAAAGTGTATGCCATCCTTCAGTCTGAGTGCTTGATTGGAATAACCGGAGGATTAGAGACTGGTAAGTAACAGTAAAACAACTTACCATATTTTACACCCAGTAAATGCCCTCATCACAGCCATTTTATTTGTAATGAACAACTGTTCATGGTGGGGGGTGGAGTGGGTCAAGGCAAGTCAACTCACTGCATCTCCCAGCAGCCACTCTTGTCCAAAACAAAAAACCCAATGAGCTAGTCACATCCCTCCGTACCCAACTCTCAGCCATCTTGTAGCTCAACTCCAAATCATGTGTATGTAGCCAGTGCACAAAGGGGGAGGTGGGTGGATCAGTGCAACTCAACTCACTACATCTCCCAGCAGGCCCTCTTGTCCAAAACAACAAACCCAATGAGCCACTCACCTCCCTCCAGACCCAACTCTCAGCCATCTTTTAGCTCAACTCCAAATCATGTGCAGGTAGCCAGTACACAAGGGGCGAGTCGGGTGGGTCAGGGCAACTCAACTCACTGCATCTCCCAGCAGGCCCTCTTGTCCAAAACAACAAACCCAATGAGCCAGTCACCTCCCTCCAGACCAAACTCTCAGCCATCTTGTAGCTCAACTCCAAATCACGTGCAGGTAGACAGTGCACTTTCATGTCAACTCAACTCACTATATCTCCCAGCAGGCCCTCTTGTCCAAACAAAAAACCCAATGACACACTGCTGTCTGTCCTGAACCACTTGTCAGCTTTGTATGAATAATGTGCCAGGGGATAGATGGGCAATGGAATCCCACACACCCAATGTACACTACAAGTTCAAAATCATTGTGTCTTTGAAGATGTTAGCTAGCCAAATCACAATTTTGGGCTAACATTCCACACATTATTTTCAACAGGTGGATCTGGTTTGACTTCCCAGAGTGGAGAAACAGCACTGACCCCATCTTTGCCCCACGATCAAGCCTTCAGTGATCCTGGTTCTCTGGGAGGAATGGGTGAGGGGGACCTAGCTGGCCCATCTGGTGGGCCTGGGCAGTCAGCAGCAGTGACTCTCAGCATGGCCACAACCACATCTTCCACCCCAGCAGTTACATCTGTGCTGACCTCTGCCCCAATAACCAGTGCACCTAACATAGCCCAAAACATCTCCTGCCTCCCAGTCTAACCTTAGGAGGAAAGCATCACCAACCCTCCCAGTGAAGATGTAGGAGGCAGTGTGAGAGTGCAAGCTGTGTCAAGGACACAGGTATGTGGGGGCAGGGGTGGTGGGAGGGTTACAGGGAGCTAGCAATATGAGTCCACTGTTGCCAGTGAAGCCCAAGCCAACCTTGAGAGACTCCTTGGCGTCTATGAGGACAACCAAGGAGTGATGGGCCAGATAGGAGGGGACCTCCAGGGGATAAAGAAGCCACAGAGGTCCATAGATCAGAGACTTGAGTCACAAAACAACCACATGGTTGAGCTGATTGGGGTGCTGAGGGAGATAAATACAACACTCAGCAGGGCTTATCCACCAACATCTGCCACTTCATATGGTACAACATCTCACCCAACCACATCTGCGGCTACCAAAAAAAGTGTGGCCCAGACTGAATAGGTGTCCCCAGACACCCCTGATCCTGTAGCAGCAGATCCCCCAACCCCATCATGGTCCAGGTCATCCACGTAGAACTCCTGGTGAATAAGATGGCAATGCACCAACCACTGCCTCGGTTGTCCCACTTGGGGTCCCACAGCTTTAATGAACTTTTGACTCTCCCATTCCACAATAGCATTTCAGTTTTGAGGAGTTTATTTAGATTGGGGCCTAGAGACAGTGTGGCTCCTAACAATTTGATTTCATCAACCAACACTGACTGCTACCTGCACTGTTTTGTTCACATCCTCTTACTCTAAATATATCACTTTGAACACATAAATAAAATCACACTTTGCAATATATCTTGCTTCTGCCTTTATTTACTTTCTAGTAAAGAACTGAATGCCCACATGTGTATTCCAAAATCTGTCTAATATCAATTTGTGTTAGTAACAACATGTGGAGTTTCAATATTGTCCACATGAATCACATTACCATCACACAGAAACACAAACACACAAGTGTTTTGGGTCATTGTAAAGTTCTGTTATGATAACTAAATTTTTTACATCCATCATGTCTGTCACTGATCCATAAACAGGAAAGTGTGAAATGACTATTGTCATACAGAACAATGCTCATGTTGAGACCTGGGCAAACTGGTAGGAGGTGATACATCTCACAATGCTTCCACATTTAGCCACATATTTGTTAGGTAATGTCAACAGCTAGGGACATAGGGAATCGCTCACACTGGGACTGAAACATCAGCAAGGACTAACAAAAGTAGAAACATCACAAATGCATGTCTATCAGCACAAGTCACATCATAATCTGGATAGCATCCTTTGGAAATGTGTCTCACCATCATTTATCAGTGGTGTCCTACATGCACTGTGTCTTACAATGTTCATAGACCTCTTAAACTACACCCAGCCTATACACATAGATGACTTGGCTATTGTGAAGCGAAAAAGCCATGTCCAGGTCATACTACCCCAATCTTGTGGAGCACATGATGACACACATATGGTAATATTGGCAACACAAAAGTCTGAACAGGCACAATGTATTTATTGAACTTCCATCCAAACATAGTGCAAGTAGGAATTACTATAAGTGTAAATGTCATCAGTCTGTGGCAAACATATCCAGGAATACTCTTTGTCCACTTGTTACTTTGTAACAGCCTCCCATACTTGCAGATGTTACAACTCAGAATTGCCCATTAGGCTGTCGTCTACCTATATGTGGAATGGAGAGACAAGGATGGAACTTACAATGTCCACGTAAAAAAGCAGATAGTGACACAAAGGATGTGAAATCACAATGAGTCACAAGTTACCACGTATGCAGCTCTTCACATCATGGTATACTGACTAATTTCATTGAAGGATGCTGTAAGCAATATGTTAGAAAAAGTGATGCAACACACCAAGATACCTTCAACATTTTCCACCTGGGCCAATCACTACATATATAAATCAGACATTTTTCAATTTAGAATGCAGTAAACAGGTCTAAATATGTCAACAAGGACAATGGTTAAGAAATTTCAACATTACAGGACTTGCAACCTCTGCATATTTGGACAACGTGGTAGGCTTGTCAGAACAATGCGGTCACATTCATTGGTTCAAGTTGTAAATTGCATCCGCCGGTTTCAGATGTTATGCATTGACCGACATCGCGGGCCGCAGGAGGTGAGCAATGTATTGGATATGCCCAATCGTTGTCCACCGGCTGTTTTGAACTGCGCGGTAAGCGTGTCTGAACAGTGCAGTCACATTCATTGGTTCGAGGTGTAAAATGCGACCACCGTGTTCAGATGTTATGCCTTGACAGAAATCGCAGACCGCATAAGGTGAGCAATGTATTGGATATGCCCAATCTTTGTGCGCCGACTGATTTGAAACGTGCGGTAAGCGTGTCTGAACAAGGCAGTCACATTCATTGGTTCAGGTTGTAAAATGCGACCACTACGGACCAATGTACGTGACCGCCTACAGTAAACACCACCTGTGTTCAAGATATAAAGCTTGCTGATGCTGACATTTCAAACTTGCCTCAAGACAGTGTTGCTAAGAATCCATCAACAGTTGTTGCTGCTGTTTGCCATCTCCGGGTCCAACATGTCATGGTGTACAGGGAAGAGGGCCCCTCCCATCACTCCTGAGGAGCTTGAAAAACTGGTAGAAGGGGTCCTTCCCCTGTACCGCCAATTCTATGGCACACCAGAGAAGCAGGTGAGTACAGCACCACCTTATAGATACTATTAACACATAGAAGATGCATGCACATGTGAGACTACTGGTGATGTTCCAAATGGGCTCAGTGATAGACATTGCTTCAGTACAGGCCCTTGACTCATACCTGCTCCCGATTTAAATTTACAATAGGTTGTACCTACAAACATACTGTAAAAATTTACATTTCAAATATGCCTTTAAATCAGGGAGCTTGCGAATTTGTCTTTGTAGTTTTAAACAACATCTCCACCGGTGTGAGATAGTGAAAAAGGGCAGCATTTACAATGGCAAATTGATGTGGTGCCCCAAAAACCTTGCCATATATGGCATACAGTGTAAGCCTTGTCCGCAATCATGTGCACACAGATACATGCACAGTTTGTCATAGGGCCATTTCAGGAATCTGCATGTCAATTGTTGAACAGCCTTACATTCAAATACACATGCATGGCAGGTCTATTGTTATGTTAGCAAACATAAAAAGGCCATCTACTAAGTGCAATGTGGCTATTTCCATTTTGACCACATGCTTTGGTAAACATGTATGTACACTGTACAGGTGTCTGTTCTTAGGGAGCCATACAATTGTCGGCTCCTGGAGGTCACATTAGTGTATTTCAACACTGTCAAATGATTTGCATGACACGTGTAGATGGGCAAGGGTATGTGATGTCAGAGCTGTGTTGTGGTGCCTTTACACAAATATGAGATTGATGGTAGTACACAGAATGAGTGTTATAGCTAACAGGAAAGAATTGTCAGTAGGTTAGCATGTGTAAATCACAGATGTTATGTATCCAAGATTTCCATTGTTAATGTTAGCTGTGTTGTAGCTCTGTATCACCATGGCTGAGGACTTAAAAAGTGGCTTGGCCACTCAGCATCAACATCTGTTGCAAACATACAGGTCAAGGTACATCTTAAGCTGAAAATGTGGAAAGCCATTGCTCGGAGGGTGCGGTCCGTGGGGATCGCTCGTTGGTGCAATGTTCACTGTAAGAAGCAGTAGGAGGACCTTAGAAGATGGACCAAGAAAATCCCTGAGGTCAAGCTAGGCCTTTCCTCCCCCGGCAACAGGGGCGCATGCTGAAACCTGACCCCCCTAACGGCCTGCATACTGGCGGTGGCATACCCGAACCTTGAAGTGCAGTGGCAAGCACAACAGCAGCTAGGAGGGGGGTGAGTATTTTTCCTCAGTGTGATGTAATACATTACAGTGGTTTGTGATTGACTTACAGGCAGCTATGTACTATTTTTGGGAAAGATATACTCATTTTGCACTCAAGGATGGTGTATTTGCATGTGTATTTGTGGATGTAGGAACATGTAGTTAGTTAAAGACACTTTACAAGTCAGCATGATTTAGCAAACTGAAGTTCAAAATATCAGTCCAAAATAGTAATCCAATATATCTGACAATAGGCAGGGATTTACAACATCCTCGTTGGTAGGAATTCCTTAAGATTATCCCAGAAAGCACACTTATCAGCCTTGTGCCTGATGTCTTGCTGACAAACTACTGTGTGTATCTTGATGGTGGACTCCTCACTTATTGCATGTGACATGAAGACAGTGTGTATGCACACACTCTGAGAACAATCTTACTTGTTAAGAGGGCAATCTAGAGTAGCAAGATGTGGGTAGAAAAACAAATGTATGCCTCAGAGTTGTAGCTACCCTGTAGAAATGTGTGAAGTCCTAAGTTGCACTGCCATATGTACCACAGCTCCATACATGCTGAAGAGTAGGTCGACATTGTGCTAAAAAATCTCAACATTATTTTGTGTGTTGTGGAATGTGTATATGACAATGTGATTAACTGAAGGGTCAACCTTCATGCCAGCTCTAATTTGAATCTCATGTGCTATACTTTGCCACGACGTAGCGTACTCTGATGAGTCCATGAATGGCATCATCTGGCTTACAATCTGACATTTATAGTCACATGTGAGTTAACTAAAATGTATGATGTGCAGTTCACATTGATTTACATTTAGTTACTCTGAAGATGCTACCACTTCTCTGTAGCAGGGACCCAACTTTTATACATGTATTTTGTCACAGAAACCTGAGCTTGAAATGATTTTAGGCCCTCATTACAATGAGTACATTAGGGGCCTCATTAATGAGGCCATTTTGCACTATTGTTCCGCTGGAACGTCATGTCTTTAACATTCTGGTGGCACAATGTTCCATGGGATATTTACAAAGTAACGTAAAGCCACTTTACGTGGCTTTTCAAGAACTTAAAAATATGTGCCCCTTTCATGCAGACAACTGCATGGTTTGTCTGTTGCTCCTTTAACGCAGACAACTGCATGTGTTTTGCTGTGGGTGTTCCCACACAACACCCATGGAACCTGGAGCATTCCCATATTTACAAGACATCGTAAACCTGGGAATGCATCAGGATCTGATTGCCACCCCAGGGGTGGCATTAGGGAAGCACAACGGGGAAAAATATTTTCAGGTCTCCTAGTGCTCTTATGTTTCTATGTGTGCTGCATTCTGCAGCACACATAGAAAGAGGGAAGTGGCTCACTTGATTAATTTTTTGCAGGAAGGTGTCCCTTCCTGCATGAATTCAATCAGACATGCAATGGAGGCACCCTTGCACCATGATGCAAGGTTACCTGGGTTGGCGCATGGGAGCACATTGTGCGGCAGAACAGGGGAAAATGACTGGAATGTGCGTTATCACAGATATGTCGCATGCCTGCCCTTTTGTTTTGACACCGGGCAACGCAGCAAGATTCCTTGCGGCACTGCCCTGCACCAAAAACCTCATAAATGAGGCCCTAGGTTTCTATAGCTGCATCCCAGTAAATTACATTTCTTACCATTGGTATCAGATGAGGACATAGGGATACAGATTTGTGACCAATTTTGTTTGACAAATGTGGTTGGTAAATGTATGTGCCCACATCTGTAGTTGTAGGTGACAGTGGTGATGGCAACATTTTGTGGGTCTGTGCACACCTCAATATACATGTATCTAAGTAATAATGGCACTGTTGAGGGCCAAATATTAATAGTTTAACAATCTTCATTTGCAACTAAATTGTGATGTGATGTGTAATTAAATGTTTGTGTAGTGTGGTCAGGATGTTTATGAAATCAATTGTATCATCTTGTTTCTGCATCAACCCAGGGCAGTGAAGGAGACAGGGGCAATACAGGTGGGGACACAGCTGACCACAGTGCTGCCATACTACCAAGTGAAACTGAGGGAACTAGTGGCCCAGAGGATGGTGGGAGTGTCACAGAGGAGCTACAAGATGACTTATCAACATCTTCATGTAGCTCCAGTGGACATTCCCCAGGGGTGGTGGTGGACTTGCCTGGACCTCTGTCTGCTACATCAGTATCCTCCATCCCCCTGCCATCTGCAGCCTCCCTGCTGCTCCCCACCTGTCAGGCCCTGCTCCCCTAAGCAGGGAAGAGTCTCCTTCACCCCAGGCACTTCGTCCCCTGCTTCTGTCTCCCCTGCCCTGAGTTTGGAGGCTGTTGAACTTCTAAATCAGATCTCTGTGGGTCAGACAGCAGTGTTAAATGCCCTCCAGGTTCAGACATCCCATGCAAAACATGATGGTGTCATACCTGGAAGGAATTCACATTGATATGTCCGGCTTACAGAGATCATTTCAGGTCCTGGCTTGCAAACCCATGGCAGACTTCCAACATTCCCATTATTCTGCCCCACCTCCTGCCCCTTCCCCAACCACTATCCCTATCCCCCCCAACTGTGCACACACAAACGTCATGCAGGCATATCAACAGTCACACTGAGCACATGCAAGGACAAACATTAGTTGCCAAAAATAAGCACACCCACTCAACATGCAGTAACCACACTCATCACCACTTCCATGACTACACACACACATAGAGCACATCCACAACACCAGCTTTAGGCACAACACCCATCAGCCAGACAGACCCCACACCTACTACAACAGCCACAAAATTCTATCTCAACACACAAAAGAGGCCACATCCACAACACCAGCCACACGCACAGCCCTCATCAGCCAGAAAGACACCACACCTACTACAACAGCCACAGATTCTGCATCAACACACACAGAAGCCATATCCACAATACCAGCCACACACACTTCACACACTTCCAAACAAAAGCCACATCACACCACAAAGCATAAATCACACACCCAAAAAGAGACACACACTGCACATGCATCCACATCTCATGCCTCACTTCCTTCTACCTCCAAGACCAAAGAGTCTGCCATTCCTCCTCCTTGGAGTCAGAAGACTCTTCCGCTGTGTGCCCTTGACCTTTTACCTACAATTCATGCACCCCACCCAAATCCAAAAAGTCTGGATTACCTTCCCTGCCTTACCCTTCAACATCAACATCCACCAAAGCAGGCCCCTCCGTAGCACAAAACCACCTCCCTTCAAACGCATGAAGAGAAAAAGTAAACAACCGGAATTTGGCCCAACACCCCCACCCCCACCCCCAAAAGATCCTCTACCCCTACCTACCCCAGTTCAGCAGCTCATAAAAATTTAAGAAAGTGCCTAACCTTCCCATTCCTATCACTACCCAGAAGGGATACAAGATTCCAAAAATGATCTGACCCCGCTCTCCCAATCCTGATGTGCCCTCTCCCAAGCTGGTACCCACACCACCCAATACTGAGACCGTCACTCCCCCCCCCCATATATCACACCAAGCCTCAACCCATAATGATCCTCCCCCGGCCAATCCCAGCCCACCCCAACCAAAGGACACCCCACCCCAATGACTCCAATGTGCCTGGACTGCCCATTGGATGTCCCTTTCCTGTTGATGGTGCCCTGGCAGTGTTCTTGACAGCAGATTTTGTGGCATTGCTGTGTGCTAATGCACAAGTATGGACTTGGACAGGCCATTGACCTTTGTCTTATTGACCTATTTGAATTTTTGTTTCATAAAAAAAGAGCAATGGTTCAAATCTGTTATCCTACTTTTTCCACACATGTTAGTAGATAGCCACTTAACATTTTTAAAGCGGATGACAGTAAAATGCTTTATGGTAGAAGCCGATACATTAGCATTGTTGACTGCAGTTGCACCTTGATATACATTCTGAAGTGGCCAAGGACATGGGTCGATGTATCATGGGTGAACATGTATTGAATGTTCAAATTGTGGCATACTTTTTTTAGGTATCATCTGGCATGGTGATCAGGTCAAGTTGCCTTGAGCAATGTCCACATGTTAATGCTTTGAGCTATGTGTTTGAAATGTGTCAGATCGGTGATGAGTAGCTATGACATAAAATATGTCTGGGTAGTCAATCAGACTCTTGTATGCCTGTTACTTTTGCAGCATATGTGTGCTTTTTCATATGTGCTTTGATGATTGTAATCTCAATGGTTGTTTGACCAGTGTTGGTGTTATTGTTATTATCTTCCACGTACACATCTGCCACATGGCTATGTATGAAGTATGTGTACATTTCTTTGGCCCTTTCTTGGTCATGGCAATTGTTCTATGCACATGTTAACAGAGTTGCAGGTGATACCTGTACTGTATCCTTGACTTGGTACCTTCCTGGAGTACAAGTGACTTTGATAGTCACATCTTTCTAATGTCTTTCAAATGTTGTCTTAACATATCTGTGTTGTTATTAATTGGCTGAACCAATCACCAGACCTATGTTCTCCTCTCGTCTCTCAACCTCACCCTCCTCTTTATCTGCCTCAGCCTCTTGCTTTCCCCCTCATCTGCATTAATGCTTGCCATGGCCTACACTGTCTCTTTGCCTTACCCTCGCTTTCCTCCTCACCCTTCTCTTTCCATGTCACCTCCCTCTCTTACTACACCCTGCCATCGTTTCACTGTGAATCAGACTCTTCTCTCTCCATCTCACCCATCTGTTTCCACATCA
Source organism: Calotriton arnoldi (assembly GCA_963921515.1). NCBI lineage: Eukaryota > Metazoa > Chordata > Amphibia > Caudata > Salamandridae > Calotriton > Calotriton arnoldi. Next base: position 1,678,007 of record CAWUFW010003764.1, read on the forward strand.
CCATTCTTGTTTGTCCTTCCATTCCTCTCACTCTGCCCCCATCCTCCTCCGCCTTTCCAATCCACCCTTCTTCTCTTCACTGCCTTCTCTCTCATGCGCGCTATCTTCCTTCTCTCTGCCTCACCCTCTTCCTTCTACCCCAACTGTGATACACATCAACTTCACCTTTCTCTGCTTCGCCTTCTCCTTTATCCACCTAGTCTTCTGTCGGCATTGCAGCATGTCAGCATTGCATTTAGTGCTGCTTCATATGGAATAAGGATTGTGTGTATGTAAATGAAGCGTAATGTGTGAGCATACTAGTGAGGGTGGGCAGGTGTGCATCATCGGACCTTGCACTACGACTGCCCTAGACATGTTCTTCACTGAACAGCGGAAGCACCGAAGTCTGGATTTTTGAGAGCGTGCTCATGCACAACATCTAGAACAACCTTGTGGCCATATGTATTTGTAATAGAGTAAGGATCTGTTAAAAGTTTGAAACTTATACATGGAGCCATATTCAGGACCCTCACTCCAGGAAACAGTGATAACAATTGGAAGAGCTTTGAAAGTTGGCAACCTGACGTGACCTGACCAACCATGTTGCAATACTTATCTGCCCACTGTGTTCAGCTTTTGAGGTAGAGGGCTGGACATCTCACTGGGTGGCTATTTTCTCCAACACGATTTAGATGTAGAATCTTAGACTGAGTGTATTTTGGGGTAACTAAGAGGAAATGTTCAGCTGGTGCAACTGCCTCAAATGTAAACTCTCTCCAGAAATGTGACTGCCATGCTGCTGCCTATATCAGATTATTTTCCACTTTCACACAAGGCTCTCCTAGACCCATCACCTTTTATGATTTTTCTCCAACACTGTCCCTTTGGTTCTGTGATTTACTTCTAGTATTTTTACCCTCGTTCTCTGGTCCCTCACCCACCACTGACTATTTGCTCATCACCCTTCTCTCTGATGACCTTCCTTTCTCTTCAAACTCATCCTTGAACATCCTAATCCTTTGCATTCAACCTTCCATAATCATCTCCCTCTACTCACCTATCATCACACTCGTCAGTGCATAGCTATCCTTTACCATACTGCTACATCCTGCTCCATCATCCTACTTCCTCAGATGCACCCACCTCTCACAGCAGCTCTATCGCCTTTCCATTAAATTGAATTGTGTAGCTTCCTATTCCTCTCTTACCAACCACCTCTGGCAAGATTTTTAATATTTGCACACGTACACACTCTTTTACTCTTATTGCATCCACTTGTTTCCTTGCCATTCTTTTGTGTTAGTCTTCATTTTCTATTTCATTACCCTTGTCTTTTCTATCCTCACACTCTCCTGTAATCACTCATCTCTCATCTCTGTGCCCCTTCACCTGTTTGTCTTGTCCAGAATCTAGAATGATCATGTGTGTTACCCTATTGCGCCATAATTATGAAAAGAGTAGCTGTAAGTTTTCCCAGACTTAAGATGTAAGGGCATGCGACATCCACATCTGCTAGATACTCAATAGCTATTGTACTTTAGTGTGAAATAAGCACTTTACCTTTCAGAATACCCCAAATCATCACAAATATGTGACAATCAAATCAGGCCCTACAACTAGCAAGGACCATTGGCTTGGTAGATGATTGTTAGTTGCATGAGCTAAATTGACAAAAACTATGGATTTGTTGTAGATGATATTGTAAAAGGTCCATTACAGAATTGAAGAAAGTGTGAAATAACTAGTAAGAGTGTCTTTGACATAACATCAGAGGCAACGAAGGGTGGCACAGCTGCAGAGTTAATGATTATTTTTCACCCTGAGGGTGTGGGCAGAAAGTCTCAGCACCTGATATTTGGTACAGCCGCGGCAGGAGATTGACCACTTAAGTCCCTGTGTATGTCAATAGTTGTTTTTTGAAAGCTCTCTACTGGCCCGTCATGTCTGAGTGGTCCTATATGTATATTTCATGGATGTAACATCAGCATGTGTTCATTTCAGGGCAGGTTGCTAGAGTCCCACCCCCCTCCCCAACCACCTCTCCAATTAGCAACACTATGGGCTGCTGTGAAACGGCAGTCACTATCATTGATTTAGAGAATATATGTGCAGCGCACAAGTCATAAAGAAAATAGTATGGGGACTAACCATGTTAGGCAGTCTGCAAGTGACATCATGGCGCGTGCAACCACAGCGCATGACATCACGATGCGTGATATCACGTGTCATAACAGGAAGTGACCTTACTGGAAGGGACATCGCAAGAATTAACATCAGATCTTATGACCTCACACATATGTTTATCAGGTATATCATGAGTATATTTAAGTGCATTATGAGATTTGACCAATGAGATTTTGCCTTGGGGTTGTGCCACAAAAATGGCACAATCCTGACGCAAAATCTAGGTCTCGACTGATACATTTATTCTTTTTTAAATCCTGCTACAAAGAATTTGGCAACATGGAAAAGCATGGTAGTAGATCTGTTCTGCTTAATTGGTTGCTCAGTCAGCATTTTAAAATATTTTCTGGGGTTAAGGCATCAGCTGCAGAGGTGCCCAGTTAATATCAGGGAATAATGATAATGCTGAGATAAATCTGGAGGTTAATGCATTTGTGGAAAGATTTGTGTTTTGTCTAGTCCCATATCTGAATCAAAGTAGTATAGAAGGTTAATGTATCTCCTGCAAACCACATTGTGTAATATGTAGATGACAGATTTTTATTTTATGTGGATAGGTGAGTGGGTTACTGCTTTGTAGACAGAGATCCTTTTGTTGCTACCAGTTCATAAGTTGTAATCCTTCTAATATAGCACCGTGAGCTATGAAGGACATGTGACTCCTACACCTTGTAACCATCACTGTCTCATGTAACATATCTTGTACAATGATCTATCCACTTACATGATTTATTATCAATGTATAATGTATATGTTACATAAAGCACTCTGATAACCTGCATTGGGATGAGTAGCACTATACAAGAATTAAAATAGTGCTATTTAAATTGTTATTTGTGTAAATAATGGGACAGGCAAACACATCTAGCATTCTTACAGTGTGTGCACTTCTATACAGGGACTGAACAAAGTCAAAAGCATGCCTCTCTTAAGTATCTGTCAAGAGTTAACAAGTTGCATGATTTTGTTTCCCCTCTGTTGCATTTGCATTCAAGTGTGAGGTTCCAGGCCACATCAAGTCAGGATACTCAATCAAAAGGAGGCTTGATGGGCCCTTAAATTCGATCTCTATGTTTGGCCCAGCTGGAGGTGAAGAGAAAAACCCTTGCTGCCTGCACATTGCTGCTGGGAATGGAAAGCAGACATCGTGCAGGCACAGCTGAACTACACAAGGACAAGTTTATCTCATTTCTGTGGGCCACAAATTCTTGGCAGGGTGGACGGCTTCCACCCTATGATAATGGTGGGTGGACCCCGTGTACCAGCATGTACTCCCGACGTGTGTCCTGTATATGTGAGGGTGATGTTTCCCTTACCCGCAGTGGCATCCACGATTAATTGGATTTGGTCCGTGTGCAAACAGGTAGAGTATCGGCATTATGTGTAGCATGGGCTCCATCTCGACGCAGGAAGTTGACAGCTGTGTGAAGGTACTTGTCGTGTCTGTATCCCTCCATTTCCGCCTGCTTTCATGAGGTGGTTGGACCGCTAATCTCGGCTCATCTGAATGATGTATTGGAATTGGGCGGGCGGTCCGTATCCAGCTGCCATCACCCACAGCCTCCATTTGTCTGTTCTGAGACCATTGCGGTCGGAATACTCTGTTAGATTCGGACAGGCCATGGCGGACGGATTTCTGTGCATTCGTATGCATTGTAATCCGGCGGTCGTAGTGACCCCTTCCAACATGTACGCAGTGGTCGGTTCACTTTCGACAGTACCACGGAAGCCCGTCTGGCTGGCATCGTAATGACCCCCTTAGTATTAAAGTGCAGTTTGGTGAAATCCAAAACAAACGTAAGCTTACACAAAAGTGTAAGTTTAACTTTGTGAACCAGGCCCTTAATGTTTGTATTTACTGGTTTGCTTTAATTGCACCAAACATGCTAGTTTGCAATACATTATAACTGATATTGAGGTGTAGCTTGGAGTAGGCAATATTTGTGATACATAGTAATTACATCTATATGTGTATTATATTTTTTGGTAGTTATAGTTAGGTCACAGTTTCCAAAGGAAAAGCATTTCTTGCCTTGCTAATAAGTTTGGTGGCATTTCATGAATCTTCACAGAACTTTCCAAAATAAAAAATCCTTCCACCTCAGCTCTTTCCTGGAAGGTTTAGCGGTGATCCATCAAGCGGGGTCCAAGAAAAGGGGAGACACCCAAACGATTGACTTGCCATGTTAATTCCCATAGGAAATGTTAGGAAGTGAAATGGAAAAAATCAATTACATCAAATTTGGATCAAGTTAGAACTTTAGTAATAAAGTGTGTGTTTTTTACTTGGTGTAAATCTGTTCAGCCATTTTATAGAAATTCCCATTTGAAAGAGGTGCTCAGGATGGTCATGAAGGGGTTAAAAATGTTGTGATATCTGTTTGGCTGTTCTGTTGCAGTCCTGCAGTACCAAAAATTTTTAAAAAATCGGGCCTTCTGATTGGTGGAAGGAGCATTATATACCGTTGGCCATTTTGATACCTCAGAACCTGTGCTGGTTTCACTGTACCGAAAGATTTGATTGGCTGGCTGAAACACTGAGGAAAATGGCACTGCCACCATTGCAAAACTCTGGGACTTGATCCATGAGCCCTGAAAATATTATTGAAAACACACATAAGGGGGCAGTGTGGGCACATTCTGATTCCCTGGCACATGTAGGTTGGTTTGAAGTTAAATTAAAAAAACACATATATTTCTGCCCGGAGTACCATAGTATCAAACAGCAGGTTTCACAGTACCCAGTGCGTTAGTCCATTTGATACCGGGGTACCGCCACTTGCACCATGGTAGCAGAGAAACATTGTTTTTCAAAAAGAAGGCAATCTGACATCTCCAGACAATGACACATATGATTTCAAACCATCTGGGACACAGTTTAAACTAATTCGGCACCTCAGGTTTAAGTAAAACAGAGTTATGATAATTTTTAAAAGCTGTGAACACTGACACATTGCTATTTTCCCTCCACCCATCTTCCTGAGGGATCACCCGTACGGTCCCTGGTGTGGATGCTTCTGCCGTAGGCTCACACTGCACGCAGGCTGCCTCTGTACTGCTATTGAAATCTTGGCAAGGTCACAACATACATTATTAAAGTATTATTTGACATTTTCCTCATTTGAAAAAATAAAATACTTGGAAATATCTACAAAAATACTATGGGGAAAAGTATTTCCGAGTTCTCCGTGTGTCCCTGCCCGGAGCAGTTAAGGTCGTCACATTAGGGAGATGGAATTCATTCGAAGCCTGTGTACTCCGAACAGAGCTGCAATTAACTGCCTTCATTTGGCGGTGAATGCAGCCGTCCTCTTCTCCTCTGATACTCTAGGCTATTTGTTTCTCAGCTGTGAGAGCCACAAGACATTTTGTTTCTTCCAGAACTCAAGTCAGCATAACCCGGCGAATTACCTGTAATTCAGGGCTCCTTCGGGCGGAGAAGCAGTGGTACTTGGTAGGTTCTTCAAACATGGTACTTCCTATGTCGCAGCACTTCTCTTCACCTTCTGAACCTTCAAAACACAGTATATTAAATATACACACACAAAGAAACACATGCATAAATAAACAAAGCCCTCAATAAATACACAGTGTTAATGAAGCTGCCCTCTGCTCAGTGACCCATGTGGGAGGGTTGATTAGGGTTATGTATTCATGGACGGACTGGCTGTAGCGGGCACCAGGTGTTTCCCCGGTAGGCCATCAGGGTGGGGGCCGGATGTGGACCCCTGAGGATCCGTTTTTGTTACCGGGGGCCGGTTTTGCAGCATAGCTGCAATATTGGCCCCCTGTAACAAAAGCAGCTGCATGTTTTACGCACACCCTCCTAACTCCCCCTACCCCGTTACCCCCCCCCCAATTTCCAGGGCCAGTTTGCGTTCCCAGTCAGGTCCTGTATGTATTAATGGCCCAGTTAAGTTCTTGTAATTATCATTACACCGGTTTCGTAGTCCTCCTCATCCCAATCCTTAAATTGTGAGGCGCCTCAATCTCCGACAGAGATTTTAGCCACAATAAGGATCAAAGATCCCCACAGCTTGAAACTGTCTTCTATTTTTTCTGATTGGTATAAATGTCCCACCCCACAGCCTGTCCTCCTCTATTTAAGAAGCCTAGCTTGATTGAAGGTGCAAATTGTGAAGGAGCGAGGGAGTGATGTGGACTGGGATGGGGAGGACTACGAATTGGGGTAGATTACCTATACATGTTAGAAATGGGGTTTCTAGTTGGCAGAGATAGGCACTGTGTCCAAGTAGGAACCACAATCCTAGTCAGGGTAAGTCGCAAACACCCCAAATGAACCTGTGCTCACCCTCTGGTAGCTTGGCACAGAGCAGTCAGACTTTACTTAAGAGGCAATAACACAGTGAAAACATCACACAGAGATTTCACACCACGTTAGGAACATAGATCTTAATTTTACAATGTACAAATACAACAAGACCAAAAATTCAGATCCAAGCTCTGCGGCTTTTGAGCAACTATCCAATAATCATGTATTCTGTACTACACAATATTTAAAACATACAAACTATTTAATTATAACAACATAGAACACGTAAATTACTTGCCAAAGTAGTACCTAATAAATTTATAATGGAATTTGTGTTTGAAAAGTATAGTAATAGAAAATAAGCTATAATCCGATATACTTATAATAATATAATAAATATTATAATAGCGAATATTAACATGCTATGTGTTCGATTCAAATTCCATTCTATTGATGTCATCAGTGATGTCACTGACCATGCCATGAGTGATGTAATATGTAAGTTCATAAGCAGTGCATTGCGGAGATGTAAGTTATAGTTAGCTCAGGTAATTATAACTGATGAATTTCAGTGGTTTTGCATGAGTGAAATCTGAGCCTAACTATAACTTCCCTGTAACCTTTGTTTTTTTCAGTGAATTTCTAAAGTTTTTTAAATTCTATTTCCCAACTATAATGTCCTTGTAACCTTTGTTTTTTTTAGTGAATTTCGATGGGTTATTAATGATATTTCCTAACTTAAACTTCACTGTAACCTTTGTTTTTTTAAGTGAATTCCAAAGGACTTTTTAGTTTTATTTCCTAACTGTAACCTGTAACCTTTGAGAGTGAGTGTGTGAGTGAGTTCATGACTGTCTCAGTGGGTCTGTGAGTGGGTGTGAGACTATCTGAGTGGGTCTGTCAGAGGGTGCTTGAGTGGGTCTGGGAGTGGCTGCATAAATATCTCACTGGGTGTGTGAGTGGGTTCATAAGTCTCTGAGTGGGCCTATGAGTGGGTGTGTGAGACTCTGAGCGGGTCTGTGAGTGGGTGCATGAGTCTCTGTGTGTGTCTGGAAATGGGTGCATGCCTGTCTGAGTGGATCTCTAACTGGGTGCATGAGTCCCTGAGTGGGTCTGTGCATGGGTGCATAAGTCTCTGAGTGGGTCTGTGAGTGGGTGCCTGAGTCTATCTGTGGTTCTGTGAGTGGGTGCTTAAGTGTCTGAGTGGGTCTGTGATTGGGTGTGAGATTCTGAGTGGATCTGTGAGTGGGTGCATCAGTCTCTGAGTGGGTCTTTGAGTGGGTGCATTAGTGTCTGAGTAGGCAAAGGAGTGGATGAATGAGACTGAGTGGGTCTGTGAGTGGGTGCTTGAGTCTCTGAGTGGATATGTAAGCAGCTGAGTGAGTGTCTGAGTAAGTCTGAGTGTGTACATGAGTGAGAGGGTCAGTAAGTGGGTGCATGAGTCACTGAGTGGGTACTTGAGTGGCTGCATGAGTCACTTAGTGAGTTTGTGAGTATGCACATGAGTCCCTGAGCGGGTTTGTGACAGGGTGCAACATTTTCTGAGTAGGTCTGTGAGAAAGTGCATGAGTCTCTGAGTTTCTCTGTGAGTGGGTGCATTGGTCTCTGAGTATGTCTGTGAGTGGGTGCATGCTGGCTCCAGGACCGTTCTATGCAACTAGCCCCGCCCAAAACTCAAGCAGCTAAATCTAGCAGAGCCTCAGCCCCATGGTTCACAGAGGCTCTAAGAAAGAGCAAAAGCGCCTGCAAATGCCTTGAGAGATTATGGAGGAAGAACTTTAATCCCGTGAATAAAATTACATACAAAGCGGCTCTGAAAGCCCACTACGCGAAAGTGCGTGAGGGAAAAAAGATTTTTCTGTCTGCGAAAATTGAACAAGCTGGGGACAGCAGTAGGGAACTGTTTATGATTGTAAAAAACGTTTCCTCCCCTAATGCAAGCAATCGCCCTTTCACCCCTACTGATGAATGGACAAATCATATCGCGCAATACTTTTACAACAAAATTAAAACCATCCAAGATTCATTTGGGGATTTCCCTCAAGCAAGGGATGACAATACAGGTTTGTCCCCCCCTGTCATCTCCAACTCAGGTGAGGCCCTCCTGCAGTTCCCCCCTATCCCGTTGGATATATCTCTTAAGATTATGAAAGCTCTGAAATCTGTCTCTCCCTCGGACCCTTGTCCTGCGAGAGTATTGGCATCCATTGCCGAGGTGATCAACCCAGCTGATAATCTGGTCTTGAACCTCTCCTTGTCCGAGGGAGTGATGCCCGACAGCTGAAAACACGGTAAAATTCTCCCGCTTTTAAAAAACCTTCAGCAGACCCTTCTGTAGCCAGTAATTTTAGGCCAATATCGCTGTTGCCTTTCCTCTCCAAGGCCTTGGAGAAATACGTAAACGCTGTTATCACAGATTTTGTAGAGGCCAATGATGTACTACATCCGAGCCAGTCAGGGTTTAGAGCTAATTTTAGCACGGAGACGGCTCTACTGGAAGTGTCGGAAACTATCAAAACAACTCTTGACAGAGTGGGCAAAGCGGTATTGATACTATTGGACCTCTCTGCGGCTTTCGACACCGCGCCCCATGATTTACTCCTGCACTGACTTCAGGACTGCGGCATTGGTGGCACGGTCCTCAGGTGGTTAACCTCCTTTTTGGAAAACCGCCAGCAAACAGTATGGTCCCCCCCTTTCTCGGCCCCTATCCCCCCAATGAAAGTAGGAGTTCCTCAGGTCTCTGTTTTGAGCCCAACTTTGTTTAATGTAAATATGGCTCCCCTTGCGCTCTTGGCTGAGGAATATGGTGCTAAAGTAATATCCTATGCCGACGACACGCAGCTGTTCACCTGTGAGAAGGATGACGTGCTGAAAGGAAGTGAAATAAATGCTTGCCTGGCGAAGGTGTTCGCCTGGTTCAGGCAAAATCAATTGTTATGCAATTCAGAAAAGTCTGAAATTATCTTTTTTGGCCATAGTCCAGGTGAGGAATGCGCCAATGGTGGCCGCAGAATATGTCCCCCCCCAGCAAGTCCAGTACCCACCGTAAAAAACCTTGGGGTGAAACTGGACGCCGACATGTCCATGAAGTCTCGGGTCCAAACAGTGGCCGGTACGTGTTTTGGGCTACTGAAAATGTTGAGAAATGTCCTCCCTTTACTTCCAGTCTCGCATAGGAAAACAGTGGTCCAAGCCCTGATCACTTCTAGGTTGGATTATGTCAACGTGTTGTACTAGGCCTGCCAGATTATCTATTAGGTCGCCTGCAGGTGGTACAAAACGCAGCGGCAAGAGCCATTTTGCTGGTTAACCCCAGGACACACATGACATCTCATCTAAAGCCCCTGCATTGGCTTCCGGTGCGCAAGAGGATAAACTTCAAAGCCCTGGTGTTGGCCTTGAAGGCCTTCCACAACATAGGGGCTCCTTACATCAGGAAGCAAATTCAGTACTATGCCACACTTAGAACTCTGAGGTCCTCGTCTCAATGGCTGTCGACTGTGCCAAAGTTCTCTCGCATGGGGGGCTGCTCCTTCCAGGTGGTGGCCTCTCAGCTATGGAATAGCCTGCCACCTTCCCTGAGACAGGTGCAGGATCCCCTGAGTTTCAGGAGAAATCTAAAAACTTGGCTCTTCCAACACTAGAAGAGGCCTACCTGCAGTTGTGTGCACTGTTCAGTCATGGGGGTCTTTTTAGCGCCGGGACACTCTTCGGAGTAGCCGTGCGCTTTACAAATGCCCAATAACATAACATAACATGAGTCTCTGGGTCTGTGAGTGGGTGTGTGAGTGTCTGAGTAGGTCTATGAGTGGGTGCATGAGTGCCTGAGTGGATGTATGAATGGGTATATCAGTCTCTAAGTGGGTCTGTCTGTAGGTGCATGAGTCTCTGACTGGGTATGTGAGTGGGTGCTTGAGCATCTGTGTGGGTCTGTGAGTGGGTGCATAAGTCTCTGTGTGAGTTTGTGAGTGGGTATGTGAGTTTCTGAGTGGCTCTGTGGGTGAGTGTTTGAGTGTCTGAGTGGGTCTGGGTAGGTGCATGCATGTCTGAGTGGGCCTGTGAGTAGATGCATCAGTCTCTGGGTGGGTCTGTGAGTAAGTGCATCAATTTCTGAGTGGGTCCGTGAGTGTCTCAGTGGGCCTGTGAGTAGGCGCACAAGTGTCTCAGTGGGTCTGTGATTGGGTGTGTGTGTCTCAGTGGGTGGGTGGATGTGTGTCTGAGTAGGTCTGTGAGTGGGTGCATCAGTCTTTCAGTGGGTATGTGACTGGGTGCATGAGTCTCTGATTGCATCTGTGTGTGGGTGCATGAGTGTCTGAGTAAGCCTATGAGAGGGTGTTTGAGACTCTGAGTGGGTCTCTGAGTGGGTCTGTAAATGGGTGTGTTAGTGTCTGAGTGGGTCTGTGAATGGGTGCATCAGTCTCTGACTGTGAGTATGAGTCGGTGTGTTTGTTTCTGATGGATCTGTGAGTGGGAGCATGAGTGTCTGAGTAGGCCTTTGAGTGGATGCATGAGACTGAGTGATTCTTTGAGTGGGTCTGTAAGTGGGTGTGTGAGTGTCTAAGTAGGTCTGTGAATGGGTGCATGAGCTGGGTTTCTGAGTGGGTCTGTGAGTGGGTGAGTGAGTCTCTGAGTAGGTCTGTGAATAGGCTTGTGAGTCTCTGAGTGGATCCATGAGTGGGCGCGTGTGTGTCTGAGTGGGTCTGTGAGTGGCTGCATGAGTCTCTGAATGGTTTGTGATGGGTGCATGAGTCTCAGAGTGGGTCTGTGAGTGGGCACCTGAGTCTCTGTTTAGGTCTGTGAGTAGGTGCAAGAGTCTCTGAGTGGGTCTGTGAGTGGGTGCTTGAGTCTTTGAGTGGGTCTGTGAGTGGGTACGTGAGTCCCTGAGTAGCTCTGTGAGTATGTGTATAAGTGTCTGATTGGGTCTATGAGTGGGGGCATGAGTGCCTGCTTTGGCCTGTCAGTGGGTGTGTGAGTGTCTGAGTGGGTCTGTGCGTGGGAGCATGAGTCTCTGAGTGGGTCTGTGAGTAGGTGCATGAGTCTGTCTGGGGATCTGTGCATGGGTACATGAGTGCCTGAGTGAGTCTGTGAATGAGTGCATGAGTTTCTGACTGGGTCTCTCATTGGGTGACTAAGTGTCTGAATAAGTGTGTCAGTGTCTGAGTGTTTCTGTGCGAGGGTGCATGATTGTCTCAGCGAGTCTCTCACTGCCTGTATTAGTCTGTGAGTGTGTGAATGCATATTTTTTTAAGCAAGATTCACAACTCTGCTGCGATGCTACACTGATAACTGCGCTGAGCATCGCAACAGGACTGCGGCTCAAACAATGTTGAAAAAAATTCCATTTTCAAAATTTAAAAAGTCATAAGGGGTCCCTCAGATACACCTCCAATGCGCCCATAGGGTTAGGGTACCTCTACCTTGACCATTTCTACACTATTTTACCTTAAAACGCATCCCTAGGACACAGTCCTGCTTTAGAACATGGCGGCTGCAACTTTCTTCATAGGTTACGGCCAGCCAATCACAGCACTTCTCCTGGCACGAGGGGTTGGGAACCTACACGTAGGCGTCATGAAGGGTTCATGCTTCTAGATGTCTAAATTTGGATTTCCTTTAATATCTCCAAAACCACTGAACGGATTTACACCAATTTACACAAAAGTTCGCTTTCTGGACCAACAGCTACCTTTCTGCCAAATTTGGTGTAATTCTGTTCAGCGGTTTGGGCTGCAGTCATGTCTAAAATTACTCTAGGAATTAACATGGGAAATGCACTTTTTTTGACCCCTCCCTTTTTCTCGGCCCCCGCTTAACAGATCACCCAAAATGTGCACAATGGGAATCACTGGGGCATTTTTTGGGGGAACATTTTGTGAAGATTCATCAACCGGCACCAAAGATATAGGCAATTCAAAAAAAGTTTTTCTGGTGGTAACTACTATTTCTTTTCATTGTAAAATATTTATTTTTTTGGCTACGCCTTTGCAACAAAGATTGTTGTCACATGTCCTCTGGTGTAAAAAGGGCATTTATTTATATGTGTGGTACCACGTTTCTAGTGAACAGGGCTCATTTCAGATGAGTTTTGATGTTGGTGTGTGCCACTTATGTAAATAAATGCATGTTTTGCATCAGTGAGTGCCAGTAGCCATTGTCTTTGTATCAAAGGAGTGGGAATGTGGTACACAATGTTTCTCTGTACACTTTGGAGAGCGAATGGTGTTGACAGAGTAGTGGGGCATGTTGCCAGCTTGAGGGAGGGTGTAGGACTAGAGGATCAGGAGGAATGTGGTGCGGATTGAAAGTGAATCATACTGCGAGGATTGTGTTCCACGGTGAACCACATGCTTGCTTGGGCTCATTTAAGGGATTTCACTATGATAGTCTGATATCTGGTGTGATGGCATCCTATGTGCCTTTTTTTTATGTTGCTAATACAATCTCCATCTCCATGAGGTGCAGTACACGAATGCAGAATGACTTTTCCCATCAATAGTAAAAACCTATGAAGGAAGGGGAGTAGCAATATCATTTAAAGGATGCAAACAATTTGTAGGGAAGAGAATTTTAGAGTGGAGGTTGAAGTGTCGAATATGATTAATTAGTCAGTAATTACAATGTTATGCTTGAAAAACAAATATTTTTTAGGCAGCAATACTAATTATTGTCCTCTTTATCTTTCCTTCATTCAGAAGAGCTGAAGGAAAACAAGAAGGTCAACTAGAGAAGGGCAGACACCACCAGCAGCCGCAACACCGCTGGGGCACAGAGCAGTGGTGCTGCAGGAGATGCCTCAGCAGAAGCTGTTCCTGCCGGTGCTGGTAATTAGTATTTATTATTTCTTACATTTTACTATTCCCACCTAGCATGTATTATGGCCTTCTGTATTTTCAATTTCATCAACTTCCTTTTCTTGTGTTTTCTTTATTCTTTGTTTCTAAGGCTGACTTCTTCCTGTCTGTAACTTTAGTTTCCCATCCCTTTTTGTTTGTTGGCAGAAACCTTCCCCACACCCTTCTTATTATAGTGACAGAATAGCAAAAATGTATGAAGTGAGTGGAGGAGCAATATCTTTTGTAGGAAACTCTGTGTAAGACAGAGAACTATTTTATGTTTAGGATTGAACTGAAAGTAGGGAAAGGACTGCTTAGTCAGGCAGTAGATTTGTTTGCCTGTAAAATGGCCTTTTTCAAACAGTACCGACTAACAAGTACTGCTCGGTCTCCTCTTTATCTTTCCTTATTTCAGGACAACTCATCACTGCCACCCCCAGGCCCATGGACACGAGTCAGACACAGCCTCCACACAATATTGCAAAGAAAAACCCCAGCAACTTAACTCATTAAAATATAAATTCCTACACAATATATGGCTCAGAGATTGCAAATATTCTTCACATTCATATCTTTATTGACATCCTAAACGTAGAAAATATCATCTTTATGTATACACAGTAATATCACAAAAATTATCATTGCACATAGTTTAGAGATTACTTAAACAGGTTAAAATACAATAACCACACCCTACAATCACTCCACACATGCTATCTCTCATACCATCGAATTCGTTTTCACATCTGTTTCCATAAAACCCATCATTAATATCAAACAGAATAACAATACCGAAAGGTCTTGTATATAAAAATCAATGATGGTTCTTTATCACAATCAATTCTACTGTAGATGACACAAATTTATTATTATGTGCCTTTAATAAATTATATGTTCAGTTTCAAAGAACAGCTTAGAATGATCAAATCAAAATAAGCTTTATTTGATTTCTTCATAGGAAACCATAAAAGTGTATACAAAATATATAAAAACATGTTATTATTAAAAAGTTTAAAACAGTATATATATCATGGATAACAACTACAAACACTTTTGTAGCACTATAGAATATTCATGTGATGTATTTCTACATCTGATCACATGCTATAAGAGTATTTCTACATCTGATCACAATCTTGGGTAGGGTGTGTGAAAATAAAAAAGGAGGTCGGCATCATTTAAAACCATAGAACCTCAGTATCGGTAGAATCCACCTCTTTCTCTGTTCACTATAATAGCTCACTTACATCTGAATAGGTTGTATCCTGGCTTCACACAAAGGGCTGATTCACCCCCTACTGGTAGTCTGGAGCCAGGGATTGTTGAAAGGGATCCTTGTGCACTTCAGAGAACTCTTTTGAAGTCACCCCCTAAATCAAAGGCACTTTTGAGTATAAATACCAGGGCTCTGGCCCTATCAAATCAGTACACTACTGGACCTGGGAAGAACTCTGCTGGTGTAAAGACTGCTGATTGCCACCTTGCTGTGATTGACTATTCTGAGGAACTGTTTCTCTGCTTTGCTAAGCTGCCCTGCTGCTTGCTTATCTCTGCCCTGCTGAGGACAAGGCCTGGAACCATCTCTCTTGAACCCAGAGTGACTCAGAGGGATTGCTGGCTTGCTTCCTGTTCTTTTTAAAGTCACAGGGACACAGAAGACTTCCTGCAATCCTTCTGGTGCTGTTAGATTCTTTCCTCTGGGAGTCCTACCCTTGCCTGAGGTGCTGCCAACAGTCCTGGGCCTTAGAAGGGGGTTCTGCAGCTGACTTCTGCTAAAAGCGGCGCATTGCATCGAATGCAAAAGAATATCCGATGCATTGGTTTCAGAGGCTGCTCGATGATAAAGAATCCACAGCCTGCATGTCTCGACGGCAATGCAGAGGCTGCTCGACGATGAATCTTTCCATTGATGCCGATGAGCACGTGCAACCTGCTCTGCGTGGCTCGACAGTAATGCAGTGAACTCTCGACAAGGATGAAAGCTCCATCGAAGGTATTTCGTTAGCTGAACCATTCTGGGTCCTGTAGTCGGCATGTCCTCCATTGTGGTCAGCCAGAACTTCAACTTTGCACTGGTCCCTCATGACCTCAAGTATCCTTTTGACCGCTAGTGACTTTTAAGCACTGTTTTCACATTTAATCTTTAAAAATTCCTATCTTGAGTTCTACTTATTGGATTTTTGTCATTTTGGTCTTGTTTCAATCAGATAAATATTTTGTATTGTTCTAAACCTGTGGGTAGACCTTTTGTGATATTTTCATTGTTACTGTAATTCAAGTGTTACACAAATACTTTACACATTGCCACTTAAGTTAAGCCTGACTGCTCTGTGCCAAGCTACCAGAGGGTGAGCACAGGTTAATTTAGGGTGTGTATCTGACTTACCCTGACTAGAGTGATGGTCCCTACTTGTACAGGGTGCAAGCCTCTGCTAACTAGTGAGCCCATTTCTAACATTGGTGATCAGCAGTGAGGATATGACTTGTGTTTGTGTAATACCTTATAGAAATTCAGTGTTCACTACAACTCCAGACCAATAAGAACATATTCCTCCTGATTGGCATTTGTGTCTGTCCTGTGCTAATTGGCATTTTTACATTTTACATTTTCCCTTGTAGGCCTTTTTGATTTTTCTGCAAAATTATGGCTCTTTGGAGATGCCACACCTGCATGAATTGAGTTTGAGCTGGCCAGGTTAGAGTGCTACACTATGCAACAGCTGAAAGATTTCACTAAGGACTTTCAAGTTTCTACAAGGAGCTTCACCAGGAAGGTGCAGCTACAGACAGCTTTGAGGGCCTGGTCAGAGACCCAGGAAACAGGCATCCTAGAGGGGGAGGAGAAGGAGGAGGAGAAGGAGATCCCTGAGGAGGAGGGCAGCTTGATTCTAGAGTCTGACATGGCTCTGGAATTGCCTTTGGGTGGGGCCAACAGCCTGGGTGGATCAGGAAGGGTTACCAGAGCAGGGAGCAGTGTCTCCTTCAGGGGCTGTTAAGAGAGGAGCCGGCAGACAAGAGAGAGGAAAGAAAGTTGAAATTGGAGCTTGTCAAGTTGGAGCAGGCTTGAGAGGAGGATGGCCCATGACCTCAGCCTGAGAGAGCTGGACATAAGAGTCATACAAGTGGGGTCCAGCAACAAAAATAATGGTGGTGGTATATCTACAGGATCTTTGAGTGAGTCCAAAGTCCATATAGCCAAAGATGTGGTGCCCAGCTTCAATGTGGGGGATGACGTGGATAAATGGCTGGCAGCCTAGGAACTGACTTTAAGAGTACACAGGGTTCCAGAGGAGCTCTGGGGGGGTAGTCATTTGCAGTACATGCCCACAGTGGGGAGGGACACACATTACAGGTAAGGGACCAGACCAACTACACTTCCATTAACACTGTTTTAGTCAGAAAGTTTGACTTGATACCTGAAAGGTATAGGCAACAGTTCAGGGCTAGTCACAAATTCACCACACAGACATGGATGGATTTGCTGGACTGCACTGGTAAGGCACTGAAGGGCTGGGTGAAGGGCAGCAATGTTGATTATTTTGAAGGGTTGTACAACTTATTTTTGAAGGAGGACATTCTTGAGAATTGTTTTCGAGAGCTGCGCCCATACCTGGTGGATAACATGCTGTCTGACTCCAGGAAGCTTGCTGAGGAGGCGGATATGTGGGTCTGCACCAGTGTCTCCAAGAAGCTACCTGGGGGGACTCCCAAATGGGTGGTCAAGTTTCCCAACAGAAGAAAGAGGGGGGAGATAAAATGAAGGAGTTCTCTAAAGGGCCCAAGAATGATGCAAAGGATCTGGTTCTCATTTCCAATCTGGCTACCAGAAACTAAACTATCCTGACCAAAGTCAGCAGCCCAAAACTCCAAAGTGTTATGAGTGCAGTGAGAATGTACACTGCAAAGGGGATCCCAAGTGTTCAAAAAGAGCACACCCTCCCACTGGAGGTAGGAACCCTGGGGTGGCTAGCATAGTGCTGGGGAAGGAGTTTGTCCCAGTTAATGTGGGGCAGTTTAGTGGAGTTACTGTAGTATCCCTGGGTGACAGCGAGATGGTTCCTAAGTTCTATGTGCCATCAATTGCTACCAAGTATGGGCAATTGGCCACCATCAATGGGCAAGGTGTTGAGGCTCTGAGGAAACCAGGTGCCAGTATGACTATGGTAAAGAGTCAGCTGGTGTACCCAGAACAGGTGATTCCTAATGCATTCCACCAAGTTGTGGTGGCTGACAACAGGGAGGGCACTATTCAGTGGCCCTGGTTCCTTTTGAGTGGGGGGTGTTACAAGTCGCCTGAAAGTTGCTGTGAGCCCTGCCATGTTTGGTAATGACCTTGAGCACACTATCTGGAAAGAACTGGAGCTCAAGGCTCATGCAGAGATGTTGGGGTTCAAGGCTCATGCAGAGATGTTGGGGTTACCAGAGTGGATCTGTGCCACAACAAGGTCCATGGCTGCCCAGGAGGGGAGTCAAAAAGGGCTGGAGCCTGGAATAATGGACCAGTCAGCTGCTAAAGAGGAGGAGGCAGAGGGCATGGGAAACCAGCCCCTGAATGTTCCCCCAGTGAGATGGATGCGGCACCTGCAATGACTGCCCCAGAGTCCACTGATGGGGACATTGCTCCCCTTGGTGACCTGCCTACATCTGCTAATTGGCATGTAGAAGGAAGATCCACTGGGAAGGAGTTCTGTAGAGCACAGAGGGAGTGCCCAACCCTTGAGGGCATGAGATGCGAGGCTGAAGCCCAAGCAGCCGGTGATGTCTCTGGGAGCTATCACATTTACTGGGAGGACAACCTCCTTTACAGTGAGCCTAAGACTCCTGTTCATGGGACAACAAGAGCCCTGGTGGTCCATCAATGCTACAGGGCCGTCCTACTGGAGCTGGCTCATGAAATACCCCTAGGAGGACACATGGGCCAAGATAAGACCTTTGCAAGACTTTCTATACATTTCTGTTGGCACAAGATCAGGACATCCTCAGATACATTCTGTAGGACCTGCGTGACCTGCCAGGCTAGTGGAAAAACAGGAAAAAAGCTGAAAACTCCCTTGGAACCACTACCTGTAGTTAGCACCCCCTATGAAAGGGTGGGCATTAACATTGTAGGACCTATGGATCCCCAGACTGCTTCAGGCAACAGGTTCATCCTGGTTCTGGTGGATCATGCCACCCGGTACCCAGAGGCAATCCTTCTGAGGACCACCATTTCACCTGCAGTGGCAAAGGCTTTTATGGTGATTTTTTACCCAAGTGAGTTTCCACAAGGAAGTTGTGCTGACACGGGCACAAACATCATGTCTGCATATATGCAGTCCATGTGGAAAGAGCGTGGCGTTACTTACAAATTCTCCACATATTCCCGCCCCCAGAGAAATGGCTGTGTTGAGAGATTCAACAAGACCCTAAAAGGCATGATTAGAAGTCTGCCTGTGGGCCTGAGGGAAAAGTGGGATATACTTTGCACAACCTGTTTTCCTACTGGGAAGTACCGCAGAAGGGAGTGGCCTTTAGTTCCTTTGAGCTTCTATACAGTCACCTTGTCAGAGGACCTCTCAGCTTGCTGAAGGAAGGGTGGGAGCAAGCTCCCAGGAAAATTCCCCAGGATGTAGTTGGCTACATGCTGGCCTTTCACAGCCAAATAGTTACATTGTGGAAAAAAGCTTCTGACAACTTGGAAGCTAGCAAGGCTGTAATGAAGCAGCGGTATGACCAAAATTCTACCACTGTGGAGTTACAGCCTGGCCAGAAAGTGTGGGCCATGGAACCTGTGGAGCTCAGTGCCCTTCAGGATTGTTTAACTGGGTGTTATGAGGTAATTAAGTAAAAGGGTAAGGTCATTTACGTGGTGGACCTTAAGACCACCAGGCAACCCCACAGGGTGCTTAATATCAATCACCTCAAACCATACTTTGAGAGGTCTGAGCTCATCATGCTGTTGGTGACAGATGGAGCAGAGAAAGAGGAGAGTGAACCTCTTCCTAACCTCTTGGCCTCCAAGCAGAAGGGTGCGTCTTTGGAAGGAGTAATCCTTTCCCCCAAACTGACTCCTGAACAGTAGAGGGACTGTCACCAAGTAGACATGTTAAAAAGCATTTCGCTCCCTGAAGCAAGCCATGTGCACAGCCCCTATGGTCAAGACCTCTGACTTCTCCTCAGAGTTTATCGTTCAGACAGATGCCTGAGAGCATGGTAAAGGGGCAGTACTTACACAGCACAATAAAGAGGGTCTGAACCAACCTGTTGCCTTCATCTTTAAGAGGTTACTCCCCAGGGAACAGAAGTGGAGTGCAATAGAGAGAGAGGCTTTTGCCGTGGTTTGGGCACTGGGGAACCTGAGGCTATACATTTTTGGCACTCACTTTCTGATTCAGACTGACCACAGGCCCCTCAGGTGGCTCATGCAAAGGAGGGATGAAAATCCAAAATTGTTTCAGTGGTCCATTTCCCTACACGGTATGGACTTCAGGGTGGAACTCAGCCCAGGAGAAGACCACGCCACTGCTGACGTTCTGTCCAGGTTTTTCCACTTTAGTGACGAGAACTCCCTAGAGGTTGGGCAGCTCTCCTCATTTTTAGCTGGGGGGGCACATGTTGGACCTGTCATCCTTAGGGTGGTCTTCCCCCAACTTCTTGCCTGGTTCCCTCCACTTTTTGTTTTATCTGTTTGTTGGCCTTAGGACTCTGAGCACTTTACCACTGCTAACCAGTTCTAAAGTGCATGTGCTTCTCCACCAAACATGTTGACATTGGTGTATGCCTGATTGTCATATTTTGTTTACCTTTGAGTCCCGTGTAAAGTGGTATACCATGTACCCAGGACCTGTAATCTAAATGCTACTTTTGGGCCTGCAGCACTGGCTCCGCAACCCACACAAGTAGCCTTTCAAACCTGTCTCAGGCCTGCCATTGTAGGGCCTGTGTGTGCAGTTTAATGCCTCTTTGACTTGGTATTTAAAACCACTTGCCAAGCCTTAACATCTCCTTTTATTACACATAAGGCACTCCTAAAGGCAGGGTGCTGTGTAACAAAAAGACAGGACATGTACTTGTAAGTTTTACATGTCCTAGCAGTGACACACCGCTAAATTCGTTTTTTCACTGTTGTGAGGCCTGCTCCTTCCATAGGCTAGCATTGGGGATTCCTTGAAATACCTTTTAAGCTGCAATTCCTGACTGAAAAGGAATAGCTACTTCATATTTCATATCGTTGGAATGGTGATGTTAAATCCTCTTTAATGGTAAAGTTGGATTTGATATTACCATTTTAGAAATGCCACTTTTAGAAAGTCTTAGGCCTCAGAAGTGGGTTCTGCAGCTTCGACTGCAGGATATGTTCCTACGCTTTGCTGCTGACGCCGACACAGAGGCTGCTTTACGACTAAGAATTCCCAGCCTGCACGGCTCGACGGCGAAGCTTTACATTGATTTCAACAGAGTCGGCGACTATGCAGAATCTGCTCTGCATGGCTCGACGACGACGCAGTGAACTCTCAACGGCAACAAAAGCTCCATCAAAGGTATTTCTTCAGCAGAAGCTGCATCAAAGGTATTTCTTCAGCAGAACCTGGTGGGTCCTGTAGCCGGCCTGTCCTCCATCATCGTTGGCCCGAACTTAGACTCTGCACCGGTCACTCACGACCTCAAGTAACCTTTTGACCGCTATTGACTTCTAAGCACTGTTTTCACATTTAATCTTTAAAAATTCATATCTTGAGTTCTACTTATTGGATTTTTGTCATTTTGGTCTTGTTTTACTCAGATAAATAGTGTTTTCATTGAATTAATTTATTTTAAGTGTTACACAAATACTTTACACATTGCCTCTTAAGTTAAGCCTGCCTGCGCTGTGCCAAGATACCAGAGGGTGAGCACAGGTTGATTTAGGGTGTGTATCTGACTTACCCTGACTAGAGTGATGGTTCCTACTTGGACAGGATGCAAGCTTCTGCAACAAGAGACCTAATCCATTTCTAACAATGGTTTTCACTACAGTTCTAGTTCTCTTCTTTCTTTGGATAATGTAGCTACACCTGCCGGAGGACCTGCCCCGTATGCCCACTCCAAGAGGTAGGCTTGCTTCAAAAAAATTGAGGCAATTGCAGTGGAGTACGGCTGTATGGTGATTGTGAAGGAAGAGAAAGAGGAGGCAACCACTGCTGCCTTGGTGCACCAGCCAGAGAGACCCTGGCAATGACAGTGCCACCACCGCAGGCAGTCAAGTCCCCAGGCACTTATGCCACTGACCCGGCAACAACAAACACAGATTATGCCCTCCTCCAGACCTGGAGGAAATAATGCAAAGCCAGCAGAAACTTATAAGACGGATGGGGCCCATTGTTTCTATGGAGGGGCAGGACTGTTGTTGTGGGAGAATAAAATGGGGACAGGGTAGTCAATTTTTATTTTTTTTCTAAACATTTCTGGTTTTTAGGGTAAGGGATTGGGCCATTGTAGAAGCAGAGGGTGTGAAGGACAATTGGGGACACAGGTGTCTTGGACTTTTTTCAGGATTTTAGAGTGAAGGTGTGGGACTGTTGTGGGAGGAGAGGATTTATTTTTGAGGACGAATGCATGGGTCTTTTTTTCCTTGAATATCTGTCTTTGTTTAACCAGTTAGTGTAGCATCACCTTTAATTAATCAGAAAGCTCTACCAATGTAGTGGCGACAGAAGCTATCCCCTTCACATGTCTCATTGCAAAGCAATTGTCCCACCGAGTGCATCCCCTCCGCCTTTTCTAGTTTTTTGTCTTTCCCTGCCTGAGCTTCCTTGACAGGTATTGCTAAGTAGGTTACTTACTCAACCTCCTCCAGTCCAGTACACCCCCTGCAACCAGTGTGAGAAAACTGACTATGACCATACATAACACTCCCACCCTTTAATGGCTTGGTCAGGCTGAGCAGCACCTATCCTTCTTTCAGTAATAGCTGTATACTAATTACTGCTCTTGCCCTACCCTTTGTAACTAGTGAGTCTAATCGGGTCAGTAAACATACAGCAAAAACAACGATCCTTCCTTCACAAGAACTTTTTTTCTTACCCGAGTAGATTAATGATGTCTGCTACCTTTCCCAGTTGGCTCATATCCTAATGCCTTGTTTTCCAAATGCCCTTCTTAATGCTGGTGGTGATGGCCCAATACTAACAGGGAAGACGTCATGGGAGAAACAAGATTCTTATTATTCCAAACGATGATGATGATGATGCAAACTAGCCAAAGGATTCTGAATATGCATCACAGGCAACTAGACTAAAAGAAAACACAGAGAGTGGGACATTCAAGACTGAGATCACCATGATAAAACACCAACTAGCAATATAGTCTGAGTTATTTACATAAGTAGGTATAATGAAGCTCTCAAGTCTAAGGAGTCAGGGGTCAAGAGAAGGTTACTTAAAAAAATCCGTAGGGCTTGGATTGTGGGAAAAAGTGAGCACTACTTATCCTTAGGCAAACATTGTTGTACATAAGTCTCTGCACTATTATGTCCATTTTGTACGTGGGTAGGAGGACTGGCATGGGTAAATGTGCAAATTGTGGTAACCACCTCCAGCAACAGTTGCCATCCCTTTAACCATATATGCCCCGCGGAATGTGGGATCTGTTGATGGAAATTATTACACTACACCAGATTGCATAACTTGGGGGAAGAGTGATAAGGCTGTGGTTCGTGAATGGGTAGGTATGGGGAATAAGGGAAAGGTGAGAGAAAGACAAACAAAACATTCATCAAATCCATGAACAGCACCCAACATCCCATCTTTTTTGGAACTCAGAAACAGTACAGATTCATAATTAAGTAGTCTTTTTGGTTAGTAGCCCCCAGACATGCTTTTTTGTTACCTAGGCTGGAAAAATGCAAAATAGAGTTGACATGCAGAAAAATAAATATATAAAACAATACTGTATACAAAGTGGACAGTAGAAGTGCATTCTTCTTTTATTGTATGTCTTGGGTGCTGGGCTGAAAAACAAAGAAGGCGTGCCATTGTGCTTTATTTTAAAAAAGAAGGCCTGTGGACTACAAGAACATGACAATGTTGTAGAATCAAGGTAAGCATGGTTTATGAGGAGTCAGATGTAGCATAGGCTGGACTGGTGGTTTACCGTTAATTAAGAGCCAATCTCGTATTGAACCCATAGCCCAGACAACCAGACAGCCAACAATCTGCATATTCCCATCTTATGACCCAAACAATACAAAAATTAAGTTGTACCACACACGCCACAACTCCAGTCCGGATCACAACCACTTAGAGATTGCCCTTGTGTGCCTAGTCTACATGATTGTATTGTCACTTGAGTGACTAGTCTCCATTATCTTATTGCCACTTGAGTGACCAGTCTGAATTATCCTACTCCTAAATCAATCAACTCACCTTTTTCCTGTCCACAGTTATGGGCCTCTTTGAGTACTCTTGTTTCCCATAGAAGCAGCCATAAGTTTGGGCAAAGTTAATTATGACCCTGCACAAGCTCTAACCTTCTAGACCGGTGCCCAACCAGGTCAGTATTTGGAACTCATTAAAATCTAACTCGTTGGGAGCTCATCATCAACAAATCTTTATTCGGATAAAAATATCCATAAAAGAGTCACACAGATAAAAATCATAGAAATATCTTAAGGCATTCATATTAAAAAAAAAAAGACTAAAATTCATACAAAATAATCTCAGGACATAGATAAATTAAATATACAAATCATAAAACACAAGGCTAGGAATAAAAGTAAATGGCCAATGAAGGGGGACTCGTTATTAGAAGCATCAAATAGGGGAGAATTATTTGACAAATATTATCACTAAATAACAGAGGACAATAAAAATCTAGGATCGTAATAGGTATCAGTGAATTAATACGAGTATAATATCCGGAGCTACTCATTTTCATATCTTAAAAAGTCCAGGTGTAAAAGGTGTTTTGTTCTATGGATGGCATAAGAAATGTAAAAAGATACTCTATAGCATAAATTGACATTGTCAAGGTAACAGATAAAGTTAAAAGCATCTCTCTATAATAAAAAATATATATTTTAAAAACAATGGCCTCAATATTTGTTTCCTCTATAAAAGTTGCAAAAAAGAATAAAATGAATTGTGGACTGGTTGGGCATTTGGGTAACTTTTGGGAACAAAATCCTGTCTTAGGAGAAGTAACCATAAAGTGCAGTGTGCCTATTTTCAGTCTAGTTAGGTAGAATCTATGTTGGATATTCAATACTAGAATAAGATTGCTCTGGGGACTTGGTTGTACGGGGCCTGAGAGGTACATTGACACAGTCCTAGTTTACTTATTGGCCATCCTTTTCCCAATCAGAATCACTTTTAAATCCTCCTTGCTAAATAGTAACACTCCAGCAGGATCCTCAATATTCAGATTCCCATCCATTTTCTTAACAGGCTATTCACATAGGCCTGTTAAGGAAATGGATGGGAATCTAGAATATAGAGTATTCTCACTCTATATTCCAAGATTAGACAACCTGTTATCATCTCTTTGGTGAATTTAGGACTGTCTTTACTCCATATATTAACACAGAGGGTGATGGGACTGGTCTGCAAGCCATCCTATAGATAGGGGTCCGCCAATTCCTTGTGAACTATATAAGAGGAGGTTGAACAGGGCACAGCTAATAGTCTACATAGGAAAAGGTTTTCTTGGGTCTGCAACAATTTACAGTTTGTCAGTCCCACAGAGAAGATCAATAGTGGACACTTGGTATACATTTACTTTTATATAGGGTCAGCAGCTCTCTAATGGGCATGTTCCCAATTTTGCTGCTTCCAGAGATGTCCCCCATTGGATGAGGTTAGAAAAATGCACACCTAAGTAAGTAAAACTTTATGTTTCAGCAAGTGCTTCTCCCAGAATATGCTGGATTTTATTTTTGGGTCTCCCTTTCCCTTATGTCATAGTGAATGTTTGTCCCTGTCCTTCATATACGAAGTGAAATCATAGATCAAAAGCTGGAGGCCACTGCCGGCTCTAGAGATCAAGACAGCATCATCTGCGTATAGCAGGACCAGAGTTAGGCGTTGTCCAACTTTTGGGGTATCTGCTTTAATCTTCTGCAAGAACTCATCCACCCCATGAATAAATAATGAAAATAAAAGGGGGGCTAGGATGCAGCCTTGGCATATTCCTCGGGTAAATGTAAAATGTTGGGTAACTTGACCCATAACGTACCCGTGATTATGATTGAAATCTCCTCTCTATTTCCGGGAAGGGTCTGGAAGGCCTTCTTTAGGTTCCAGTTTGCACTTGAGCAATCCTGATTAAACCACCGAATAGGTTTATTATCAGTCCTCTTCCTGGTTGATCTCAAGTTACCCGCAAAAGCTGTTAATATTTTACTAAAAGTGTCTATAATTGGGTAGGGCAGAGATATTTGAGCAGTGCAGGTAGACAATTCAGTGGGGTTATCCTTAATGACTTTTTCTAGCAGGGCAGTTCCATTGATGTTTGTCAACCTAAGGCTAATACCATTTATGCCCTGGGTTTCTATGTGTTCAGCAAGTTGTGGCCCATTAGTCCACTGTGTTTTAATATTAAGTGACTTCAACAAAGGGTGATGATCATAGGGAGCCGTTACAAAAAAGCATCAATAACACAAATAGACATATAGTTTGCATAGATTGTCTTTCATTACAATTTATTATCAGAAAAAATGTCATTACCACATTTCTGTTCAATATTGCTCTTCTTACAATTTTAAAAGAGCTTAAATGTATTTAGATCCAACCAAAGCAATAATGAAGCACAATTACAATTACAATATTGTAAAGGAAAAAATGACAAGGACTCCTAATCAATCGTGTTATACATTATATTATACATTTTCAGGGAACACATGTTTCTTAAATGGCAACACATGCCGCTTCTTCAGGGCTGAAATTTAAAAAAAAAAACAATGGTTTACATTTACTTTGTTACTAGACATATTTATATTATATACAAAACACTTTGAAAATGAATTTATAAATTATAAACATACACAGTTTGATACTATGTGAAGACATTGTTTAAACTGTCAGAGAAATTTTTGCACACATTTTCAATATAAAACATTTAGGGGCTGATTATGATGGCGGTCGGATGAGCATACGACAGCCATCGTTGCGGGAACGGGACCCTCGACAGGTAGTCGGCGGTCCCCCCACCAAATTATGATTTGACCGCCTCTTAGCATTAAGGCTTGTGCTGCAGCTCGGAAAAGGGCCACAGCACAAGCCCCAATGCCAAAAGGCATGTTTGTAAACATCCCTGCACCCAGTGGCAGGCACCGCATGGTGCCTGCCACACAATGCAGGGATGCTCAGGGTGGCATCAGGGCCCATAGCTGTCGGCCACAGGGGACATGGGACCTGCTAGGGGCCCTAAAAAAGCCTTTCCACCAGCCTTTTCACGTCAGAAGAACGGACGTGAAATGGCTGGCAGAAAGGTGGATCGTAATCTCCATGGCGGTGCCTGAGAAGGCACCGCCTCCATTGTGGGGAATGCGATCCAACCGACCACCCGTCAGAAGCTGTTGGTCGCTCCCTGGGGCAATGCGGTCCAACCAACCGCATCCTAATGCAGTGGTCTGACCACGGGTGTAGATGTCACTGGGACCGACACCGACAGCACGTCGGTGTCGGTCCCATTGACATAGTAATCAGCCCCTTAATCTCTTACCTAAATTAAAATCTAGAAATAGTTTTAGAAACAATTTGAACTACTTGTGTAGTAAAACAAATTTTCAAAACCAGCATGCCACAAAATTTCACCTTTCTTTAATGCCCATAAAAAAGATGCGTGGAAAAGTATCACTATTCAAAATTGAGAAAGTTTGAAAGTTTTCAATTTCTTATTTCAAAACCTGTCTCAATTGCTCCCTGTGTATTGTTCCTACTCACCATTCTTGTAATGGCAAAAGAGTGTTGACGGTAGGGATGTCAATGTATCTCAATTTCTATGAATATTCCTGGTATAAGCCTTATCATTCCTGCATATTAAGAGAAACATCAGATTCTAACTCTCTCACAATTTCTAGCTCAATGCTTCTAAACAGGCTCTCACTAACCCAACTGAATCAAGATGCAGTTAACCGCTTCACTAGAAGCTTACTAGTTCCTTCTGGAAACGTTCCCTCGATTAATCCTTCCTACTGTGGTCTTCTTTCGGATAATTTGACAGAATATAATGTAGGTGTTTCTAGATAAAAGCAACAGAACCAAATTTTAACAGGACAGACATTCGGATTGCCAGTGGTTCTCCTGTTGCAACTTCGTCATCCGACCACTTCAACTGCAAATATCGATCTGAATAGACTTCTTCTATTCAGGTCGCAATTATCTCATCATTTACATAACTGGCCACCCTTCTACAGAATGTTTTCATTTACAATTAATAAAATCCGATGTCTCCTCTATACAACACTCAATGCTGTGGATGACCTTTCAGCATTCCAGTTACACAGCACATATACCATTTTCATTCGTTATGTTGCTACGCGAAGATTGCTTAACAGCAATATTTTATCATTTTCTGCCATTAAACACTTTGCTTGAAAGATTTATAGTGAAAGGGTTTTTCATATGACTGGCTTTATGTACACTACCACCCATTCTTTGCTCATCACATATATTTTCACGAAAATCACGGAGCATATCACTTTCTAACCAACTTAAATTTTCTAATGACATGTTTGTACTATTGTTCCTCCCATTAAAACATTCTGCGTGGTGGATTGCCCCCACTCACCATCTCAAATCATGTTGCCACGCAACCCGACATATTCACAGCTGTGGATTATAATCTAAACAGAAAATAATAAAATACAACGAAAATCTAGTTAATGTGTACAGTCTAATTATTTCTAAAAGCACTCTAAATTTTCCAAGTTACATTCCAACCCATTTTGTGTTCGTCATTAATATTTTATTCCCAAACATCATGGCACATCGCTCAAAAGATAGCAACCTGCCACTCATATCTCTTCGTAACTAAGTGAACATGTTTGCACTATTATAACATTCAACTTGGCAGATTGCCCTCACTCACCTTCTCAAATCAATCAATCAAATTGTCTTTATTCGATCTTCCGAGGACAGATCATAAAAGATACACACAGTAATAGCTAAAAAAGACAAACTACATTATAATCAAACATGTTAAAAAATAACAGCCACATTTTTCTTATTTTTTAAATACAAGCACAGGTATCTTGATATCCAATGAATAAAATAACAGGGCAAGGAGGCTAATTTAGCAGCAGATAAAGTGACAGTGCAACAGTACTAGAACCAGAAATAGCAGCAAGGAGGCAAATGAGTAGAAATTTATAAAATTTAGCATCAGTGATGTTGCCATGTTTCTGATGAATTCATGATTACGGGTTACGTTGTAAACAAAAAGAAATCAAAACAACACAAATCTAATTAGCTGGTGCGGCCAAATACTATCTAAAAGCACTCTGAGTTTACTGAGTTACAAAGTCACACAATTGTTGTTTCACATAGCAGTCCTCCAACGTGTTGCCGCTTCCCCGTACTGATACTGCATAACAATGTCCCCTGGTGGTTTAAATACTCAAAGCAATTAGAGCAACCTTTAATTTTAAGTAGATGTGATCACCCCGATATCAGGTCATTATAATAAGAATTTATTTTTGATGCAATACCAGTGACATCTAAAATATGCTGATCGAGAGCATCAAAAACTGAAGTATTCATATAGAAACTAGATTTTTGCAAAACAAAAAAGATTTTTAAAATAACTACATTTTGCAATGAATTTTAAAACCATACATTTTCCACCCTTAGTTTGACCCCTATACCCTGGACACTCTCATTTGAGTTTCCTCATCTGATACTCATAAGCTATTTGAGGTTTTACATTAGTAGCACAGAAAAAACCACCTTTCCATGCAAATAAGTACCTTGTCAGTGCCACATCTTGGTTCAAAGGAATATGTCGGATTTATTTTTAGTGAACCAAAAATTGTTTCTTAATTAATAGCTCTACTCAGGCAACCTAAATGAGCAGATATGCTGAAAATTCTATACAGATATCTATATAGATACTACCAAGTCTCCTGGTGGCCAACATCACTGGGAACAGCCCCGCCACCCACCGACCACGTACGCAACCTAGGGGTCATCCTCGACCCCACCCTCTCCATGACTAAGCAGGTCAACGCCGTTTCCTCATCCTGCTTCAACATCCTCCGAATGCTCCGCAGGATCTTCAAGTGGATCCCCACCGAAACAAGAAAAACAGTCACCCAGGCCCCGGTCACCAGCAGGCTGGACTACGGAAACGCCCTCTATGCAGGAACGACGGCTAAGCTCCTGAGACGGCTGCAACGCATCCAGAACGCCTCTGCACATCTTATCCTCGACATCCCCCGACGCAGCCACATCACACCCCACCTGAGAGACCTGCACTGGCTCCCTGTCAACAAGAGGATAACCTTCAAGCTCCTCACCCACGCACACAAAGCACTCCACAACTCCGGACCAGCCTACCTCAACAGACGACTCAGCTTCTACACCCCCACCCGCCAGCTCCGCTCGACCAGCCTCGCCCTCGCCACAGTCCCCCCATCCGGAAAACGACCGCCGGCGGCAGATCCTTCTCCCACCTCACCGCCAAGACCTGGAACACCCTCCCCACCAACCTCCGACAGACCCAAGACCTACTGGCCTTCAGAAGACTCCTCAAGACCTGGCTCTTCGATCAGTAGCAGCACCACCCCCCTCTTACCCCAGCGCCTTGAGACCCTCGCGGGTATGTAGTGCGCTTTATAAGTGACATGATTGATTGATTGATTGAAGCCTCTGCATTGTCTCCCTGCCATCATCATCAAAGTCAAATATCAACATACATTACATTTTGGAGACATCTGGAGAAATAAAAACCATACAAAATTCCTGGAAATCGCAATGAATATATCCCACTGATATTAACCTAACTTTGACTTTACCATAACACAATTCCAACCAGTTCGCTAAACAGCAAACTGAAGAAGTAATCATTCAAACAATGAGACCCTACTATTATTCATGGATGCCATTTCACATCACAGCCATATTCCTACGTAACCATATATTAATGTGATCTGAACCTAATGAAAAAGGGAATTCAGAGGGTCCTTGACATCTTTAGTGTTTTCTGTAGAAATCGTGGTTTGGAGATCAATCTCCAAAAAACAAAGTATATGGTATTTAATGTAAATAATAGCACCCGCCCAAATCCCCGTTTAGGTGGAAGGCCATTAGAGAGGGTATCTATTTTTGAGTACTTGGGGATCACGCTTACTGAGAAAATGGACTGGGGCACACAAATAAAAAAAAGCTAGTTTAAAGTTGGCACAGACAGCGGGGAGCATCTCAAAGGTATATAGGAGCTGTACCCATAAATTGGTTGGCCCGGCGGTGGGAATTTATAAAGTACAGGCTAGGGGCACTGCGTTATATGGAGCTGAAATCTGGGGCCAATGTTTACCAGGCCCTCTATTGCATACTGAGATTTCCTTCGCTAGGCAACTTATGAGTCTTCCCTCTAGCTCCCCATTAACTCCTCTTAGAATGGACCTCGGGATTAGACCTATCACAGAAGAAGTAGCTCTCAGACATCTTTTATTTTGGCGACGCCTGTGGAGCACTCCTGAATTGGTCCCATATAGAGAAGAGCTGAGCGAAGTTATAAGCCTTCAAGGTGTGGGAAAACTGCCATGGTTGGCATATATTAGGAATATCTGTGAGGCCATAGGGAGGGGTAACCTGTGGAACAATGCAGAACAAACCTGCCACGCGACCTCTAGAAAGGTCCTGATGGGGAGTTATAGAGAACATAAACTCGCCCAGCCACAGAGGAGGTCTATGTCTGGCCGATTGACCCTTAGGTGTCCGGAAGTAAAAGACCGATACAGGTTAGAATTGGTTCTGGACGATATCCAGCCGCTCCTCGCCAAGAAGCTATATCTGCAATTTAGACAAGGGCTGCTCCCGCTGCGTACATTTACTAATAAGTGGGTGGGTTCTGCCAGTCTGGCTTGTCCAGCTTGTGAGAATGCAGATGAGACCGAAATACATGTGTTATTTTTTGTCAAGGTTATAGGAGGGCAAGGATCCGTTGGTTGTTACAGCTATGTAGAAACTTGGGGTCCAGACATTGTAGTGAGGTTTTTAGGCTATTTAAATATGATACCGATATGCCCATTGTGTTCTCTATCTCACGCTTTCTATTCTCCATGTGGACTACTCGCAGAGCTATTCTAAAGAAGAACTCATAGGTCTGCCCAGCTTATTTTCATCCATCATGTAAATTGGGCCCCATTCTCTCTTTTTTTAAATTGAATGAAATCAATTGATGATTTTCATGTTTATTTTTATTTTATCTAACAAGTGCTCCATCAATCGCTGTTTTTATACTGTCTCATTAGGTCGAGCCTATAGCGGCAGTGCGCATGCACTATTCGCTTTGCGAGGCATGCAGTATTCAGTATGGCGTGGAAGCTCCGTGTAAGCTCCGCCCACTTTCCGCCCATCTTTTTCATTGGCTTAGGTCCTAAATGCTGCCTTCCCATTAGTTTTAGGCTTGTTAGTCCCACCTCATGACGGCCATGTTGTCATTTGTATACTTCCATGGCAACTGGCCCCTTTACTTTGAACACAATTTTCTTCCCGTGCCTCCCCCCCTTCCCTCCCGCAGTCAGTGACTTCTTGGCCCCCCGCACTCCCGTTCGTGCCTTTTTGCCTGCCCGCATTCCCGTTTCCAATGCAATAGGTCTTGCATAAATGCGAGTCCTATTGCATTGCAAATGCTTGTTTTTAAAGTAGTTCATGCTGAGGAGGAGTAGAGAGCTGGCACAGGATGGTAGAGTGTCTGTGCAGAAGCACGCGCAGTCATTTACATTTTTCAAGCGCGATGCCCGGTCGCTAGTTACATCGTACGCATGCATGCCAGAAGGTCACATTCCTGGGTCTCCTTCGGCTGCCAACATCTGATTAGAAGCAGCGGCGGCACTGGCGTAGCTAGGGGGGGGGCGGTGGGGGCGGTCCGCCCCAGGCGGCACTATTTTGGGGGCGGTGGGCACATGTGCGGCAGCTGTTTCTGAGCAGCCAGTACACCACACGTGTATCTGTAAGTGCAAGCGCACCTGCTTGCAACCAAATCCTGCACCACCTAGCATAGTGGTGGTGCGGCGCCGGTGCGCCGCGCCATGTACAGCGTATGTGGGTCCCAGGGCTGTCAATCTTGTAGCGCACGAAAGCGCTACCAATGACGGCCCTGGGCATCATTTTTGGCCAGCCCACGCGCTGCTGCAGTGACGCCTCGAGTCGACTCTCGAGTCGAGAGAGACACTACTTTCACGAGTTCATGGGCAGCAGCAGCTGAACTCGGAAATGGCTCCAGGCTTTTGTTGATGAGGCACACTTCTGTGACTAGCGCGCGGGAGGTAAGCTGCAGATAGTAACACCTCAAGGCACTACGTCCTCTCCACCAGACCGGTTCAGGAGGCCGCAGCAAGACATCGGGCCCAGGGGGCAATATTGGGGGGCGCTCAATTATTTCTGTGTTGTGAGTCTCGCCTGGAATTTCCCCCTAAACAGAGCCTTTCTGAGCCCCTTGTGCTTAGCAGCTCGGAATGTTCAGCTTAGGTCGGCAAGCACCGAGCAGTTCAGCTTATCCGGGGCTGCAGCGCTAATTGCAAGATTTCTGTGCCACGCACAGCCCAATTTCTTCTGAAGTCCAGAGGCGGAAAGGCCCCAAAGACGAGGAGTTCAAGCGAAGGGAGGAGGACTGCTGCAGGCAAGACACCCGGGGCTGCTCGGCACCCAGACTCCGGCCCACCCCTCCTTTCAGTGCTCGGAGACAGGTGTCTGTCCTCTGACAAACAGGTAGGTGTCCTTTTGACCCCTTCGCCGCATGTCCCCTGTGTTTTCTTTCTGTACATTCATTTGAAGTCCTCCTAATGTGTCCGTGGTGTTGAATGGTTTCTTGAACCAAAGGAGAGCGCTGAATGCGAGAAAATGGCGAGAGGTTAGCCGGCGAGGTAAGCATCTGGCCTATATTGTAAAGGTTGTAGTCTACAACATTGCACTCTTCCCTTATATGATTGTACCCATTGATGGGATCCATATGTTGCCATGCCCGCCCACCAGGTCCACATAGCCTATGTTCAAAAATAAAAACAGCCATCACTTACAGGGTGTGCAGGTCACTTGTGATGCAAGATACGTCATTACAGACGTAGTGGAAAATAACAAGGCAGAAATGGCGCCTACATCTTCAGGAATAGAGTAATACATCAGCGTTTGCCGGCAGTGGCTCCTTCGACATACATGTGAGAACAACATAGATCACCACATGTGAAATATGTGGGTGAATCCTTACACCCTATCTTTATCCCTCCATCGGAAGGCAGCACAGGTACAGCAGTGCTGGGCTGGGGTGAAGCAGACATGTGGGATCAAGACGTATAAATTAAGGTACATACAAAGGGCTGCCACATCATAGCTCCATGCATCATATTACACAACATAGCAATGTGTAGCGCCATTGAAGGTTTGCTGGAGGACGATGGGGGGACAGCGAAAGATGACAATGATGAACCGCTCCTGTGAGCGATTGTGACAGAGCCCTGGTAGATTGTGCAGGAAGAATTAAGTTAAGCAAAAAGAGGGTCACGTGTCACCGGTGCTGCTGCCTTAAATTGTCCATTTGAGCCTGTGCATCTTCCGAAAATGGCCTTCACATCAGCTAAGTCATGCACTGCCCTAGTGTTTCATCTATCTACTTGCCTATAATGGTATGTTGGAGGTGGCCTATTTACCATCCTAGGCATTGCCTAATCTATGCCCCATCTACCCTGATTATTAATGTTTTTTAAGCCGCTGTATGCACCAGTGAATGCTGATGTCATCTCACCTAAACACCACCTAGTGAAATTGATTTCACTCAGAAATTGCTTCTATACTCATAACTTCGATATTTAAAAAGCAGAGGATTTTAGCTGGGTAACATTTTGCTCGTGCCCGCTTGTGACAAGGGTAGTTGGCACAGGGGCGTGATATTTTTGGATGTGTTCCAGTATGTGGTGTTTGTGGTCTGCCCTCTACCTGCCTCGGCTCGATAGGTTCAAGACGTGGGTCAGCACCTGGTGGAGTGATGCCTTTCAACTCCAGGGTTCCTTCATCCATGGATTCATCGTCTGGTGCATGCTCAGACAAGACAAGGAGGGTACAGCATTGACTTAAAGGAAAGGGTAACACTTTGGGTGACTTACAAAGCCATAAGCAGGATATGTTTTGGATAACTGTGATTTACACAACAGTTGTTTGTCAGGATATTCATTGTAGATAGGAATATTGTATTTTTTCAACTGCAAATACCGGAATGCAGTACATTGACGCCCTTGCATCCCAGATTTAACTGAGAGTTTCCGCCATTAACATTACCTGTAATGGATGAGGCTGTTATCACCCCCTCCACCCCCCCCCATTGTTTTCTTGTTGGTGACCCTCAGCCAGGAATGGGAACAGTGCTTTTGTGTGTGAAATGTTCTCCTGCACCCGGCTTTCAGTTTCCTCACTGCTTTCTCTTGATGCAGAAAATACATATTTCATAGCGAAGATATTAACCCCCTGAGTGTGAGGCACAAGAGTAGATGGGCTGCGAGGAGACCTACAGTGAAGTAGAAAGTGGCGTTGTAACTTAAACCCTGCCAGTCCACCCCCGCTCCTCGCCGTCCTTTTTCCCCGGCCATGGGCGGCAATCTGAAGGATAGCCCCGGGCGCCAGAAGCTCTAGCTACGCCACTGAGCGGCGGCGACAGCACAGTCCGCCCGGCTCTGAGTGGCTGCTCCGGGCTATTGGGGAGGAGACTGCGGACAGGGAGCCGGGAAGGTGGTACGAGAGCGGCGCAGACTGCTTTTCTTTCCCACTGCTGCTTGCAGCGAATGTCATTAAACTCCCACAGCGTCGCGCATTGCTAGAAATGTTTGCCAGAGAAGCTCTAAGTTTTCCTAGAAACCGTTTCTATTTTTGTTTTTAAGTAGATGTGATCACACACACGCTGCTTTCCCCCGGAGGTGTCTCTGTCCACTGAAAAAACACAAATTCTTCAAATTCGATTGATTTAAGAATGTATTATCTTTTTGAAAAGAACATGCTCTGTACCACACGGCCGAAAGAAACACGGCATGATTCTATTCAGGGGTTGTGGGTGGG
Organism: Calotriton arnoldi; assembly: GCA_963921515.1. NCBI lineage: Eukaryota > Metazoa > Chordata > Amphibia > Caudata > Salamandridae > Calotriton > Calotriton arnoldi. Next base: position 1,713,502 of record CAWUFW010003764.1, read on the forward strand.
CGGCCTACAAATACGGTGTGAGTCAAACCTGGCTCAGCGGTGCCCCCTCACCCCTCCTAGTTTAAGTCTTCTGTATTGTCTATGCAGATCTACAGGGTATGTGCTTATTAAATACTTCCTTTTGGTGCACGGGTTTACATAAATTCCAGTCAATCCCAAGACGACAGGGTCAGGCGTATATACTGAAATGTAGCTTTATTTTTTTTTCTCACTGCTTTCATTCGTGTATTTCACTGGCTCTGCATTGGGTGTTGGACTGAACGATGATCAGCAGAACGAGATAGCTTGTTGTTTTGTTATTCACCCGTGCCCCCAAGCTAGTTGTGTTTTCCCCTTCTTTTTAAAAAGCATACATTGTGATTTATGCAAAGATGCTAGCTCATTTTTGGTTGCTGACTTTTGGTGGTGCATATATTGGGGAGAAACGAAAGAGTTATGGGGTCTTGAATGTCCGTACACTAAAGCAGGAGTTGCATATGAACATTCTATTCCCAGCAGGGCTTTTAGTGGGCCGGGTCCAACCAGTCTCGGACCCGTTAGTAATATAAAAAAAAAACGCAGATTAACACGAGTACTTATCGGGCCATATACTCATGTCCTTAACTGTACTGGGAAATAACACTGATAATTTTCTGAACAAGCAATCTAAAAACCATGAAGGTAGTGATTTAGTTCTTGTTCATATTTCGTGTTTTACTTAACCTTGCACCAAATTACCGGTAGGGTGGCACATTATAGGGATCAGAAAAAATAGTGTATTTAAGCAAAGCCCCTAATTACATAGGCCGCGCCTCTTTTAGAGCCCCACACACACTTTTTTGCATCCCTCTTAAAGCCCTGACTCCCAACCATTTTATTTTTGTCCAGGATAATCCTGCATCCTTTTCTGTTCAAGGCTCCTTTTCATGGACAAAACAAACAAAACGTGACGTTAGAAGTCCTTGAATTAATCTCACCCGCTGGTAGTTACACTGAGCTGTACTGCAGCCTATTGTGTGTGTGTCTTTGTTGACTCTGACTGCTACTACGTACATGGAAGAGCTTCGTGGTCAGTCCTGCTCAATAGGAGGCGCAGCTACTAAATAAGCCCCCCCGTGAAAAGCAGTAAATGCCAATTGCACATTTGTGGAAGGCATTAAAAAGCGAGTGAGATGATGCCTGCAAACTTCAGTGTGCTGATGAGGTTGCATGGTCTATTCATATACACTTAGTCCAGTGTTCTACCATTGGGTTAGGAGTTGTGCACTTTGCTTCATTTGATCCAGGCTGACTGATACACTTTTAGCAATGGTTTAAAAGGAAGGTTATGGGAATGGATACAGGTTTTCCAGTGTGCAAAGAGTGTTCTGGCAACTATCAATTTGATGTGTTAGTCTTAAAGAGATGCAGTTCAGCATATGCCTGGTTACAGCAAAGAGGCCAAAGAAGGAATGGGCATGCAATTTGCATTGTATTGTTTCCTACAGGAGATCATTCCAAGGAGGGAAAGGTCCCGGGCCAGCTCTCCCTTATTTTCTTCCTCCCTTAACTCCGTTTTACTTTTCAGGCTCTTTTTTCCCTCTAAATTTGTTTGCTTTCAGGCTGACTTTTCCGTCCCTTATACCTCCTTTTTTTTGTTTTTTTGTTTTTACTTTTCAGGCTGGGCTTTCCCTCTAACTTTGTTTGCTTTCATGCTCACTTTTCCCTCCCTTTTAACTCTATTTTGCTCCTCAGGTTCATTTTTCCTTCTAAGCGTTTTCACTTTCAGGCTCATTTTCCTCCTCGAATTCTTTGCCACTTTTTCCTCAGCATCACTCAGAACCACCTGAGTATCATTCAGCATCATCTCGGCACCAGCACACCACCATCTCAGTCTGCCCTCGTAATCTAGCATCTGTTGATTCTCCTGTAGTGTCTGTCTGCTGCTCCTGTTGTTTATATCCCCCCCCATAGTAAAAATAAAGCTATAACAAACAACCATTAGAACAGGCAGGAAGACATTGCCAGCATTACAAGGACAAAAAAACTAGAAAACATTTTTTGTGTTAATTCTTTTTTAATAGGGTCATTCAGTTGTATGTGATGTCTTCTTGGTTATATATAAGGTGACAAAAATGCTTAACACTTTTTTACTGTAACTTTTTAACATACTGCACAGCAGCCACACTGCTCCACAACATTGCTTAAAGACATTGGCAAAGCCAATAGCTCTGGATAAACACTTATAAGGTTACAAAGGCGAGACCTGTTGGCTATGCCAATGCTTGTTTTTAACTAGTTGTCTGTGTTGAGAATGCTGGCAGGTGTGTGTTACCCTCACAGTTTTAAAATATCTTGGTTCCTCTCTGTAATTGCATTGACCTCTGCACCACCCAAGTTTTGTTTACGCATCTTAGAATGTGTGGCTTAAATGTAAAGCAAAAACTTCCACGCTGCTGAAGCTTTGCACGTGCACTTTCTTTTCTTCAGGAACCGTAAGCCAAGTTAGTGGTTCCATTGAATTATATAGGATTATTGTAATGGTTATCTCACTGCCGAGATACGATTTATGCACTTTATTGACATTGCCTTTCTAAATATTGCAACCGCCACCATGCTGTTTAAAGGTTTGCACATGCACTTTTTTAATGAGATTCACATTCGAGCGAAGATGACTTTTTGCTAAAGCAACCCCACTGTCTATTCACATGCACTTTACTGATCTCTATTGTTTGGTTAATCTAAAGGCCACATGTTGCACGTATATTGTACAAGTATTTTACGTCTCTTATAATTGTGGTAAGGCTTGTGAGAGGGGAGTCGATCTCGCTAACCAAAAAGCAGACTGGAATTTCATTTTATTAATGTACTATTCGGCCTCAGATAGCTCAATGGATATTTTGTATGAGCTGTATGTAATATATTGTATTTTTATTTGTGCTTTTATGGTCATACAGGCCGAAATAAAGTTTTATGATGATAAAAACAACTACATTTCGCAATGAATTTCAAAACCTAAATGTTTCCACCCTTAGTTTGAACCCTGAACCCTGGACACTCTTATTTGAGTTTCCTCATCGGATACTCTTAAGCTATTTGAGGTTTTATATTAATAGCACAGACAAAACCACCTTTCTATTGCAAATAAGTACCTTGTCAGTGCCACATCTTGGCTCAAAGGAATATGTCTGATTTATTTTTAGTGAACCAAAAATTGTTTCTTAATTAATAGCTCTACTCAGGCAACCTAAATGAGCAGATATGCTAAAAATTCTATACAGATATCTATATAGATACTACCAAGTCTCCATTCAGGGATCAAGCCCCTGCACTGTCTCCCTGCCAATATCATCAAAGTCAAATATGAATATACATTACATTTTGGAGACATCTGGAGAAAAAAAATCATACAAAATTCCTGGAAATCACAATGAATATATCCCACTGATATTAACCTAACTTTGACTTTACCATAACACAATCCAACCAGTTCGCTAAACAGCAAACTGAAGAAGTAATTATTCAAACAATGAGACCCCACTATTATTCATGGATGTCATTTCAAATCACAGCCATATTCCTACTTAACCATATATTAATGTAATCTGAACCTAATGAAAAAAGGAGCAAAGACGAAACCAAAAAGATGAAACCAAAGAGGGGTTGGAAGACTGAGGGAAAAAGGAAGGAGAAAAGGAAGGGAGGATACGCGGAGAAGAAAAAGGAGACAAGAGTTAGCACCCAGTGTTCAACTGGGTGCTAACGCAAAGGCATAATGTACTGCTTAGTCTAAAGTGTAGTGTGATACTCTCTGTCCAAATTCAGACATGTGTTTACTGTGCATAGTGTCTCTATCCACTAGGTCTTCTTTGAATGCAAATTATGTGTTCTTTCACTTCCTCTGTAATGTGCCTTTGATCAATACCAATTACTGAGATTCTAGATATACCATCCTCAGCATGTAACTCTTTGTAATGATTTCCTAGAGGGGACCTTTCATCACACTTTCTTATTGCATTTATGAGTTCCTTGATTCTTTCCTTCAGGGGTTAAATGGTCCAACCCACATATCGTTTGCCACTCAAACAAGTAATTGAATAGACAAGGAAGGTTGTGTTACAATTGATAAAACACTTTATTCTGAAATTTCTACTCTTGTCATGATTGTCATACTCTTTAGTTTTGTTTGGTATGAATTTACAGCACACACATTTATTATAGCAAAAACATTCTCCAGGTTTTTCTTTTAACTAGGTTCCTGTGTTTTTGGAATAAACCTCTGTGTATTACTAGGACTATTCTTCAACATTTCTGCTTTCCTGAAAAGTACCATAGATTGCTGACTGATGGTGTCATTCAAATCCGTATCTACCTTACAGATATCACAATTATTTCTAAGAATATTGTATTTTACACCTCTCTCTGCACAACATTTCTTAATAAATCTCACTTGCTGTTGGTTGGTCAAGCACTTTTTCTTTAACAGATTTCTTCAATAGCGTTTCCTTGGCATCTTTTGAGCTCTACTAGCTTATTTAGTCAGAGTGCTAAGGGGATAGCCTTGTGCTGTTAGTCATCTTTCTATGGTTTTCAGCTCCTATGCCTTGTAATAATCTTTATCAGAACAATTTCTCCTGTGTGTAACTGTTTCCCCATAGGAGATATTCCTTTTCTGATTCAACTGATGTCCAGATCCATAATGTAGGATACTATTGCTATCTGTGTTTTTACAAAATGATTGTGTGTGTAGTGTTCTGTTTTTGACATATAGTTCCAAATCCAGAAAGGGGATTGTTTATTTACTGTATTCTAATGACAGCTCAACATTAACTACACTGTGATGAGTATTTGTGATAAGACATGAGCTGCTCCTCGGACCCTTCCCACACAATAAATATATTATCTATGTATTGGACCCATAGGGGCACATATTGGTAAACATCATGAGTCTCCTTACTCCATGCATGCTCTCTCTCATGCCAACCAATGAATAGGTTGGTATAAGAGGGAGCAAACGTAGAACCCATTGTGGAACCCGCAAATTTGATGGTATAGAGTGTCCTGATATAGAAAAAATGATGGCTCAATATAAATTCTACGAATTCAAGAATCATTTTTGCATAGTTATGAAAACTGGCTTATTTTATACCAAAGAAATAGTTCAATGCTTGTAGTCTATCCTTGTGTCAAATACTAGTATAAAGGCTTTTCACATCCATAGTGAACAACCATAAGTTGTCTTTCGAAGGAATATCATGTAACTTTTGCAGTAAGTCCTTTGTATCTTTGATATAAGATGCCAAATCTAACACAAGGGGTGCCAGAAAAATGTCAATATATTCTTACATCCTTTCTGTTGCAAATCCTATGCCCGAAATTATAGGCCTGCATGGTATACTCCTAGCTTGATTTTTGTGTGTCTTTGGCAAGAAATAGATAATCAGTATAGAAGGGTTTGGGGGCGTGGCCAAGTAGCCGATGAGGACGGACGTGTGAGCTGGGAGCTCCACGCCGACCCCGCCGATTATCCTGATTTGGGAGCCGGTGGAAAGAGCAGATCGCCCGGGATTGACCCCACCGGAGCCGAGAGCTGCTCATAGAGAAATCGGGCATGATTGGACCCACGCTGCTGACCGGGGGGGTTAAACGTAAGACCGAACCCTGCCGAAGGGTTTCCAAGATGGCGCTGCTGGCGGCTGACTAGAGTTGGCAGAGAAACTGAAGGTCGGCCTTGGACGACGGCCCCAGCGCTAGCGAAGAGTTGGCCGCGGGCGGCGGAGGCCCTGCGGCGCTGGCCCTGGTGTGCTTTTTGGGAGAAGAGCGGTGCGGGAACCGCAGCGCTGTGGGACCTGTGTCTCCTGCCTGGCGCCGGGGGAGTGCGGCGGTGTGGCGCTGACAACAGGGTGGAGAGTGGGTGACTGCACGGCCGGCTGCGGCCCGCAGCACGGAGGTGCCAGCGGGACTAGACGTTGTCCCTTCTGCCTGTGGTCAGCGGCTGGGCTCTCGCTGAGGGAGAGGACTGGGGACGGGGCCACCATCTTGCGAACACCGGTGAGTGGCGGACCAGCGACCAGGAGCCCAGGAGAGGGCACCCTGGGCAGCACAGATGGCACTGGAACGACACTGTGGGTGTGCGGCACCGGTCGGTTGAGAGTGCCTCAGGGGGACCGGCCGGATCCCAACGGCAGTACCAGAGCGGCAGTGCTGACTGGCCTAGTGGGGGAGGAGCCCCTAGTGCACAAGAAGGTCAGTGGGGAGACGTGCGAGCAACGAGGTGGCCGAGGTCGGCGAGGCAGGGAGAGGCTGGGAGAGTCTCCCCCTGGGAACTCAGGGGCTCACCCTGGTTGACGGCGCGGTGAAGGACCTGTGGAGTGCATCCGTGCGCCCTGCGGGGGAGGGGCCCACAGACGAGGCCGACATTTTGCGTGCCCTAGCGAGTGGTGGTCCCGTGAGCGGGAGCAAGGAAGAGGACTCCCCTGGTGGCGCCGAGGGCTGTGGATCGCAGTGAGAGTGCAGCAGTAGCGGCACCAGTTGACGGAAGGTGCCCCGGGGACACCGTCCGGGTCCCGACGGCAGTGCTGAACCCCAGCACACCAGAAGATCAGTGGGGAGACCTGCGGGCGGTGATGCGGCTGGGGATGGCGAGGTGAAGAGGGGACTGGTGAGTCTCCCCCCTAGGGGGCCCAGAGGGTGGTCTTTGCTGAGAGCGCGGTGGAGGATCCTGGCTGCCGCTCTCACAACATCCGGGTCGCAGGACATTGAGGCTGGGACGGTTCTCTGGGGCCGCTGCGGGCAGTGGGGCACCAACAGTGAGCGCACTGTGGACGGCTGGTAGTAGCGTTTATTGGAGTCTGCAGACTCGGATCCGACTGGGGATGTGGAGTGGAGCCCTGGTTTGGGACTAGTAGCCGCTGAGTGGAGACCTCCCCCCTCTGAGTACCTGGAGAAGAGGTGTGGAAGGCGGGGGGGAAGCCCTCTTTCCGCTTGGGAAGCTGAGAGTGCACTCGGGCTACTGAACGGGCAAGAGTGCAGAGGAGTGCTCAGAAGTGGCGGTGGGGTCGTTGGTGAGGCAGACGTTGAGCAGCGAGCGGTCTGCCATAAGCTTTGGAGAGCGAGGACCATCATTACAGCGGGAGTTGACTGGCGTCTATGCCCGGCTCGAGCGAAGCAGGGGGAACCACAGAAGACTGAGCTACAGGTGAGGACCTGATGAGCCACGACTAATGGGGAAACCGCGCGGGAAGCAGGGGGGAGTGCCCCCGGAGCCAGAGGAGGAGGTGGCGGAACAACGGAAGCAAGACGCTGTGGAACCGCAATCTGAGGGGTTGATGCAGCAGCAGGTCGCTCAAATACTCAAGGCCATCACGGACACTAGGGAGGCTCTCCAGCAGGACATAGCGCAAGTGGCGCTAGGGTTGGGCCTCCTTAGAGCGGACCATGTAAAGCTGGCTGACCGCGTGAAGCAGCCCGAAACCACGTTAGAGGTCCTGGAACCTGCCCAGAAAGCGATGGAGGCTCAGATGGGGGATGTGAATCGCCGGTTGCAGGTTCTGGAGCGGAGAGCTGAAGATTCTGAAGGGCGGAACAGAAGGAATAATGTGAGGGTGGTGGGGCTGCCGGAAGGAGTGGAAGGGGCTAATATGATAGATTATTTGGAAAATTGGTTGCGGACTGAGGTTGCCCCTGAGGGTCTGTCCCCATTCTACACCCTAGAAAGAGCACACAGGGTACCGGCTCGCCCACTAGCGCCCGGACGACCGCCCAGACCAGTGGTGGTGCGGCTACTCCATTATAAGGACAGGGACTTGCTGTTGAACAAGGCCCGCTCCTCGGGTCCTTACAAGGTGGATAATAATAATGTGACATTGTTCCCTGACTATAAGTACGATGTGCAACGCCGACGGGCTTCGTTCTTGGCGGTCAAGAAAGCACTCCGCGATGAGGGCATTCAGTACTCCCTGATGTTCCCCGCACGCCTGCGGGTGGCCATGGACGGAAAAGCATTTTTTCATGATAATACGGAGGAGGCATGGACATGGTTGGAGTCTTATAGAGCAGGATTGGGCGCGGCAGGGAGAGGCGCGGGGCCGCTGGCAGAGGCGCCACGCAGCCGCAGGTCGCAGCGAGCTGGACGGCGTCATCATGGTCCGCAGAAACCAACGATGACTCAAACAGAGAGAGAAAGATCGGCAGTGTTGCTGGCGGTCACGGAAATATCACAGGACAAAGGAGCGGCATCACTGGTGGCGACGGAGTCTTAGAAGGGCTCGGCGGGGTCGGACTCGGATGAAACGGACACAGGAAGTGTTCAATTGCCACATGTAACGCCTGGGACGGCAGATGACCTAGTCGATGTTTAAAGTTGTGAGACTTTTCCTTGAGGGCTCCAGGGGGGGAGAGTAGCCTATTGTTGGTCCCCTTCTAGCCCATGGGCGTAGTTGGGATGGAGGTCAGTAGTGATGGCACGGCCTGGGGGGCTGTTGGAATAAGTGGCTCCCTCAAACCGGACTACCTCGTGAGAGGTTGGGAATAATTCATTAATGGGGTAAGGCGCTGGACATTGGAGGCATTGGGGACGAGACCCTCTCGGCTCTAGGTCGCCTCCCGCATTTTTGCTAGTTGGGTTAGTTTGCTAGTTTGGATGGGTGCTAGAATGTTAGGGCCTGTTCTGGGGGGGGTTGGGGGTTTTTGAGGGGGGCGTTTGTTCAGGGGAGTAGGGGCCACCGGTGTGCCTATAAGGAGCTGGCAGATATTTATGGGGCTTGGAGCACAACATGGGGACGTTATCTGACTTGAAATGCATTACATGGAATGTACGGGGGATACATACGATGATGAGACGCCATAAGGTACATGCTTATTTGGTGCGTAGGGGAGCACATATAGCCTTCCTTCAGGAAACCCACATTAATAGCGTAGAAGGGCTGGCGCTGCAGCGCAGATGGAGGGGGCAGCTTTATTACACAACGTACTCAGCTTTTGCCAGAGGGACACTAATCTGGATTAGGGCGGGGGTCCCATTCCAGATGACACAGAAGTTAGTGGATCCAGACGGGAGATTTGTAGTGGTGGCGGGACGTCTGAATGGGGTGGATGTGACGTTGTGCAGTGTCTATGCCCCCAATGTGGACCAGGCGGCCTTTTTTGCTCACTTGTCAGTGAAGTTGGCGCCATATTTGATTGGCTCGGTAATGATGGGTGGCGACTTCAACTCTATAGCAGACACCAATATGGACAGGTCCCACCCCCCTTTGCCGGAAGCACCCATACATAGACTTTCTAAAATCAGACGGATTGGCAGGAGAGATGGGGGCTAGTAGACACGTGGCGCGCACAGCACCCGGGGGACCGCGACTATTCTTTCTTCTCCGCATTACATGAGTTGCATGTAAGGTTAGACGCAATATTGTGCACCCCAGACATTCATGTAAAAGTGGGATACAGTGAATATCTTGCGAGAACGCACTCAGATCATAACCCGTTATTGCTGAAAATGCACTGGGTCCAGGAGAGGCCTGTGATTCTGCTTTGGCGGTTGAGGCCGGAGGCATTGGAGGACCCCTGTCTTCCATGCCGAGGTTGGGACAGGTATTACTCAATACTTTCTTGAGAATGAGGGTACGGCATCGACGCGGGCACTGGAGTGGGATGCTTTTAAGGTGGTGGTGCGGGGGTTGTGCATTACTAAAATGGTGGGAGTACGGAAGACGCTACTACGCGATGTAGAGATGGCAGAGGAACGTTTGCGGATGGCAGAGAGGGCCCGCCCTGAGAACCTGGGACTGCAAGGCGAAGCTTCAGACGCTAGAGAGGCACTGTCAGTGCAGATAGAACGGTTGCGCAGCTTCGATCATAGGTCTTACCTGGCGAGGGCACATGCGGAACGAGATAAAGCGAGTACACTGCTGGCATGGTTGCCCAACCCGGCCCCTAGGGGCACGCCCATATTGGAGCTGACCTCTGCAACGGGAACTTTGGTGTACACCCAGCAAGGAATAAACGGGTTGTTTTTGGAGTACTACACTGAGTTATACCAGAGCAGATTGCAGGTCACTGGAGAGGCTATAGGGGACTTCTTGGAGGGGATAGAGTTGCCACAACTAGAAAGGGAGCAGGCAGACTTGTTAGGACAGGAGATCTCCCTGGGGGAAATAAGGGGGGCGGTTAAACAAATGGCACGTAATAAAACACCGGGCACGGACGGGCTTCCTATCGCGTTTTACTTGACCTATATTGATTTATTGGCCCCTAAGCTGTTGGCTGTTTTTAAGGAAGCACGGAAGGCGGGTAGGCTGCCAGCCTCCGCCAGAGAGGCAGTTATTATCCCTCTTCTGAAACTGGGGAAGGACCCATCGGATAGGTCGGCTTACCGCCCTTTATCCATGTTGACTGTTGATTATAAAATATTGAGTAGGATCCTTTCAACTCGGCTCCTCCCACACATGGTACAGTTGGTACACTGTGATCAGGCCGGATTCATCCCTACTCGGAGTACGTCCGCTAATGTGAGACGCCTACTCCGCATATTGGGAGAGGATCATGGCATGACCCCTGATGAGGCAGCCCTATCGATAGATATTGAAAAGGCGTTTGACAGCCTGGAATGGCCATACCTTTTTCAGGTTATGCGTGCGTTTGGTCTTGGGGAGGCTTACGTGGGGTGGACGGAGATTCTTTATAGATCGGCGGAGGCTCGGGTACGGACGGGGACGACGGTCTCTTCCTCCTGCTCCGTGGGACGGGGAACGCGACAGGGATGCCCGCTTTCTCCGTTACTGTTTGCGTTGGCCATTGAGCCTTTGGCGGCACAGGCCAGATTGGGACGGCACTATGTTGGATTGGATTTACGAGGGGATATGCAATATATATCACTATATGCTGACGACTTACTTATGTTTCTGGCTAATACGACAGACGTATTGGACGGAGCGATAACATTGCTCCGCGCATTTGGTAGGGTCTCGGGGCTGGGGGTGAACTGGATGAAGACTTGTCTGTTTCCGGTGAAGCCATCGGTGACCGGTCCGGCTCAGGTGGAAGGCATTAGATGGGAACCTAGATGTTTGCCCTATCTTGGAACTAATATTTATCATACATCTGATGATTTATTAGAGGGTAATATAGGCAGAGCAGTGCGAGGACTTAGGGGCAGTCTAGCGTTTTGGGGTACTCTACCACTTTCGGTGGCTGGGCGGGTGGCACTGCTGAAGATGGTGGCACTCCCTCGCTTACTGTACTATTTTCGGACACTGCCGATTTGGGTCCCGGGATCAACCTTTAGACAGCTCCGGACAATGATCGGGGGATTTTTGTGGGGATCGGGTCGACGGCGGGTAGCATTGGCCACACTGATGCGCCCGAGAGCTGATGGGGGATTGGCAGTGCCAGATTTCGAATTGTACTATCTGGCAGCCCAGCTGCAGTGGCTTACTCAGGCGGTGGCTCGGGAATTCAGGGGTCCAGACGTGCCTGAAGGCCGGTGGATACCACGCCATGTATTGTCCTTTGTGGTACTTCAGCAGCGGCTGCGCCTTGGGACGCTATCTATTGAGGAGCGGACTTTGAGACTGTGTTGGAATCGGAGCCTGCGGAGAGCTGGGGTGGCTCGCCCTTACGCTCCGGAGATACCTCTGGGCATGTGTACCGCCCTCCCGCATCGAGGGGACTGGTCCGCGTTGGCTGAGTGGGAGAGGAGGGGCGTACAAGTATTGGGAGACCTATATGGAGACGGGGCTCTGCTACCTTATCAGGCACTGCAGGACAAATATGGCATTCCTCGGGGGGATTATTTGCTGCACTCTGCTCTGGTGTTGGCAATACAACATCACTGGAAGGAAGGATTGCTGGAACCGCAGACGACCATGGCATGCCAGTAGGTAGTGATGGCGGCCGGGACCTTTAAAGCTATTACTTGTCTTTATAGGTGCATGGTGAATGAGGGACTGGAACCGCTGCGAGAATTACAGAGGAAATGGGAGGTGGACCTAGGTAAGGAGATCCCTGAGCAAACATGGGCCCAGTTGGTTAGGAGAGCGTGGAAAAGTACCGGGAATGCTAGATTTCAGTTGGTTCATTTTTTTATATTACACAGAGCGTATCTAACCCCTGCTAAGATTAATCGATATTTTAAAATAGACTCGGCCCAATGCCCACGTTGTCATCTGGTAGGGGCGGAGTTACACCACATGCTATGGGGATGTCCACAACTAGGAACGTACTGGAAGGAAGTAGTCGATCTACTCTGTGGAGTTACGGATAGATGAGTGGAGTGTGACGTGAGCACTTGCTTATTGCATTGGTTTCCGCATACAGCTAAAACGAGAGTAACGAGTACGTTTTTGGATCTAGGTTTGTTGTTAGCCAAGAGGGATATTACAGCGCACTGGAAATCGAGACGAGGGCCTAACTTTGAGAGGTGGAAAGCAGAACTGATTAAATGGGCAACGAGTGAAAGTACAGTCCGACTGCAACACGCTAAGAGGGCCAATAATGATAAGGCGTTGGAGGCTGCTAGGGCGTGGGAGGCCATAGTAGCGGCACTACAATTACCTGAGGCGGACTCGGAAGCTAGCTCGCTCCTAGACGGGCAGACGGGGTCGCCTTGACCCGTGAGAATAGTCAGAAATCCCTAAACATAACCCTGTAGTGCACCTGTGAAATTGACTCAAGTGGAGGTTAGATTATGTTGTCCCGCACCTACAGTAATATATATTATAGAAGGAGTTGTTATTATTATGCTTCTAAGCTGCTAGTAGACAGGGCACGCCGGTGGCACAGGGAGGGTGGGGAGGGGGGAGGGAAAAGGGGATGGCATTTTAACTGTTATAATATCCAGGTCACATGACAATCACGCTCACTAACTGTTAGCTAGGATAGACCTCCATCAGATAAAGCTCTAATATAGAGATAAGAAACGAA